>CM037852.1:33721969-34053213 GCA_021234595.1 Delia radicum | reverse complement strand
ATTGATGAAAAAAAAACAGTACTTTTCAAAAAAAAACAGTACATTTTTGTATTTATTGTTAACATAACTTTTACTTGACTACATCACATATTTACTTAAAATAAGTTAATACACCGAACCAAATAGCGTAGTGTTACGGTTTAGTGGCCTCCACTGTCCACTGACAGTGAAAAGAGAGAAGGCGTAAGATGGTAATTGGCCTATTAAACAGCCTGGCTATGAGGGTTCGTTTCTCCAGAAAACCATAAACAAAATTTTATTAGATGTCAATATCTAACCTACAGCATGATTCAACTTCATTAAACGATACTTGCCTTGCTTTAAATAAGGATTTTTTAAAGATGTTATTTAATCCTTGGGTTTGCCCACCCCATATAAGTCATCGACTTATCCTTGGTTATTGCGCAACCAAATTTACAATAACCCCTAATATAATGGTCATGATATTCAATAAGCTACATACGAGTACCCCAGCATCCCACCCAATTCAAAGAGTAACATTAACAATCCATGGTTTTATATTCAAAATTCATTCAAGAATACAAATGTTTACAATATTTCATCATATTGTCTATCTTATCAATAATGATCTTAAAATTTCGTAATTTTACTTTAAAGAGTACATTTACTTGAGGTTACGTTACTTTTATTACGTTACGTTATTTTCTTACGTTACGTTACGTTACTTGACTTACTTTACGTTACGTTACTTGACTTACTTTACTGGCTGGACGTTACGTTACTTATCTTTTCTGTACGTTACATTACTTTACGCAAACTTGAGAGAAAACCATAATAATAATTTAAATAAAATGACTTACTTATTTGGATCCTGATTTATAGGATGAGCTGGTTATGTTTTATTTTTATGGTAATTGGTGATTTTTTTATTAATGCAATTTCATGATTTCGTCGTCCGATGTTGAGCGCTCAAAATCGTCGTTATGATTGATGATAATTGATGGGATGATAATTAATGAGATATCCAAATGAGTAGGGTAATTATTTATGGTGTTTTCTCTAGCCCGTTACAAAACAAAATAGAAAAAAAAAGAAAATTTATTTTAGTAAATTGGTATAGATAAATTTTGGTATACATAAAAAGTTGTAGTAAAATTATTGAGTTTTATATTACTTAGTAATATTTTGGAATTTGTATAAATTTTTATACAAATTTTGAATTATTTATAATAATTGTTAATATTTTTGAATTATTTATAATAATTGTTAATAATTCTGAATTATTTTGAACCATTAGAGTAATTATTATAATTGGCAATTTTCAAAATTCTATAGGTAATGTAAATTTGAGGTTAGTTTAAAAAAAAAATTGAGGTTCTAATGTCGGGGTCTCCAACTGTATAAAAATAAAATAAAAAAAAATATATAAATTTTCTACGTGAATGTGGTTCCAACACTGATTAAAGTTGAGAGCAGGCAAATTGAGTAGCAGGATTTCTTTTTGTAGTTTCCGGGTTGGAGTTTATGGTGGACGCTCCAGGTCACAGGCAACTTCTTATCGGCATTACCAAGTAGTCACGAGAATTGTGTATATCTTCTGGCCAGCCGCACAATATAAATTCCGGGGAAGAGGGTTTGACTGTGGACAGACCGGTTGACACTGTGTGCACCGCAGCACCCCTGTGGTCTGGTCAGGCAGCAGCACTTCAGCAGGACGGTGTTATGCAATACGCTAACAGCCTCGTGGTGCCAATGTAAAAAAAAATCTTTCCAAAGTGTTTGGTGGCGGTACAGCGGTGTTCTGTTACCAGAACAGCCAGGAACTCCAATAATTTATAATTTTCCCTTCTGTTTACTTCAAGGAATATTATTCCAAGTGAAATTTACAAATATCACTTATATTTTCGTTTTCTCCGAAGACGAGGTCCACGCTTTCTTGCAACTCAAACTTTAATGGCCGACTTCCACCATTTTGCCAATTCATGTCGTACGAGAATTTGCAAGTTAAAAGAGAACTGTCAAAAAAAAATAAAAAAAATTGTGCTGCCACCTGTTCAGATCACGAGAGGGGACGATTCACACTAACGACAACAATACACCGTAAAAAAAAATGTGTATGGGTGGTACTGACCCTAACAACACCAAAGGCTTTCCAGAACCAGAGATAGGAAAGAGTTTGGGAAACTTGCCTAAACACCAACAAAATGAAACATCCCAGTGTGGCTCGACCCACGAATCGACACTAGCAAGCCGGGCTCAAGGTCTGAGATCTTTTGCATGGAATACTCCTAAAATCTTTCCCTTCAGATCCTCCAGTTGATACAAGTTGTTACCTACCTTCGAGTGAATCCGAGCCTTGATATACTTTGGCGCTAATTTGGCGTTAAAAAACCCTACTAAAGTCGCTAAGCTGAAAATTGCGACGATAGATTTCCTGACCCGGAACATAAACTACCTTACGAGTACGAAGATTGTACGTTTTAGCGCCTTTATCATATGCCTTCTTTAAATTGCATACCACAGATTCGTCAATAAGTTTCATAGCATCTGGCTTTGAGAGTATCCCAATTTCACCATCGCTTACTGCGTTTAACTTGTGTAAAATAGGATAGCTAGAACCATGAATGACCATTTGTCTACCAAACAGTGCATAAAACGGAGACATTTTTATAGCGGAGTGTACTGAGCTGCGTAAAGATAATGCAATAGAATGTAGCTGATCATCCCAAGTGGAATGATCACCATTTATATAAGACCTGATTGCAGCCACGATAGAGCGGTTGACTCGTTCGGACGCATTGCTTTGTGGGGCATACACTCCAGTAAAAATTTGTCTAACCGCATACTTTTCACAAAATTCCTTCATCTCCTTGCTAATGAACTGTCGTCCATTGTCGCTATGGAGTGACTCAGGGACACCAAAAATTGAAAACACATGTTTTTCCAAAAATCTTATAATAGAAGTACTATCTGCTTTTCTCAAAGGCTCAACAAAAACAAATTTTGAAAAATGATCTAGGCACACCAAAATAAATGAATTTCCCATCTTTGAGCGGGGATACGGTCCTAGTAGATCCACATACAGTTTCTGAAAGGGTTTCTCTACTACGCTCTGACTACCCATTGGTGGTCTTGTGATGAAATTAGGGGCTTTGGTTGATTTGCACACCTCACAACTTGATATAAACTTCCTCACCTGACTTGCCATCTGAGGCCAATAATAATTCTGCCGCAACCTACTCAACGTTTTGGAAATTCCCCCGTGTGACGCCTGAGGAGGATCATGAGCCGACCTAATCAATGACTCAGTCAGTCCAGTGGGTATCCACAACTTCCATGAAAGGGTATCGCCTTCGTCATTGCCAGTAGAGAATTCAGTCTTTTTATAAACAAATTTTCCGTCAGTTTTGACTCCAGGGAGCGCTTCAGAATTTTCCTGAATGTTCCTTCGAAGATCCTGATAGTCTTCGTCATCAAACTCAGGAGCTTCCAGGTCTACTTCTACCACACAAAGCTGAATAGAGGCCAACTCGTCAGCAAATGCTCGAGAAAGAGTGTCCGGTACTATGTGTTCACTACCTTTGCGATGCTCTATTTCAAAATCATATGCAGCCAGCGACAAGCTCCAACGAGCTAACCGACCCGAGAGGTCTCTCTGTCCCATCAACCAACGCAGGCTTGCGTGGTCGGTGATGATTTTGAAAGGGAGCATCTCAATGTAGGGTCTAAACTTTTTCACCGCACATACCGCAGCCAAACACTCTAACTCGGTCACCGAGTAATTGCGCTGGGCCTTATTCAACTTTTGAGAGTGGTAGTATATGGGCCTTTCTACTCCTTCGTCATCCAACTGACATAAAACCGCCCCTATACCAGTACATGACGCGTCACATTGAACTATGAAGGGTTTGGAGTAATTAGGATGCACCAGTACAGGTGCAGAGCATAAAGCTTCTTTAAGTTGTTCAATGGATTTTAAGGCACTATCGGTCATTTCAAACTTTTTATTCTTCTTTAACAGATCAGACAACGGAGCGCTTATAGTGGAAAAATCCTTGACAAATTTTCGATAGTAATTAGCCAGTCCGAGAAATCGGCGTACCTCCTTAGGCGTTTTAGGAATTGAAAAACTTTTAATTGCGCTGACTTTTTCATCGGTCGTTTGTATGACACCATTCCCAATTAAAAAACCTAAGTAATTCACTTGCTTCATACAAAAACGAGATTTTTCCAAGTTAATTGTAAGACCACTCAACCTAATACACTTTGCCACCCTCTCCAACAAAACTAGATGTTCCTCAAATGATCGCGAAAAGACAAGCAAATCGTCCAAGTATACGAATACTCGCTCCTTTAATTCAGCCGGAATTACGAGATCCATCAAACGCATCATAGTTTGTGGAGAGTTACATAGGCCAAATGGCATTACAGTGTACTGATAGAGTGGCCTACCAGCAACTGTAAAAGCAGTTTTCTCTCGGGACGCCTTTGACAGAGGAATCTGCCAAAAGGCGTCCTTCAAGTCAATAGCAGAAATAAAAAATGTATCGGAGAGACGCATAAGTAAGCCCTCTATATGAGGAATTGGATAAGCATCCTTAACTGTCACTTTGTTGAGGTCCCTGCTATCCAAACAGACCCGTGTCTTCCCTGGTTTAACCACAGTCGCCACAGGAGAAGACCAGGGACTATTACTCTCCTCAATGACACCTAATTTAAGCATTCTATCCAATTCCTCATATAGAAGAGCCTCCTTAGCAGGAGATATCGGATAGTGACGCTTTTTAATAGGGGTCGCATACCCCGTATCAATATGATGTTCAATGAGGTGCGTTTTCCCTAGTCCTAATTTTGAAAAAGAAGGAAATAATTGTTTAACATTTTCGACCATCCTTATCTGTTTAGTATTCAGTTCATGAGCGTTAGTATCGGCATTCATATTAGGCGTTGAAATCTCTGAAACTAAAAATTTGTCTAATCCGAAAAGTTTAAAGAAATCATAACCTAAATATAATGATTGTGTTAAACCTGGGGCAATATAAATCGTAATATCTTTTGTTTCACCTTGATATGTAATCTTCGTTTGAGTTCTACCAATTATTGATGAAGGAGAACCATTTGCAACACTAACAGAAGCTTTCAAAGGCCGAAAGTCAATGTCGTTTTCACGAAGAAATTCAACTGATCCCGAACCTAACACAGTTATCTCGGATCCACTATCCAACAACCCCGAGACGGCATTGCCCCATAGTTCAACCTGAGCATATGGTCTTGAATCCTGTTTACCAGGTCCAATAATGGTACTTACGATTAACTTGTATTCGGATTTAAGATCTTTATGACGTTGCCGAGTTTTTAAAATACGCGAAGACAAAGCCTTATTAATTTTAGGTGTTTCAAAATCTTTAAATATACGACTACGTATTTTATTATACCAATTCCATTTATTTATAAACGAATTTTGAAAATCTGGGAGTACATCACTGCAATCAATATCGCGCGTGAAAATTTTTAAGTCAGGTTTCTCCATTTTGTCAAAGCCGGTTTTAATTTTGTCACGATCTGGTAATTTATTATTCAAATCAATTCCGGGAGGACGATCTACGAGTCTGGGATCCCGGATACCCAACTCTGTCGGCCGTTTTTTCCGTTACAATCAACACAATTTGAAACGACGTAATTGTCTTTGCCACAACGATAGCAGAATATTCTATTCGATTTTTCCTGACAGTTAATAGCAATATGACCGATTTTCTTACAATCGAAACATTTTAATTTTGAATGATCTGGGCCTTCACGTTTGACGTTAGTATAAATCGCATCGACTTGGGGTAAATCTTCAGCTAGGGGAGTAATAATCTCGTCAACCAAATTTAACTCATTCACTCTATGCCTATTTCTATTCATACTTCCCTCAACTTTAGCAATATCCCTTTCAGCGCGACGACATTCTATCAAAAATTCTGATAAAATTCGAGTTCTAGAATTGTGAATAAATACAGTCATTTTCGGATTAACATTACGTTTCAAAATTTCAATTAAATCGGCATCAGATCTTCTATTTTCCATTCTAGAATTCAATTCAGTGATCACGTGATAAAATTGATCAAAAGTTTCATTAGACCTTTGAGCCCTATTCATTATAGTATGCTCAATGTCACAATCTGTATCGGCAGTACGAAAATGATCCCTTAGCTGACTTCGCAATTCAGTCCATGAAGGATTTGGATTTCGAGAAAGCCAACCAAAAAACCAAGATGCAGCTAAACCTTTCAAAAGTATATAAATATTACGAGCAACTTCTTCTAGAGCATATCTTTGCGAAAGCGCAATATGTTCCACCCGAACAATAAACTCATCTACACGCAAACCTGTACCATCGCCAGAAAAAGAAATGTTCCAACGATGCATTTCAAGTCGCTTGAAATCATTACGATCTGAATCATTAAGTTGTACCCTACGCAGTAAATCTTCAATTTGACTAGAACCCCTATCTATCGGTGGTAGATCGTCGTGTTGTTCCAAATTCTCAGGAACTGATTCAGTAGGTTGTTGTACATTTAAACGATTATTCGACACACGATTACTAGAACCACGATTACCAATGTAACCTGAATTCCTATTTCGATTTCTACCTCGACCTCGAGAATGTCGGTTCATAGGTGGCATGTCCTGCGGAAAATTGGGAATACTTAATCTTTGGGACTCTAACATAGTTGATAATCTAGATAGCAGACGTTCCTCCAAAGAAGCCATTTCAGTCTGAATCTGTTGAGAAATTATTGGCTCTAAAGCAGCAGCTGCCTGCGCCTGGTCCTGTTCCTCATGTTCATCCGTCATTTTGTCACTAACAATTATAGATAATCCAGCTGATTTTTCTACTAATTCACTAATATCACTTTCTGTCTCTACAATTGTATCGGAATCAGATCCACTAAATCCTAAAAAAGCGGAAGTGTTAGACTCAGAATCTTCAAAAGGTACCGGAGTAGTTGATCTATTGCTTTCCTGTGCTCTAGTATTTGAGCGAGTACTACGCTTCATGAAACTTTATCATGTAAACGTCAATTCGAAAAATTTTGTTTCCAGCTGTTATAAATTCTAAATTTTTTCAAATCAGAGAATTTACCAAAATTAAATATAAAAAAATTTTATCAAAATCAAATGCACTTTGTCATATAAATTAACTTATTGAAGTCAAGTATATTTCAAAAAAAAATTATCAAAATTTTTTTAAAAAACAAATTTCATTCTAAATTGGGTATATGGATGCTAGTAATTCACTCATATGTAGCTTAACAAAACATTTGTGGTAATCTTAAATATATCGCAGGCCATCAACAACAAAAATTCGCGTTACGAAATAATTGGACTGAAAACATACGACATACTTGCGTACTATCAAACATGTGACACAAACTTAAAATCGCGTTTGCAATTATTAGTGATATCACTATTGTTCAAACGACAAAAGATTCCATCGTATCGTTTAATAAATGTTGGGATACCATACAAATTATGAAACACATCAGAACTATGTAATATCACTTTAGCTAGTACATTTGCTAAAGGTCAATCGCCTCTCAGGTCAAGTTACTAAACTAAACTCCACTACGTTCCTGAATATTAAAGAAAAATTTAAAATTATTTTATTATATTTTATAATAAAAGTTAACCTGCATGTTACTTTTCAGTACTAATGCAGAAACTATATTAATAAATTTTCAAAATCATTTGTATGTACCACTTGACAAAAAAAAAAATCAATCAAAAGTAGTCCTTAGGTCTTTTTACAAAAATTTTACAAGTTTTCCGTTGAAAAATAAATATTTTTCCGGAAATCTATTCAACATCCCGTTGGGCGCCATTGTTACGGTTTAGTGGCCTCCACTGTCCACTGACAGTGAAAAGAGAGAAGGCGTAAGATGGTAATTGGCCTATTAAACAGCCTGGCTATGAGGGTTCGTTTCTCCAGAAAACCATAAACAAAATTTTATTAGATGTCAATATCTAACCTACAGCATGATTCAACTTCATTAAACGATACTTGCCTTGCTTTAAATAAGGATTTTTTAAAGATGTTATTTAATCCTTGGGTTTGCCCACCCCATATAAGTCATCGACTTATCCTTGGTTATTGCGCAACCAAATTTACAATAACCCCTAATATAATGGTCATGATATTCAATAAGCTACATACGAGTACCCCAGCATCCCACCCAATTCAAAGAGTAACATTAACAATCCATGGTTTTATATTCAAAATTCATTCAAGAATACAAATGTTTACAATATTTCATCATATTGTCTATCTTATCAATAATGATCTTAAAATTTCGTAATTTTACTTTAAAGAGTACATTTACTTGAGGTTACGTTACTTTTATTACGTTACGTTATTTTCTTACGTTACGTTACGTTACTTGACTTACTTTACGTTACGTTACTTGACTTACTTTACTGGCTGGACGTTACGTTACTTATCTTTTCTGTACGTTACATTACTTTACGCAAACTTGAGAGAAAACCATAATAATAATTTAAATAAAATGACTTACTTATTTGGATCCTGATTTATAGGATGAGCTGGTTATGTTTTATTTTTATGGTAATTGGTGATTTTTTTATTAATGCAATTTCATGATTTCGTCGTCCGATGTTGAGCGCTCAAAATCGTCGTTATGATTGATGATAATTGATGGGATGATAATTAATGAGATATCCAAATGAGTAGGGTAATTATTTATGGTGTTTTCTCTAGCCCGTTACAAAACAAAATAGAAAAAAAAAGAAAATTTATTTATTTATTTATTTCAAAAATATTTTACAAAGTAAATTTATAAAATATAACAAAAAAGGCGCCGGGTAACTAGACCATATGCGCTCAAAAAATTAATATTAAATTTTAAATTTAGTATTTCGAAAGAAAAAAAAATAAAAGTTTTAAATCTAAATAATTAAAGATAATTGGCCTTATACGTTTTGAATATTATGCTTCTGTAGACTTCTTCGTATGGTAGATAGATTGTCGTCAGCTCTACAGTCCAGTATCTTCTCAAGCGGTTCATCAATTTTGGAATTCGGACATTCGACGAGTATATGAGGAATAGTGAGGACAACATCGCAAAAAGAACATTTTAGTGGGTCCGTTTTTTCATAATAATGTTTAGTATTAAAAACCGCTTTACCAACTCTTAATCGTGCCAACATAATACATTGGCTTCTAGTAAAATTTTTGTTGTAATTTGGCCTGATGGAAGGAGGGATTTGTTGCCTTTGTATATTTTTAAAAGGGTTTGATAAAGCTTTTGAAAAACATGGTGTTTCGGTGATTTCGTTTAAATGAAGTGCGCCCTTAGCAGCGCTGTCGGCACTTTCATTACCTTTAATCCCAATATGAGAAGGAATCCAAAGTATAAACGTTTGATTATTTGTAGACTGGTATAAAAGGTCATCATACAAGCCATTGTGATTTTTTATTAGAGCCCTGGTGACACTAAGGCTATCTGTGCAAATTAATGTTGTGCCTCTATGTTGCGCTGAGTAACCAATAGCACTATTAATTGCTGCAATCTCAGCAGTAAAAATACCAGTGTAATCAGGCAAACGAGTTTCGTTAACAACTTCAAACTGGGATGTTGATATTTGATTGACAATAGAGAAAGACGTTAAACCGTTATGAAATGAACCATCTGTATAAAGAGTCAAGGTCGGTGAATAAGATGAAATTTTCTCCTCCAGCATTTTTTTAAAACAGATTGGATTTGTAGTGTTCTTGTTAAATACGCTTAAACTGTCATCGACCCTAACAATAGCGCCCGCGCTATTGTTGGTGATTGGTTTCCTTGGTATTGATAAATTATTTTCCCTCAAAAGAAAAATTACGTTTCCAATTGAAGACGATATTCGATTTGAAGGATTGTTAAGATGTCTCCAAAATGTTTCATGAAGTCCGTCCGATGTTATTGTAATGGACCTAGATGCCAGGCCGACACAGCTCTTCTCAAATAGACTTTGAAAATCTGTAAAATTTGCCTCAAGACGAAGTAACTGAATTGGTGTTGGACGAAGCAATCCGGAAGCTGTTCTAAAACAGTTGTTTAAGGAAGTGTTGAGTTTAGCCATGTTTCTCTTAGAGGTCCAACCGTAAATTGTGATGCCATGCATCAGCACACCAATAGTTAAAGAACGACAAATGTTAAGTGCAGTTTCAATATGAGGCCCTTTATTTCGCGAACAAATTAGCCGTAGTAGGTTGTTTATTTTGCTTAGTTTAGTTGTCAAATGTTTCACGTGAGCGTTCCAAAGAAGATTTCTTGTGAAATGGATACCTAATATTCTCACTTGTTCAGCAATCTGTAGTTCGATGTTTCTGATACTTATTGTGTTAGGGTTGCATTCTGTTTTTCTGCAAACGTGAAGTATTTCAATTTTTTCAGCTGGAACAATTGCCCCTCTGCTTTTTGCCCAGTTGTGAACTTTAAGGTCTAAATTGTCTAAGTTTGCACGAACAACTTCCGCCTTCCCGGAAGCAATAGCAAAAATATTATCTGCATAAATACCAACATAATCAATTCCTGGTAGGTTTTGTATGGCCTTGGCTAGGGAGTTTGCATAAATAGTGTAAAGAACTACAGAAAACGGGGATCCCTGAGGGACTCCATTATCCAAAGGGTATGTAGAAGAGAAGTATCCGTCAACTTTAACGGTCACCTTTCGGTTATCCAGGAACGACTTAATAAGCCTTAAAATTTCCTTGGGAATGCCCCACTCATTTAGCTCAAGTATGATGTACGTTGAAATTACTCTATCAAATGCTTTTTCTATGTCCTCTGAGAGAACAAGGCTGTGTTTTCGATTTTTTAAATTTCCCCTTAATATCACTTCCAACTGATGACAAATGCTATGTACTCCATGCCTTGGTATAAAAGCGTGTTGCAATTTGGAAATGTTTTCCCTTGTATGCTTCCAGAATCGTTTAGCTAAAATCTTCTCAAAAATCTTAGAGAGCACTGGTAATAGCGATATAGGCCGGTACCCATCCAATTGATTAGGGTCTTTGCCGGGTTTGGGAATTGGTGATAAAATAGCCGTTTTCCAATCCTGTGGGAATACTCCATTTGCTAAAATATTATTATATAAGTCGCAGAGGCGAATCTTTAAACTATTTGGAGCATGTTTGACCATTGAATATGTAATTTTATCACGGGCAGGTGTTGAACCTTTTAATGTTCTTAAAGTGTCGTTAAGTTCAGTGATATTAATTTTACTATACAATAATGCATATTGCCGACTAGATTGAGGTAAAATATCAATATCAAGGTTTTTCTTACTTTCCACAATTTCAGGATCAAAAGCCCCGTCTGAACTAAGTGAACACCAAAAATTTGCAAAACGGTCGGCAATTTCCTTAGGATGAAAAATGTTGTGGTTGTTGATACAAATGGTAGGAAAGTTGTTAATTCTGTCAGCTCTTAGGTTATTTACTTTATTCCACAAAAAACGAACGTCCATTTTAGGATTCAATGAGTTAAGAAAATTTTCCCAAGTAAGTCTCTTTGCGGTTTTACTCTCCCTTTTAACTTTTGCACATGCTCTTCTATATTCTATGCCGTTAGACTGTGTACGACGTCTTTTAAATAATTTCCAGGCTTGATTTCTTAATTGTAACAATTTTGCAATTTCGGAGTTGAACCACACTGGATTGTTCTTAGTTGTTGGCTTACGACTAACTGGAATGGTTTCATTTGCTGTCTTTCTCAGTATACGTTTTAATTGAGCAGCTTCTTTGTTAATATTTATAGATTTTTCAAAATTTTGGGCAACCTCGAATGCCTTTTTTTCAAAACGAGTCCAATCAGCCTTCTTATCCAGAAATCTGGAAGAAAATTGTTTCTTTACTACCTCTATATTGTTTGTAATTTTAATGGGAAAGTGATCTCCAACTTCTGGCATGGGCAAGCAAGTCCAAACTAATTCCGGAGCAAAGTCTGCACTGGACATGGATACATCTACTGAGGTAAGAGTATGTCTTGTACTGAGTAAAGTTGGCGAGCCATCATTCAAGATAACGAAACCCTTATCATCTGCAAAAGTCTCCCAGATGTTCCCACTAGAAGAATTAAGAGCAGAACCCCATAAAACATTTTGTGAATTTAAATCGCCCAGTAAAAGATGATGTGTATTATGAGCCAGAGATATGCTGTTAACAATAGAGGTTGTCAAATTTGAATCATGCTCTTTGTATATATTTGTTATTTGTAGATCTGTGCCACAGCGGATGATAATAGACTGAAACAATAAATCTGCAGAAGATGTTGCATGTTGTGTGACGTTAATATTACTCTTAATGAGTAGGGCAATTCCCGATTTTGCATAGTCGTAATCTTTATTATGGTGGTAAATTTTATATCCAGGCATGTGTAACATGTGTAGATTTTTGTCGATTATATGTGTTTCCTGTAAAGCTATAATATTAGGTTTATGCCTGGCAACTAGAAGTTCAAGAGCATATTTATTTTTTATAAATCCTTGTATATTCCATTGAAGAAGAGTGATGTTTAGGCCAATATCCATAATAAAAATAAATTATTTTTTGCCTCTTTTAGGCATGGTGTTCTTTAAAGTATTTGGTGTAATTAATGTATTTAACTGGGGAAAGTTATTATACATTTGTGTAATAGGTGTTGTTTTATTTTCAGAGTTATTCAAATTTATTCTTGGTGGACTATTTAAGTCCAAACCTTGATTTATATCATTGATAATCATTTCCTCAGAAATGTTTTGATCAATAAACATATGTTTTGTTGTGTTATCGTTATCGTTATCTATATTCTCAATGAAAATGTCATCACTAACAGAAGTGTCATTTTCCAAACTAATTGCATCTGTATAAAAGTTATTTGAAGAGTTTGGTAAAAATGATGAGTTGTTGGGTGATTCTATTTGGGTTGCTGTATTTTCATAAGCATCGATAGTTTGTTGTTGTAAAATTAAAGTAGTATTTGAGGTTTTTTTAGTTGTGCTTGTGTTGGTTGATTTTTTAGGAGATGAATTTACTTTGTTGTTGTTTAGTTTTGAGGGTGAATTGTTTGATGAGCGAGACTTCTGTGGTATTTTTTCAACAGTCGAATTTAAATTTGTTGATGTTTTATTTTGTTCGTTTTCCTGATTTGTTTTGGTTTGCATATTTTTATTGTTTGGTGATCCATTATTTAAGATCTGTGCGTATGTTGGTGTTTTATCACCTTTTCTTAAAATTGGTTTAAGGGTATTAGTAGCAGGGTTGTCATTATAAATTTCCCAGGCTTCTCTGGTAGTGCATTTTTTGATTATTCTAATATAGTTGACTGATTTGTGTTTCCAAAAAGTTGGACAATTTGGATCATTTGAGGTGTGTGCATCATTTTGACAATTTAAACAGTACTTGCGGGAACATATTTGGTGAGGTGTTGGAAAGCCGCAATCTTTGCAATGTTCAACACTTCTGCAACGGTTCTTTGTATGGCCGAGTCTCTGACAATTAACACATCTCATGGGATTTGGGATATATTCGTCAACAACTACTCTTTCCCAACCAAGTTTTAAAGTTTCAGGGCGATAAAATAGATCAAAAGTGATAATTGCAGCCCCTGTTGCGATTATGTTGTCTCCATCTTTTTTTGTGATTTTACGTACTTCTATTACCTTTTGATCTTTAAGAGATTCAAGTATCTCTTCCTCTGCTATATTTATGATTTTTCTTGAGAAAATTCGTCCTTGTGTAGTGTTCAATGTTTTATGAAGTGTAACTTTTACAGGGATGCTATCAATATATGCTGCCTTTAAAAACTTTTCCGCCGTTTTACTGTCAGGCACTTTAATTAAAAGATCACCACTCTTCATTTCATTGACCTCCAAACGGTCACGTGATATAAAGTTCAGTCCTCTTTCAACCTGAAAAACGTTGTAGGAGGCTAGAGGTAATATTTCTGCATTTTCTTTTAGTGATCTGGCTGACGCAACTAAGAAGCGTGGTCGACATTCATCATTAGCAGTTTTTCCTGGCAAAGGTACGAAGTCTTCTGAGCGTAATCTTTTGTTTTTGTTGGGTTTGCCTTTTCCGGCCTCAGGAGCAAGCTCCTTAAACCTGTTGTGGTTCGGGGGGTGAACCCCGTTCATATTGTTACACAGAAAAAACACTCTTTTACAAAACAGTTGTATACCAAATTAAAGAAAATAATCTATTAAAAATTGTCCAAACAACAAAAAAATAAATTATGTAAATACACACGCGATAACTATAAAATTATCGATAACACGTTAAATATCCGTCAAGAGAAAAACGTTGTTTACTCGGCAAATGCCTGACACAGACTGAAAAAAAAGAAAATTTATTTTAGTAAATTGGTATAGATAAATTTTGGTATACATAAAAAGTTGTAGTAAAATTATTGAGTTTTATATTACTTAGTAATATTTTGGAATTTGTATAAATTTTTATACAAATTTTGAATTATTTATAATAATTGTTAATATTTTTGAATTATTTATAATAATTGTTAATAATTCTGAATTATTTTGAACCATTAGAGTAATTATTATAATTGGCAATTTTCAAAATTCTATAGGTAATGTAAATTTGAGGTTAGTTTAAAAAAAAAATTGAGGTTCTAATGTCGGGGTCTCCAACTGTATAAAAATAAAATAAAAAAAAATATATAAATTTTCTACGTGAATGTGGTTCCAACACTGATTAAAGTTGAGAGCAGGCAAATTGAGTAGCAGGATTTCTTTTTGTAGTTTCCGGGTTGGAGTTTATGGTGGACGCTCCAGGTCACAGGCAACTTCTTATCGGCATTACCAAGTAGTCACGAGAATTGTGTATATCTTCTGGCCAGCCGCACAATATAAATTCCGGGGAAGAGGGTTTGACTGTGGACAGACCGGTTGACACTGTGTGCACCGCAGCACCCCTGTGGTCTGGTCAGGCAGCAGCACTTCAGCAGGACGGTGTTATGCAATACGCTAACAGCCTCGTGGTGCCAATGTAAAAAAAAATCTTTCCAAAGTGTTTGGTGGCGGTACAGCGGTGTTCTGTTACCAGAACAGCCAGGAACTCCAATAATTTATAATTTTCCCTTCTGTTTACTTCAAGGAATATTATTCCAAGTGAAATTTACAAATATCACTTATATTTTCGTTTTCTCCGAAGACGAGGTCCACGCTTTCTTGCAACTCAAACTTTAATGGCCGACTTCCACCATTTTGCCAATTCATGTCGTACGAGAATTTGCAAGTTAAAAGAGAACTGTCAAAAAAAAATAAAAAAAATTGTGCTGCCACCTGTTCAGATCACGAGAGGGGACGATTCACACTAACGACAACAATACACCGTAAAAAAAAATGTGTATGGGTGGTACTGACCCTAACAGTAGGTAAAATCAACAAACAAATTTTTGTAGATCTTTAACGAAATTTTGTCAATTTTTTTTTTAAGATTTAACAAATTTTATTCAAATCAACAAAATTTCGTCAAGTTTACATCCTCTAAAGAAGTAAAATTGACTAAATTTCATCAAATTGACTAAATTTCGTCAAATTGGCCAAAATTATTAGTTTGGACGCCATTACTTTTTGCATTGGGCAGTGTCATGAAAAAAAATTTTGTTTACAAACATCCATTGCTTGAAAAGTAAACAAACCAAACTTATATATGTACAAAGAAACGAAGTGGAATTAATACAGGGAGATTCAAAAAATGTATATAAAAACTATTGTACACTCAAAAAAAACATGGTTAAAAAAATATATATTCTTTGTACACGCAAAAAAAACTTGTTTATATAAAAATATGTAAAATATATAAAAAACAGTACAAAAACAGTACAAATCCAAAAAAACAGTACTTTCGCGTACTGTTTTAGGTGTTGTGAATAAAACAGTACATTTTTCAAAAAACAGTACATGTACTGTTTAAAACAGTACGAATGGCAACCCTACATCGCACACCCACCATATTTTTTTATTCCGTATTTGGCTGGATTTGATTTTATATATTGGGTGAAGCGCGTGCGGCCTCGGTACGGAAACAATTGCTCATCCACAGCTATTTGGGCACCCGGAACATATCGACGCTCTAAGTTGTTCATGAGAATGTTCTAAATGTCGTCGATGGCGGCCGATTTGCTTTCTATAAGTCGAGCGGCTCTCGTGCTACCGTTATCAAATCTAATATACTTTAGAATAACTTTATATTGGTTAGCAGACATCGTCGCCCTGTAGATAGGGTTTCCATTGTGTCCCCACAACTCATAACTAGGCTGAACGTTTGACTCGAATATGCCGGCAAACAAGGTTGCGTCCACACTCGCGGTGGCTGGTCAGGATTCATCTCAGACGGCACATCTGCTGGGCCTTACGGTTTGTTTCACGAACAATTACGAGGGGTGCTATTTATATTTCGGGAATACCAAATAATAACAAACATTTTTATGGTAGTGTACCGCTCAGAATTGACCGTCCTAAGTTGCTCAAGCGAAACGGTGGCCACATGACCCATTTTGCCGAAGAAACAGGCTACCGTTTGCTTTGCTGTGCTTCTTCCACGAACAACTTTTGTTGGATTTAGCTCGTCTTGGAATACCCACAGTCGATTGCTGTTTTGTTTCCGGCTCATACGCATATATCCATGATTCGTCTCCTGCCACGATTTTATACACGTCTTTTGAAGCACCGCGGTAAAACTTTTTAATCATTTCCTTACACCAATCGATGCGAGCCTTTTTTGAGAGATTGATAAATTATGGGGTATCCAACGAGAACAAATTTTTTTACAACTAAGTGTTCATGCAAAATCGAATGTATTGAAGTGGAACTAATGTGCAAGGATGCCTCTATCTCACAATATGTCAAATGACGATCTTGCGTTATCAGTTCACGCACTTCATCGATGTTTTGTGGCACAACAACCGAATTTGGGCGACCTTCACGGAATTCATCGGCGACCGAACTACGACCACGACTAAATTTACTATACCAGCGATTTACTGTGGTTTTTGATGGTGCTTTATCGCCATACAAAGAACTGAGTTCATCGACACATTCTTGTTGAGATAATCCACGTCGAAAGGTTTTTGCCAAATTGATTTTCTTAACTCACTGTAAACAAAACAAATAGCACTTGTACATCAAAAGGTTGTGAGTACATTTATGCTAAAAAATGTCAAACTTTATTATGGTGTTGCTAGATTTTAGCTATTGACATTAGTATTGCCAGTTCCCGAAATATAAATAGTACCCCTCGTATGCTGACGATCTCGGGTGTTAGAAGAGATTTAAATATGGAGATCGGGTTTCGCATAGTGCCTATTACCTGGCCTTCACGACCCACAGAGGGACAGTTATGTGCACGAGGTCTACTAGTGGCCGGCGGAACGCTTGACCAAATCTTACCATCCTTTGACTTGTGCGATGTAGTCGAGCTCGACGAACTTGGCTCCTCGTCCATACCGACGGCTTCAAGCACTTCGGGGATAGCTGCAGCGCCTTCATACAAATCTCCCAGTTAATCATCATCGTCATATAGACTCTCCGTTTCAATAGACATGTCTGTTTCAGCATCGGAAGCCGCATCATCTAACATCGGCACATAATCTGGATCCATTTCGTCGTCGCCTTCGAAAGGAATACTTTCCTCGAGCTGTTCATCATCACCGGCCAACCACAATTCTAACCTTTCTTCCAATTCACGTCTCTCTTCTTCTGGTGAACTTAAAAATCTTGCGGTGCGGTTCACTACGCCCATCATATCATCACTAGTAAATGCTGATGCCATTTTATTATATGTTTAATTCTCTTCAAAAAAATACATATAGTATGTTTAGACTTAAAATTTTGCTGATATACTAATATTTTGTTTGCGCTCTATTCAATATGTACATTTTATTTACATTTTCTCTACAATATCCCGCTCAAAAACGGTTTTTATCAACTGCCCCCATTCATTCCATACAAATTACATGTAGGTCTGCACAGACCTGGTTATGCCGTTTATGACAAAATATTTGTAAGCCCGGATAACCCCGAACCCGGATCCACAAGTCGCTCATGGAAGGATTTGTCTAACATGAAAAACAAAAAAGTTATACACACTTTTATATGCAAAAAGTCTGCACAGACCTGTTTATACCTCCTAGGGTTAAAAATATTGACTCTGAAGCTAAGATATTTTTGGTTATTGACCAAGTTATAAATAAAATTCAAAAAACGTCTAAAACCTATTCCGAAAAATCTCAAAAACATTTTACCCCATAAGCATTAAAATTAAGCTCGAGCACTACAGACTATACATATTTATTTTAATTACAATAAGCTAATTAATTATAATATTAATTATTATATTTATTATTTATTTAATAACAAAATGTTTAGGTTTGTCCTTGCCGAAAAACTACGTCGCCACATGCGCACCCACACAGGCGAAAAACCGTATCGTTGTAAATATTGTGAAAGAGCAAAGTAATGATTATATTAAACATTTACGACAACATCTGGGTGATAATGTTTATACACTCACAATATATTTTCCGTTACCGATTGTAGTTTATTTAAAAAGTAATCCGTAAAGTTTGTTTTTAACAGAATAAACTATTAAAATACAAAGAAACATATTTTTCAACTTTTTTGCCTGTTATTTAAAAAACAAACTATGAATTAATGCGGATTTTCTGTAGGAGTTAATATTTTCGTTTAAAATCTACATGTTTAAAAAAAATCTACTTGTTTAAAAAAAAAATCACACAAAAATCACAGTAATCTTTTTAAAAGTTCTCTCAAACATTTTTCATATGCATAAACTGGGGATGGTAAATAAATTACTTATTTACATTTTCAGTCCAAAAAGTACCAAAGTGGCCCAGCTGACGATTAAGTGCTTTCTTTCAGTACATTTTGTTTTACTTTTTTTTTGTTACTGAGGGTATTCAGCGTGGTCATTTACACACGATGCTACTTTGCACTTTCTCATCCTTGAGCAGTATTGACGGTGCATAATGTGCATATTAGAACAGAGATGGAGTCCCCTCACTGTTCCAAATTTATATGTTAAAGCACATCTATTAGATGACATCTAGGAGATGAAGAGACAGCCTGCTAGAGATAGAGTAAAAACTCTGAGTTTCTTTATTCATGTACAAATAACAAATTTTAATATATATAAAATAAAACGAAAAGTAAGGATTACAATTTTCGCAGTATAGAACATGTGTTAGCTGATTATTTGAATACAAGAAAATTAATTAGCAATATGGTAAAAGTCAAGTGTTTTTTAGGTAAACAAGATTGAGCGCATCAATGTTTAATGTAAAGTTATATTCTTGTGCAACTTTTGCTAGTGTGCAACAAATTACCAGTGTGTATGTCATATTAGAAGGTTAGAAAAAATCAAAAAGGTTTTGATTCTTATTGCAGACACAAGATATGTGAAAAATATTTAATATTGAGTTGGCTACATTGACTGATAATAAAATTGTCAGTAATATGTGCAATAATATTCCAATTAAATAAAATCAAAAAGTACCAACATTTTTACAAAAGTGCTTTTTACTTGAGTACTAAACCAAATATTTTATTTACCATCACTATAGTTTTTCTGTAGATTTTAAGCTGTTTACATATTACATATAGTAAAAGATGAACTCAGAGGTCATCCTTTTTCGTTATGCTGCCATTTAAATGTTAGGAGCCATTCGCTCAATTAATTATTATTCAATTAATCTTATTATTTAGTTTTAAAAATAAATCCTAACATATAAGTTTATGTAAATAATACATTAAAAATTTTTTTTTTTAAATAAAAAATATAATCAAAAACAAATACAGAACTCGTGTTTTTATTTCTTTTAAATTAAATTTGGTGATAGCTAAAATAAACGACAATCGTTTATTTTTACGTTTTTGGGGGTAAATTTTTGATGGTTAAAATAAAGGAAAATCGTTTATTTTTAAGTTTTGGGAGTTAAATTTTTAATTGTCAAAATAATGGAAAATCTATTATTTTTATGGATTTTCGGTAATTTTTTTGATAGTCAAAAAAAACGAACGACGTTTATTTTAACGGATTAAGCAATTATTTTTTAATAGTTAAAATAAACGAAAGTACTTTGTTTTTATCGATATTTTTAGTTAATTTTTTAACAATAAAAAATAATTGGAAATTACTATTGTTTTAAACGAAAAATCAGTAGTCCTGTTTTTAACAACTTTTTCTATAGTTGTAATGTACAAATTAGTTTGTTTCTAACTATAAAATATTGTGAGTGTAGGTGTGAACTATGTCCACTAAGATTTCCATTGGCTAGAGATTTGCGGGCGCATTTTACCAGTCATAATGATGACAAAGAGGAAGCTAAAACTCGTAATATAGAAGCCCGTATGAAGGATGAAAAAGAACTGCAAACAAAACTTGGTACAAATAAAGTTTGATAATTATTTAATTGCTATAATATTGTATATTTATTTATTTTTATTTCAACTTAACTTCAAAATGATTTATAATAGAAAATAAAAATAAATAACTATATATGGGAGATTTTTTAATAGAAATGTACTTAGAAGCTTAAAAACGAGTACCACTCTAATTTAAATAGTATTTAAAAATTTTATTCTACGTTTTTACTGTACATGTGTTGGGCAAAACATGCTGTTTTTGTGAGCAAAATGTATAGAAAATCATGTACCAAAACATTTGCTGCAAAATACTTTAGGATGCATTTATATTTATGCAAAAAGTCCAGCTTAAACAAGATTTCGAACATATATATATGTTATATGCATGTCCTACTTCAAAAAATTTAGATACCTTTTGAAACCGGCATTGCCTCTTATTTCTCAAGGTTTTATGAACTTTTTAAAATTTTTTAAAAGTATTTAATATAATTTCCTGCAAATAAGTAACATTAAACGCAACTAAATATCATTAAACCGGCTAAAGACTCGTGTTTTCCAAAATAATAGCGGTTTCCTTTTTAAATTTTAAGAGCTTAACTATGGTATCGATAAAGAATACATCTTTAAATTTCGAAAAAAATGTTATCATGTCCCTTTAGGATTAACAACTCGTCGGTTGATTATTGCAGAGCCGCACCGACCAAAAACCTTTTTGCGAGAAAAACGATAAAGAAAGTTTACAACAAAATTATTAAATTTCTACAAGATAGGTTTTCTTTTTTGTTTGCTATATCTAAAGCTGCATTTATTATAAACAATATTGTTAATTTTTACGCCTTTCTGCACTGAGTATCCAGAGTTATTAACAATTTTTTAAAAAAAGATTTTTTATTATATGGCCTATAAGCCGTTTTTATCACAATTTTATTGTTTTTCTTTCAAGTAGGTCAAAAGTTTTTTTTTCTTTTAACCATTATAAAACTAGGTTGTCGTATTGCAAACCAATGCTTAAACTTTTTTATTGTTTTTGTTTTATATGCGTTGCTTATTTCAAATGTGTCAAACCAAGATTGACGAATAATGTTTTTATTTTTCTATAGAAAGTTTGACTCATTGGCCAAAAAGTGGTCAATACACCATACCAATTTTAAGAAATTTGTAAAAATAAGGATACGCAGCACATATGGGGCTGGATATCTCCTAATTGATACGAGGTATATAAAAACGGATTAAAGATTTAGAAAGAGGACACATTAATCATATATAATCAATTCCTAACTCAATTTTGCCAGAAATGGTCTATAGGTCTCACCAATATTCATACGACGAACTCTTGATTGTTTTTTTTTTTTTCTTTAATAAAAATTTCCTAGTTGGGAACCACGTGCTTCCATTAAATTTGTAAATAAATAACAGCAGTTGTTATGGAATTGAAACAAACTTCTTGTTATCTGTCAATCTTGTTAAGTACTTCACTGTGTATTAAGTACTCAGTACCGATATACTCAATATTTTAACAACTCTAATGTGTTTCTAATTTTTATAAAGCATGTGAAGATAGCAAAACCAAAAAAATACCAGCAAAATCTGTCAGCAAAATCACTCAAAACCAAAAAAAAGCACTCGGAGCACATAAAAAGCACTCAAAGTTCAGCAAAATCAGTCAAACTCCAGCAAAATCTTTAAACAAAATATTTTTTTAATAAAGTGACAAAAGATTTATTATTATTATTAAATTAATTAATATACATATACAATAAAAAAAACACATTTAAATAAAATAATAAAACCCAAATTTGTTTTTTTTTTCTATAGTTGTTAGTAAAAGTTGCGTGAAGGGAAAAATTTCATCTTTTGTGGTCAAGACACATTTTGGTTTATGGAGTACATTTGAGGGATTCTTACAAAAAAATTTGGATAGGAATCGATAGACAAAAGATATTAGAGTAATTTCTCATCATTGGAATTATCAATATCTGTTTTTCCTGCAAATTCCTAGAAGAAAAACTGTTTCATCATTGGTACCGGTGGTCAGTAAATTGAACTTTCATTGTGGAATCTTCATTAACGATTCTTACAAAAAAATTTGGATAAGAATTGGTCGATACAAGATAGGAGAGCAATGTCTCATCATTAGAATTATCAATATCTGTTTTTCCTAGAAATTCCTAGAAGAAAAACTGTTTCGTCATTGGTGCTGGTCAGTAAATTGAATTTTCATTGTGGAATCTTCATTAACGATTCTTACAAAAAAATTTGGATGCGAATTGGTCGATACAAGATAGGAGAGTAATGTCTCATCATTAGAATTGTCAATATCTGTTTTTCCTAGAAATTCCTAGAAGAAAAACTGTTTCATCATTGGGTGTGGTCAGTAAATTGAATTTTCATTGTGGAATCTTCATTAACGATTCTTACAAAAAAATTTGGATGCGAATTGGTCGATACAAGATAGGAGAGCAATGTCTCATCATTAGAATTGTCAATATCTGTTTTTCCTAGAAATTCCTAGAAGAAAAACTGTTTCGTCATTGGTACCAGTGGTCAGTAAATTGAATTTTTATTGTGGAATCTTCATTAACGATTCTTACAAAAAAATTTGGATGAGAATTGGTCAGTAACAGGTAGGAGAGCAATGTCTCATCATTAGAATTATCAATATCTGTTTTTCCTAGAAATTCCTAGAAGAAAAACTGTTTCATCATTGGGTGTGGTCAGTAAATTGAATTTTCATTGTGGAATCTTCATTAACGATTCTTACAAAAAAATTTGGATGCGAATTGGTCGATACAAGATAGGAGAGCAATGTCTCATCATTAGAATTATCAATATCTGTTTTTCCTAGAAATTCCTAGAAGAAAAACTGTTTCATCATTGGGTGTGGTCAGTAAATTGAATTTTCATTGTGGAATCTTCGTTAACGATTCTTACAAAAAAAATTGGATGAGAATTGGTCAGCAACAGGTAGGAGAGCAATGTCCCATCATTATAATTATCAATATCTGTTTTTCCTAGAAATTCCTAGAAGAAAAACTGTTTTATCATTGGGTGTGGTCAGTAAATTGAATTTTTATTGTGGAATCTTCATTAACGATTCTTACAAAAAAATTTGGATGAGAATTGGTCAGCAACAGGTAGGAGAGCAATGTCTCATCATTAGAATTATCAATATCTGTTTTTCCTAGAAATTCCTAGAAGAAAAACTGTTTCGTCATTGGTACCAGTGGTCAGTAAATTGAATTTTTATTGTGGAATCTTCATTAACGATTCTTACAAAAAAATTTGGATGAGAATTGGTCGATACAAGATAGGAGAGCAATGTCTCATCATTAGAATTGTCAATATCTGTTTTTCCTAGAAATTCCTAGAAGAAAAACTGTTTCGTCTTTGGTGCTGGTCAGTAAATTGAATTTAAATTGTGGAATCTTCATTAACGATTCTTACAAAAAAAATTGGATGAGAATTGGTCGATGCAAGATAGGAGAGCAATGTCCCATCATTATAATTATCAATATCTGTTTTTTCTAGAAATTCCTAGAAGAAAAACTGTTTCATCATTGGTACCAGTGGTCAGTAAATTGAATTTTTATTGTGGAATCTTCATTAACGATTCTTACAAAAAAATTTGGATGAGAATTGGTCGGTACAAGATAGGAGAGCAATGTCTCATCATTAGAATTGTCAATATCTGTTTTTCCTAGAAATTCCTAGAAGAAAAACTGTTTCATCATTGGGTGTGGTCAGTAAATTGAATTTTCATTGTGGAATCTTCGTTAACGATTCTTACAACAAAAATTGGATGAGAATTGGTCAGCAACAGGTAGGAGAGCAATGTCTCATCATTAGAATTATCAATATCTGTTTTTCCTAGAAATTCCTAGAAGAAAAACTGTTTCATCATTGGTACCAGTGGTCAGTAAATAGAATTTTTATTGTGGAATCTTCATTAACGATTCTTACAAAAAAATTTGGATGAGAATTGGTCGGTACAAGATAGGAGAGCAATGTCTCATCATTAGAATTGTCAATATCTGTTTTTCCTAGAAATTCCTAGAAGAAAAACTGTTTCGTCATTGGTGCTGGTCAGTAAATTGAATTTTAATTGTGGAATCTTCATTAACGATTCTTACAAAAAAAATTGGATGAGAATTGGTCGATGCAAGATAGGAGAGCAATGTCCCATCATTATAATTATCAATATCTGTTTTTTCTAGAAATTCCTAGAAGAAAAACTGTTTCATCATTGGTACCAGTGGTCAGTAAATTGAATTTTTATTGTGGAATCTTCATTAACGATTCTTACAAAAAAATTTGGATGCGAATTGGTCGATACAAGATAGGAGAGCAATGTCTCATCATTAGAATTGTCCATATCTGTTTTTCCTAGAAATTCCTAGAAGAAAAACTGTTTCGTCATTGGTACCAGTGGTCAGTAAATTGAATTTTTATTGTGGAATCTTCATTAACGATTCTTACAAAAAAAATTGGATGAGAATTGGTCAGCAACAGGTAGGAGAGCAATGTCCCATCATTATAATTATCAATATCTGTTTTTCCTAGAAATTCCTAGAAGAAAAACTGTTTCATCATTGGGTGTGGTCAGTAAATTGAATTTTCATTGTGGAATCTTCATTAACGATTCTTACAAAAAAAATTTGGATTTCTAGGAAAAACAGATATTGATAATTCTAATGATGAGACATTGCTCTCCCACCTGTTTGCTGACCAATTCTCATCCAATTTTTTTGTAAGAATCGTTAACGAAGATTCCACAATGAAAATTCAATTTACTGACCACACCCAATGATGAAACAGTTTTTCTTCTAGGAATTTCTAGGAAAAACAGATATTGATAATTCTAATGATGAGACATTGCTCTCCTATCTTGTATCGACCAATTCTCATCCAATTTTTTTTGTAAGAATCGTTAATGAAGATTCCACAATGAAAATTTAATTTACTGACCAGCACCAATGACGAAACAGTTTTTCTTCTAGGAATTTCTAGGAAAAACAGATATTGATAATTCTAATGATGAGACATTGCTCTCCTATCTTGTATCGACCAATTCTCATCCAAATTTTTTTGTAAGAATCGTTAATGAAGATTCCACAATAAAATTCAATTTACTGACCAGCACCAATGACGAAACAGTTTTTCTTCTAGGAATTTCTAGGAAAAACAGATATTGATAATTCTAATGATGGGACATTGCTCTCCTATCTTGTATCGACCAATTCTCATCCAAATATTTTTGTAAGAATCGTTAATGAAGATTCCACAATGAAAATTTCAATTTACTGACCACACCCAATGACGAAACAGTTTTTCTTCTAGGAATTTCTAGGAAAAACAGATATTGATAATTCTAATGATGAGACATTGCTCTCCTACCTGTACTGACCAATTCTCATCCAAATTTTTTTGTAAGAATCGTTAATGAAGATTCCACAATGAAAATTCAATTTACTGACCAGCACCAATGACGAAACAGTTTTTTTTTCTAGGAATTTTAGGAAAAACAGATATTGATAATTCTAATGATGAGACATTGCTCTCCTATCTTGTATCGACCAATTCTCATCCAATTTTTTTTGTAAGAATCATTAATGAAGATTCCACAATGAAAATTCAATTTACTGACCACACCCAATGATGAAACAGTTTTTCTTCTAGGAATTTCTAGGAAAAACAGATATTGATAATTCTAATGATGGGATATTGCTCTCCTATTTTGTATCGACCAATTCTCATCCAAATTTTTTTGTAAGAATCGTTAATGAAGATTCCACAATAAAAATTCAATTTACTGACCACTGGTACCAATGACGAAACAGTTTTTCTTCTAGGAATTTCTAGGAAAAACAGATATTGATAATTCTAATGATGAGACATTGCTCTCCTACCTGTTACTGACCAATTCTCATCCAAATTTTTTTGTAAGAATCGTTAATGAAGATTCCACAGATTGTTTAAAGATTTTGCTGGAGTTTGACTGATTTGCTGAACTTTGAGTGATTTTGCTGAAAGATTTTGCTGGATTTTGAGTGATTTTGCTGGACTTTGAGTGATTTTGCTGAACTTTGAGTGATTTTGCTGAAAGATTTTGCTGGAAATTATTAGATTTTGCTAACTTCACGGGGATATTTTTATAATTGTTCCTTAAAATTTATTTATTTCCAAACGATTAAAAAATTATAAATAATTTTAAAATGTTCTATACATCAAATGATTCTTTAATTAGTCAGTGTAGAACGTGTATGTCCGCAATATGGGTTAACAAAAAAACAAATAAAATAAATAACCAATATATTCATGAAGTGCCCCTGGCCAGTGGATTAAATACAAGTATAATGGAACTTCTCCAACATGTACAACCACAAATTGATGTTCAAATAAAAGATGACCTACCTAAAGTTATATGTTTGAATTGTGTAAAGAAACTGCAAGAGACATATACTTTCCTGGAAAAGTATAAATATGTAGATAAAAAATTCCGAAGTATGTTACAAAGTGCAGCTGCCAATAAGGATGGTGAAAACTCCCAATTGATGAAAATGCTATCAGCTGAAGAAATTTCAATACTTGCTGAAGGAAAATTAGATAATTTCGATTTTAATAATTTGGATGATATTGATTTGGACTATGTTAATTTGGCTGAATTAGATAATGAAGTAGAACTTGAAATATTTAATTTAGAAATAGATATCGGTAAAGTGGTAAATGAAAATGCAGCAAAGGAAAATTATGAAGAATACGAAAATATAGATTTCTATGAAAAGCTTGATATTGATGAAATAACTGATGAAGACTTGCAAAACTTTAAACATTTTGATACGTTTTATAGTGATACTAGTGATAATGAATGCGAGGATAACATAAGGTTTGTGTATTTCATGTATGAACATTTTTTGAGTTAATTGACGTTCGTAGATTACTTAGAACTCTTCCTCTAAGATATTTCCTAATTGTGCACGCACTAGATTTGGGCATTTCAGTTCAATTCGTTCACGAACTAGTTTATTTTCAAATGATTTTTCTCATTTGCGTATATTATATTCATAATTGTAAACCTAGCCATTGACTAATACAGTAGTTTCCGTTTAAATGCGCCCGTTAAATATGGGTGGATAGGAGTGGATTCGATTTGTATACATTTATGCAATAGTTTCCTAAATGCGTTATTGTGCCAACGAGTATTTAGCTAAAGAGTTTGCAAGCACCGCCAGCCCTGTCAAATCATCTTATAAAGTATATATGACCTACTTAAAAAATGTTTGACACCTGTTGAAACCGACTTTAGATGCCTCTTATTTCTTAAGGTTTTATTAATTGAGAAGAACGATTAACAGGTTTAGGTTGGCTATAATTAAAAGTTATGACATGCAAAATTTCACGTTGAAACGTCTTCACCGGAAGAATTGATGGCCATTTAAAAGTCGAAATATTAAAAAAAATACTTGCAACTTTCAAGAATTTTTTTTATTTATATTATTCCTTGCTTTCAGATCCAAACCAATACAAAATGACTCACTAAACTTGGGGTATACATTAACTGAAAAAAACAATTTCCATATCGCTGCTTGGTGAAAAGTTGTATGGTGGTTTACAAGAGCTACCAACAATTTCCAATTTTTAAACTTTCGCAGTTTTTTCCATTGGATTTTTTTTTTTTCTAATTTTAATTATTTTGTTTCGCATTTTTTATAAAAAACATGGCTTGATAACATAGTTAGGTATCTAGAGTAAATTCTTACGACGGACCAAATTGATAAATAGCAAGAGTTTAATTTTTTTCATTCATAGCGGCATGTTTTTCCAAACATATTTCGTTTTGTGACAACTAAATCGCTGTGTCAATTCCGTTAAAACGTAGATTGAATAACACATTTTAATGAGCTTAATTCTAAAATCGAAAAGGCATCAACAACCTCAAAAAGTATCCTTATATAAAATTTTAAATTTTGCGAATTTAAAATTATTTAATATGATTTCCTGGAGTATTCTTCGATTTATCAAAAGCTTTTGATTTAGTAGATCATAATATATTACTGCAAAAGCTTTATTTTATAGGGTTTTCCAGTAATACTATAGCGTTTTTCAAGGATTACTTATCCAATAGAAAACAATATGTTCAGATTGGTGAATCTTGTAGTAACAAGCTAGAAGTATTTTGTGGAGTACCACAAGGCAGCGTTCTTGGCCCACTTTTGTTTGAGATTTACATAAATGATATGAAAAACATAAACTTTAACGGAAAGTTATTTATGTTTGCAGATGATGTTTGCCTTTTATACAACTATTTAGATGAAAAGGTATTGAGGACACATGTTGAATATGATGCTGCGATTTTGGCGGAATTGTTAAGGTTTAATAAATTAATATTAAATACCAAGAAAACGAAATTTATACGGTTTAAACCATATATTTTAAAGAATGATGAAGTAATGAGCGTACATATTGATGGAGAAGTGATACAGGAATCTGAAAATGTTAAATACCTCGGAATTAATATAAATCACAATCTTATGTGGGAAAATCATATATCTAAGTTAAAATCAAGAATATCGTCGGGAATTGGTATACTCTACAAGTTTAGAAATAAATTGGATACTGAAACTAAAATGTTGTTGTATCAGTCGTTAATTCACTCACACCTTACATACCTACCTGTTATTTATGGTGGTAAATCAAGCACAATGATAAAATCATTGCAATCTGCACAAAATAAAGCTCTGAAAATTGTATTTAAGCAACCATTTAGGCTTAGCACAGTTGAATTGTACAAAGATTTTGCAAAAACCGTTCAAATGTTAAGAAATGTTTTGTCTCATACAATCAGTTTTAATCAAAACATATCATACACTGAAAGAATCACAAGACAGGCGTTGAATCTTAATGTTGTAAGATGTCGTCTTGAGTTAACCAAACAACGTATAAGTTTTGCTGGACCTAACGAATATAACAAATTACCAGATTGTTTAAAAAATATTGAAATTTTATCTACATTTAAAGAAAAATTAAAAAAATATTTTCTTCAAAATGTTGAAATGCTTCTTACAAATTAGCTTAAATTTGAATATGATATGCATATTTTTATAATGAAATTTTTATATATTGTTAATGTTGAATAAATTATTTTTGTTTATATTTAGAAGCCAACTTGGTAGCCTCTAAAATGCCATACTTGGCGCTGAGGCGAAAACTTTTAAAGTTTGTAAATAAAATATTGAAAAAATAAAAAAATAAAAAAAAAATAAAAGTAAACCTTTTAACCAAACCAAATACCATTAAACCGCAAAAAAATCGTGTTTTCCAAAAGAATCTCGGTTTTCTTTTAAACTTTCTTATATATGACAAACATTTTTTTAAGTGTATTTTTTATATTTTTTTGTGGTGTTATATATATTTTAAAATGTGATAAATGCAATGAGATCTATAAATTTATGTAGCTCTTATTTGATCGAAGCAAAAGCTGTAATTTTAATATTTCTAATTAGCTTGAAACTTAAAAACGCCATAATTTTTGCGCCGTTAAAGATAAATGAGTAACGCGAAAGGATTCATCATGCTTAAACATCGGCTAACATACACACAAAAGGGTACAACATAATTTAAATATTTTACCTCAAAGTGTCGAAAATTTATGAAGTTCCCTATTTGCAAACTCTGACCGAGAAAACTGTTAATGGTGCTGTTTTTAATTTTAAAAGTGTCTTAATTATGCATTTATGCTGAGAATATATTGAAAAACACAATTTTACTTGAATTTTATTAAAACCACTAAAAAACTTGAAAATGATTTAATTTAAAGTTGCACTGTTAACTTTTTAGTTCAAATGATTCCCCGCTTAAATGCGCTGAAAACTTTGCATTTTTGATTGCGCATTTAAGCGTGGACTAATGTATAATCTTATAAATAACTAGCTGTTTGTACCCGGTCTTGCCCGGAATTCAAATACTTTTGAAATAACACATATGGAAAACAGAGACTTAAAATATATACCGATTTTTCTCCAAGTCGTTATCTTTATTATTATGACAGCCCAGGAGCTCCTGCGACCGCTGCCGACGCCACATCACTCATTGCAGTGTGCCCAGTTTTTATGATACTGTGAAAATTCTTAAAGCATAATTTTAAAGTTCTATATATAATTTTCTAATGATTATGAGAACTTTCTTTCAAACTTGTCCAAATTTTGTATCAAAAGTAAAAAAAATAACTGAATGGCTGTATATAGTTAATCTAATATTATTTCAATTACATAAAAAAATGTAAAGCGATCTTTTGGAGGGCCATCTTTTTAAAATTTGTGCAGAATCTGGTAAAAATAAAAATTAGTTTATTGAACATGCAAACTGGACCCTATAAATTTTATAAATTGTCACACTTTGAAAAATAATATTTGATATTGGAAATCCACAGTTGGCCTTTAAATGGTAGCGGTAGGAGATTAGTATTTGGTGACCTCGTCCTAGGTGTACAAACTATGAGTGCTAAATTTTAACAAAATCAGTAAGAAAATAAAAATTGGTTTAGCAAATAACGAATGTGGCTGTACAAATTTCACATGTTTTTTGACAAGTGGCAGTGATCAATTAGAAATTGTATGGAAACCTGGCCCGTGGTAAAGGGATTTTGTATACAAAGTTTTGGCGATATCCATTGCTGTATAAGGAACATGTGTACAAAGTTCGAGCGAAATCCCTGGAAAATGAAAATGTTACTATTAAATAACAAAGTCATATTTTTTTTAAAGTGGACGTTAAAGTGGGCGTGGCCGTTAAACAGCATAACAGCAACCTTCCCTGTAATAATAGGATCAAGTATACAAAATTTCAGAGAAATCCGTTGAGAAATAGAAGTTTGTATGACGAACATACAAACAAACAGAAAATTTATTTTATATATATAGAAGATGTCTCATATTGATTTTAGTGCATGGTTTCCAAAAGTTTATCGTTAAAGAAAATTTTTTTTTGGTTTTTTTTTATGGACTTGTTATTGCCAAAAACGTTAAGGAAAAATAAAATTTTTAAAAAATGAAATCATACAGACATTGCGAAAAAATCAGTAGGTATATTATACGGGGAAAAAATTTTTTTAAAAACGAAATGGTTTTTCCTAAAATGTTTCGATTGGATTTAATACTTTCAAAATAAAAAATAACCCATTTTCATTTCACAATTAAAGGTCGAAAAAAACATAATTTTTATTTTTAAATAAAAATTATATCAAACTTTTAAAAAAATAACCTTAATTAAAAATAGTGGAAATTTTTGGTTTTGACGTTTTTGATCAAAAGTCGGTATTGAAGTGGGCTATGGTAATGAAACTTTTACTGAGGCCTTCCTCGGGAAACGTTGAATATATGTGAGTAATTTCAAAGAAATCCGTTAAAACTTTCTTAGAAGTTTGTATTCGAAAAAAAACGGAAAAAGTTGGAAAATGTGAAAAAAATTTATTTTTACATTTTTTGTCAAAAGTAGGCGTAGAAGTGGGCGTGGTTGATGAAAACTATACTACGATCTAAGTTGAGGTCCTAGGATTATTCATGCCAAATTTGAGGAAATTGCAAATTTGTATAGTGAACAAACAAACAGAAAATGAGTTTTATATATATAAATTTAAAAAAAAATGGCGAATGGGCGAGTGAACAAGAAGAACGAAAGTGAATTATAATGCCGAACTCTAGCACGCATTTAAAAAAAGTTTTACAGTTACTACGTGACAGTTGTATGTAGTAATCAGTAGTAGTTGTTTTTAACTGCAATACAGTTATTTCTCTATAAAGTAATACAAAACAACTATAACGACACACAGGTAGAAAAATACGAACGGCCAGTATCAGCGAGGCTTTAGAGACGGTAGTAGATGTAGCGGCAATGTTTCGGATTTTTAACTTTTACAGTACTGAAATGATGTTGAAATGATAATATACGCTTGGCAGTAGTTGGCACAGCGACGGAACCTTGCTGTTTGCCAGTATTTTAAACAAATTAATTTACTGTGTTGTAGAGAAAAATTCCACTTTCCACAACTCAAGATTTTTTTTCTACTCACTTACGCTCAAGTTAGTAAATTCAGATTCTACCCACACTCACTCGTGATTTCCGTGAATCACGCAAATTTACGAAAAGAATCTTACAGCAAAAAATAAAATGTAAAAATTGAGACAAATGTGAATTTTTAACTCGAATTTTCTCTGTAATTTTACTATTTATTTTGTATTTAAAAACCCCAAAAATAATAAATTGGCGAAAAAATCAAAGAAAGTATTTATTAAAAGCGAAAACAATTTTTTTTAATATTCTACTCACGCACATTCACTCACGCAAAAATTTGACTCACGCACTTTCACTCACGAAGAATTTTTTACTACTCACACGTTCACGTGAGTAAAATTAGGTTTCACTCACACTCACCCGTTACCACACGTGATTTACGTGAATTACGCAAAATTCTGCCCACGTGCGCATATTTAGTGTGTAGCCAGTACTTTAAAAATTAATTTTCACAATTTGTAGTGTCAGCTGGGGGTTAAAATGGTATGGTTTGTGTGGCCAGATCGTTTGCGGTGCTGGCATGCCCGCGTTTTAGCTCGGCTAGAGCTCGCCGGTTTTGGGGGTGGTTCTTGCAAACCTCTGGCGTTACCTGACAGCTACAAAAAATAAAAAAAAATCATGCCAGTCTAAAAATAAACCAATTAAAGGGTAATGGACCGGAAGCAAACAAAAAAAACTGCACTTAAAAGTCACAACACTCTTCCTTTTGCACACTCAAACATATTTTTAGTTGGCTTGGCAGATGTTAGGCCAAGCTGGTTTCCCTCCCACTTGAAATCCATACGAATTTCACCTTGACATCCTTGGCCGTTCCTTGGATGTCCCAGACATAATCACTCCGCAGGCTACTTACCCTTCCCTACTACCACTGCCTTTTTTGCTTAGCACTTCATTTTGATAAATGATAAAACTTTAAAAATTTTCATTTATACATTATAAAAATGTTGGGTTTTATTTAAAAAAAAACAAATTTAGATTTAAAATACAAAAAAAAATAATAAATATCAATAACAATATTAAAAAGGCAAAGTGTAAAACGTAAATTTCATTTAAAAATAATTAAATTTAATATGAAAGAAAATTAACAAGTATATATTCCGGTTTACTAAGCAACATTACTTTAAAAATTCATTTTTCTTATTACAGGTTTTAAATTTTATAGAAATATTAAGGAAATTTCCAAATATTTATATTTTTATAAACGCCTTTACGGTTAAGCGGGTTTTCAGTGGCTTCGCCAATAAATAAAATGCCAATGCAGGCTGGTGCAGCTAATCGCTATGTATTTGCAGGTTGTTAAGGTTGGTCCGTCAGTTTTCCGTACGAATGTGGGTGAATCACGTAAGTCTTATAACCTTCTTTCAGGAATTTCTCATTAAAGAGAAATTATAAATTTCACGATAACTAATTAAATTTGTTTTTGCTAATTACAGGGTCACCATCTACCTAATCCACCGTACGTGGGCAATATATCCCTAAATTTACTTGGATCCCTACAGGCCTGAGCTCACCCCTATAGTTCCGCACACCCTTTATTTATAATAACGTAAAAAGGGACTTCGTTTTAACAACAGCTAAGTGGATTCATCTAAATGTTTACCCTTATAAAAATTTAATAATTAACTATAATTTCCTTTATTTTTCTTCCCTCCAGAAGCCGTCCAGTTCGTAATATGTCGTCCTAGTATCCCTGTCTTAAGTACGTAACCTCAACAAACCTTGGCACCCCAAGATTGGTAGTGCTATATCCGCTGCTCCCACGATGGGTCTGGTCAGAGGTGGTGTTGACTAACAGCTCGACGAAAGTGGATTTCTGTTATTTATTTTTAATGCTTGTTTAAAATTTTGTTTATTTTTTTTGTTTTTTAAGGCTTAGTGTATAGCCATGTACATACACCAAATAAAATTGCCTTGAATAAAATTGCCTTGAATAAAATCTTTTGCTGCTGTTGTTGTTGTTTTCTTTATATTTTCTTCTTCTTAGGAGCCACTTGACCGACCTTCAGCAAAATCAAATCCAAAAAGGAAGTACCTAAATCTCCATTTTTCTATCTTTTTTTTCTTTTCTTTTTTTTCAAAACAAAATGACATTATCATTGTCAAAAATAATAAAAAAATATCCGCAACTACACGGTTGTTTATATTGTGGTTTTTTTTGTTCTCATCTATTACAAGACCTCAACACCTCACCCTCTTGTACCTACACATGACAAACCCAATCATCCTGAGATCCTTCAACGGGTCCAGGATGAGAGGGAAACTATTCGCCCTTACTTCCATGTATTGGGTCGATTTGGCCCCAACTTGCCTTTTCAGGGTTAACCCCGTCAAAGGAAAAGCGATCCGGCAGCTCTAACTATTACCGCAGTGTAAATACGGCCTTTTCGAACTTATACTAAATTTTGACAATCTGGTAGCGCTAAACTGAGAAACATATGTTTATTGCATGAATGAAAAGAAATACGGGTAAGTAAAAAAAAATGTGTAAAATTTTATTAATGAAATAAAATTTAAATAAAAAAATAAAAATTAAAGGTCCTCAATGCCATGAAGTTTCCCTCACCTCCGATGGAAGAATACTGCGGAAAAAAGGAAAACACCCTTCCTATGGTAAGTATGGTAACTAACAAAAAAAACTTTCTCTTTCCAGCATACACTATCTAATTGGTTTTAGGCCATGTGATGTTCTGAATGAACCGCATATGGCTTAATAGTAATGGCGTGCTAAGCCACTTCCGCTGCCGCTAACATCCAGCGAAAATACAAAAGGTGTAAGCAAAGGTAAGTATTTCAATAATTTATTGATCCAATTTAATCCAAATAATCCTACTTTCCAGATCTTCACGAAGCCCTCCAGGCATAAAACGAAGTACCCGTCAATGCACCGCCCTTTCACAACATACAACGAAACAACTTTTTAAAACAACCAGTGCTGTAGAATGTCTGGAGCAATTTCTAGCCAACTTCCCGCAAGGTGTTTTTCTGCAGGGATATGATGTGGAAGGCTCCAAATACTGACCACCAGCTATTCAAACTCAACACTGCCGGCTTTTCATCAACCCAACTATCGGTCGGAAACAGGTAAGTACCTAACAAAAAGTGGACTTAAAAAAACAAAAACCATCATCATTGCCCGAGTGAAAAAGAAAAAAAAAATCAATCTATTCAATAACTAGGGCTCGGAAGTTAATGCATTTATTTTCGTGTTCTATGTACATACAATATGTATTTAACCCTTAAATGCGCACAGTATCTTTAAAGATACAACCATTCAAAAATTTCCTACGACTTTATTTTAAGCTTAATCAAAATGAAGACTTCACTAGTGTGTTAAGAACTCTCAAGCGCTCTTTAATAAAATACATTTATAAATAAATATTTAGAATCGTACCTTTTATTAACCATCAAAGTCAAAAAAAATTAAAAACTTCAAAATTAATTAAAAACTCAAGAATTAAAAACTCAAGAATTGCACGAAAAACGGGCACATGTAATTTTAGATAGTTTAAATAAAAGGCATTAGTGTTAAGAGGCAAATATAAGCTTTTGAATGATATATCTTTTTTTTGTTCCTAAGTCACTCCGTTTTTGTGTAACGGGCAATTTAAAATTTTGAAAATTTTGGATTTTTGTTTATAAAAAACGTAAAAAAATTACTTGAAAAATCTTGGTACGCAGTTGTTTTTTAATTGGCATTTCATATCATAAAAACACAATTTTATTCAAATCGAAGCTGTTGAGCATTTAAGGGTTAAAGCAGTCCGTAGAAAACGTTCTATTGCTTTGTTTGTATCAAAAATAAATTTCAAAGGAATTTAACGTGTTTCTATAACTTAATAGAAAATATTCAACTTAAAAAAAAACATATTTCAAATTCAAAATATCCCTCTCATTGAAAATCAAAAATATCTTTGTATAAAAATACCAATGTTGAAGAAATTATTTTCAAAAATATATATTTTTTCATCAAAGAAAACTTTTTAAAACGTTTTTTCCTTTTCCATCTTCTGTTTTAGTTTTAAGACTATAAATACAGAAACTATTGTGGAAATTTTTTTTGAAACTTATTCAACGAACTGTTTAATTTGCATTTTTTTTTTTGTAGAAGTTGTTTTCCTATTTAATTTAGCATTATTGTAAAAAAAAAAAAAAAATATATTGCCAAAAAAAAATGCAAATATTGTTTTACCAATTTGTGTGTTTGTAGCATTTAAAACCATAGATTATATTTGAAAATTCAATTTGTAGGAACGATGGTAAATAAAAAGTTTTTAAATTTAGTTGTTTCTTTCCATATTATTATTTCCTTTTCGAGATTTCGATTTGAGAAATGGTCCTATAACATTTGATTAGATTTAATTAGACAAATCTAATCACAATGAACACAAATCTACCCGGGTTTTGTACTGATCTGATTAGATCCAGTTAAATTTTATTTGGTACCACTAGACACCATTGTATAAAATTAGACCAACTTTAATCCAAATGTATTTATATAAAAAAAGGAAACTTTAAGTTGCATGAGAATAAAATACAATTGTAGGAATTACCAAAAATAATTAATTCAAACCCTAAACCTAATTAAAAAGCTTAATTATATTAAGACTTTTAACAAATCTTCCCCGAGTTTCTCCCTACATTAATGGGTATTTAACTTCATTTGTCCCAGAGAAAATTTATTATAAAATCTCAACAGATTTACTAATATGAATTCAAAAGAAAACTTAGACTACGAATACTTTATACAAAAAAAAACTTCAATATTCTCCTTAACCCAAATGAAAAATTTCAAACTTAAAATTTAAATCATTTAAATTCATCTCTTAAATAATTAATAACCAGAATCTATATTATACTACTTAGCTTCTAAAAATTCAAAAACACTCAACTAATTTTATCGATTTCCCCTAGGTTTGCCATATGAACTTAACCATGACCTACAAGGAACACCAACAACAAAATATCAACAAATGGAAAACTTTCGGTAAGTTTTAAATCTAAGATATGTATACAAGTAGAGTATTTAACAAAAACAATAGTTTATATTAGAATTTAAGTGGAATATTTTACAAATTGACCAAAAAAAAATAATATGGACAATTGCTACATCCATTGCAATTACCAAATTTAAGAAAAAAAAAATTTTTTTTTTTTATTAATGTTCTACAAAAAATCTCGGCCCCGATCGGAAATTCAAAACTTAATTCTCTTGACACACCAGTCAGCGAAATTCATGTCGACGTAATGAGCCAACCATATGCTTTTGCAGAAGACATTGGTTGTTTAATTTTTTACTTTTGTTTCAACTCGCTGTAATTACGGGCTCAGAATTACGTTACTGTAGCAGTGACTAACGACTCCCAGTCCTTAATGGCATAGTTCCTCAGGATGTTAGTTGTCGGCAACGGCGATTTGTACGGAGTTGCACATGTTACAGTGACAGTTACAAAATGTAACTTGCTTAGAAACGTTGGCTTATTAGTTGAACAAAACACTGAATTACTCATTACCAAAGACTTATGAATTCACTGGCTGGTAGGATTAAGAGAAAAGGAAGCGAATTCCTTTCTTGGTCTCGATATAAAAAACTTAAGTGGAAAATTAATAAAAACAAAAATTAAATGAATTTAGATTATTTACGATTAACGCGTAGATTATTGTATTTAATTAAATTACCAAAAAAAAATTACTATATTTATTAACTAACTTTTTGATTTAAAAATGAAAAAATAAAATTTCGGGTTGGATAAAAAAAATGTTGACGCGACGTTTATTTTAATTTCCAAAAAAAAAAAATTAAATCAACAGGAAAAAAAAATAAAATCGGGTTTAACGTTATAGCCTATTGTTTTAGGTCTTTTCCATGAAAAATACCTAACGATTTGCCCTGCAAATCTTCCACCTCGTAAAGGCTGTTGCCGATCGGTCGGACTATACGGCATTTTAAAAATTTCCTAGCCAGTTTTGCGTTAAAGGCGTTTTTAAAATCGCTTTGCTGAAAATTTCGGCGATAGACTTCTTGACCCGGAACAAATTTCACTTTTCGGCACCGAGTATTATAAGTCTTTTCGTTTCGCACGTACGCTTTGTGTAGATTTTCACGGATCTTTTGCCGTACCAGATCCATTTTTACCGACTTTGGTATAATGTTAAGTTCTGAATCTTCTAAATTGCTGAGTTTCCGTGCAATTTTGTAAAAACTAGCATGGCCTACCATATTCATTCCGAATAACGCGAAATATGGCGTAACACCAATCGAGCTGTGCACTGACGATCTTAGTGAACATTCAATTTCCGATAAATATTTATCCCATTCGGTATGATCGTCTTCCAAATATGATCGTACAGCGGACAAAATCGATTGGTTAACCCGTTCTGACGCATTCGCCTGTGGCGAGTGCGTAGCGGTTTTAACGTGATTTATCCCGAAATTTTTAACAAAATCTTCAAAATCTTTACTTACGAATTGTTTGCCGTTGTCAGACACAATAGATTCGGGTGTGCCAAACTTATGACAGACTTCAGAAATTAAAAATTTTACGACATTTTTACTATTGGCCTTAGGCATCGCCTTTAATAGTACAAATTTGGTTAAATTATCCAAAACGATGAAAATGAAACAATTACCGGTTTTTGAGCGCGGGTACGGACCCAAAAAATCAATAAAAATACGCTGAAACGGACGTTCAACTTGCGTTTCGGCTCCCATAGGCGGGCGTAGCGTTGTATTCGCGGGTTTTGTCTCTTTACAGACTTGACAGTTTTTTATAAAATTTCGAATTTGTGAATTTTGGTTTGGCCAATAAAAATATTCACGCACTCTACGTAACGTTTTAGAAAAACCCCCGTGTGAAACCTGAGGCGGGTTATGAGCTGCCTCTATGATACCTTGCGTTAAATCAAGAGGTACCCACAGTTTCCACGAAAAATCTTCGTTTACGGTTATTCCATCGTACGGAATCACCCTTTTGTATACAAAACCGTCGACAACCTTGAGATCAGGTAACTGCTCGGAGTTTCCTTCAATCGTGGCAATAAGTTCTTTATAATTTTCCGACTTAAAAGCCTCTGAATTTAAATCAATTAATTTGCAAACGTCCGCGGTGATTTCTTCCATTTCGTAGCGCGATAGGGTATCGGGAACAACATTCTGTTTACCCTGCCTATGTTCAACGGTAAAATTATACGCCTGTAAATGGAGACTCCATCTGGCCAAACGACCGCTGAGGTCTTTATGAGACATCAGCCACTTTAGACTGCTGTGGTCTGTTATTACGGAAAACGGCATCAGTTCTATATAGGGCCTAAACTTCTTAATCGCCATGACCACCGCCAGACATTCTCGTTCAGTGACAGAGTAATTTTTCTGCGCCGATGTTAATTTGTGCGAAAAATAGGCTATTGGGTGTTCGCCATCAGAATCATCTTTCTGAAAAAGCACTGCCCCAATGCCAATATCGGACGCGTCACACTGAACATAAAAATGTCTGGAGAAGTCAGGATGATTAAGAACTGGACTAGTAACGAGAGCGTTTTTGAGACGATCAAAAGCGGCTTTAGCTTCATCCGAAAACATAAACGTTTTGGCCTTCTTCAGAGTTTCAAAAATCGGTGCTGCAATGGTGGCATAATCGGGTATAAACCTTCTATACCAGCCAGTTGCCCCCATGAAACTCCGAACTTGTTTAGCGGTTTTCGGATATGAAAAACGAGTGATCGTTTCCACTTTAGCCGGGTCAGCTTTTAATTTGCCCCCGCCAACTATATAGCCGAGATATCGTAACTCTTTAAAACAAAATTTGGATTTAGCTACGTTAATGGTTAAACCCGCTTTCGTCAAACAATCAGACACTCGATCTAACAACTGCAAATGCGTGCTAAAATCTGGCGAGACTATCAAAAGATCGTCTAGATAGACAAAAACTCGATCACGAAGTGCTGCGGGAACCACTTTATCCATTAACCGGCATAACCTTTGAGCAGCATTGCACAGCCCAAAAGGCATGACCGTATACTGGTAAAGAGGTCTTCCTGGCACCGTGAATGCAGTTTTCTCCCGACTAGACTGATCCAATGGTATCTGCCAGAATGCATCTTTTAGATCAACACTAGAAATGAAAAATGTATCCCCTAACCGACTGAGCAAACCTTCAATGTGCGGCAGAGGGTAGGCGTCCTTGACCGTCAGCGCATTGAGCTTTCGAGCGTCTAGACACATTCGATTTTTTTTCGCCCTTTCGGACTAAAGTCACCGGGTGACTCCAAGGACTTTCGCTAAGCTCAATAACACCTAGGTCAAGCATCCTATCAAGCTCTGCGAACATTAACTTTTGTACAGCTGGTGAGACGGGATCATGGCGATCTTTCACCGGAGTTGCGTCACGCGTATCAATTGTGTGCATTTCTAAACCGGTTTTACCTAGACCTAACTTAGTGTAGCACGGAAATTTTGAAACCACCTGGTCTAACTGGTGTTTTTGTTGTGATGAAAGAGCGTGAGTTTTGATATCGTCGGCTTTATCTGTCTCCTCACAAAGACTAATACTATTAGTGGTTACACTTTCTACGGAGGCAATTAATTTAAAAAGCTTCATGAAATCGTAACCCAAATACAACTCGCGTTTCAGAGTAGGCACTAGATAGAACGTGATATTATGCGTCGCTCTATTAAACGTAATATCAGCGCGAACGCGACCGATCAGGTGATGCACGGTATCATCTGCGGTACTAATGCTCGAATAAAAATTAAACACGTTTAGACTGGCCTTTTTCACAAAATCTAGACAGTTTTTGCCCAGTATGGTCACGTCGGCACCACTGTCTAGCAGACCCTCGATTTCAACCCCGTTAATATTTACTCGGGTGTATAACCGATTATCGGACCCTTCAAACAAAACCGTCTCAGCTATTGAATGCCTAATTTTTTTTCTCAAACGGTACCGTTCCCGGGCCTTTTCAATTTTTCTCGACACTTTACCGAAAATTCTTAATTTTGCCTCGTTATATTCTTTAATTCGTAAATGAAGTGGTTTAAGCTCTTTAAGCTTTGGTTCTAAATCTAAATTTGAAATCATTCTATTTGTATTTTTTAAAATTGAAATGCTCTTACTTCTAGTTCCCATTTGTTGACTTGTAACTGGGTCTAAACATCGGTCGACCTCATCTCCCCAGTTCGAGACGGGCTCCGCAACCTGTTTCCCTGACATTTAGGGCATTTTGGTGCAACCACACCATCCCTACCACACCTGAAACAAAATTGCCTAGTCAAAGGTTCAGGACAATCGACGAAGCTATGGCCAACTGCCTTGCAGTTCCAGCAAGTATAATGACTTGTAGACCGAATACCATTTACCTCAAAATCTACCAGTGGTGCTGCTTCTACTTCTTCATACGCCAGTTCACTCACTCGATGATTTGTATTTGGACGTTGCTGGTACAACTGTTGCTGATTTGCCAGCAAATTTTCAGCACGCTTCACTTCACGGCAAAAATCTAATAAAGTCCGCACCTGCACAGAAAACATAATCTGGGCCAACGACGGTTTCAAGTTGCCTCTCATAATTTCTACGAGCTGCCCCTCTTCATATGGAGAATCTTGTTGGTTTCGCAACTTCATGACAGCGTTGTAAAATTCTTCAAACGACTCCTGCGGCATTTGACGGTGGTTTAAAATTTGCATTTGTACCTGGTACTCTTTTTCAAATCTTCGATATTTTGTTAGGAGCGCTTTTTCCAAATCACTCCAGGTTTGAACACGTACCAGTTTTCGGTGATCCCAGTACCAATCACGTGCTGGTCCTTCTAATAAAATATGAAAATCACGAAGTACTTCTTCGTCAGTACAACTGTAGTCCTGTTTTAGCACCCCAACTCGAAAAATAAATTCTTGGACGTTCATAGTTCTGTTGGTTCCATCAAATCGAAGATTCCATTTTTCTAATTTTCGGCTCAACGGTTCAAAACTTTGTCTAGGCATTGGCCTAGAAAAATTTTGAATTTGTTGTGGGTGAAAACCGGGTGCTGTATACACCTCTTGTCGCTGACGAGAACTTTCTGGTTGCGAAATAATTGGCGGTTGTTGTTGTTGATTATAACCATTTTGTTGCTGTGGCAGTTGTGACTGAACTTGAAGTTGCTGATACATACGATCTTGATTATACGGTTGGTTAGGCTGTTGTTGTACCGATTGTAGATTTTGTGGAAATAAACTTTGCTCGTAAGGCTGTTGGTATTGTTGTTGTAAGGTATGCGGATATTGTTGCTGCAAGGGTTGTTGCTCAAATTGTATCAATGGCTGTTGCAAATGTTGATCTGCGCTTAAATTCACAGATTGTGCTGCTGCAGCTGTAGCTGGAGCTATAAAGCGTGATGCCGGAGTCAACGTTGGAAGTTGCTGTAACCCCGTTGACATTTGCACAGCTGGTGGTTGACCAATATTAAAAGGTTGCATATTTGTATGAATTTGAGATGACAAATGAGCTTGTGAATAAATAGGCTGTGTAAAATCATGCGACTGCGTTGGTGCAGGCATTTGGTTGTTGTTGAAATTTTGTCGATTTGTTGCACTGTTTTGGGAGTTATTTAGGTTATCCCCTAATGCCGGACTTATCAAAGGTGTATGCTCAGCAGGTTGAATATTTAAAGCTTGTTTAATTTCATTAATGGCTAGCTGAATCTTCTCGTCAACGTCTCGCATTAACTGTGCCTGAGACAGCCCAATTGTTGCGTTTACCATCTGCAAAATGTTTGTAGCACCGGTGCCAAATTGAACCCCAGCTTGCGCCTCACGAAATTCGCGACGAATATTTTGAGCCGTATTGCTTTGGTAATGTGGCGAAACGACAGTATTGTTAGGATCGTCAGAGGAACAATCAAGGAGTGAATTTTCCAAGCTTGACGACTGCGTTGTCACCGTATTAGCCGCTGAAGTTGCTGTAGAAGTCACTGGCGGACTTTGCGAAGCGATGGTAGTCGTGCTACAAGTTGTAACTGCTGGCGGATTCATATTGACGGCCTACAAGTTTCAACTCGACCAAGCAAATCAAAAAAAACAAATCGAAAAAAACCAATTTAAAAAACAAATGTCTGTCCCTCAAAAAGGTAGATATTAAAAAAAAAATAAAAAATTTTAATTACGATATACAACTAATAAAAATGTATTTCCACCCAATTCCAGGTAAAAAAGCGCAAAAAAAACTATTTTCGCCCTAGAGGAAAGTGAACATCATTCCGCTCTATGGCAAAAAAAAAACGAATTATAATAATAAAAATTATAAAATAATAAGAAAAAATTTTAAATAAAACAAAAGCCTTCATAAAATATATATAAAATTCGGATCTGTGTAAACGCCAAACAAAATGTATATAATTTTGTTCGGTTTTTGGAAAAACCAAAAATATTAATTAGAAAACGGAATATATAATATTCATACGTGGTAGCAGTTCGGGAAAAATAAGAGCTTGCGGAGTAAAAGGTATGTATTTTAAAATATTTTGAGTGTACATATAATAATTATAAAATTTTCAATCTGTTTTTCAGAAGTTCGTGTGTATAATGTTCAAAAATTTAAAAGATGAAATATGGAAATAGTTGTATTTGAAAACGACAAAATAAATAGCGCTGCAACTAAGGAGTCTGGCATTTTGCCAGTAAATCCATGGACTCGCGACTACTCTATTATGCAGTCTGTTTAACAATCGAGAAAAATCTCAAATATTAAAATTGTAAGTATTTATACTTAATAAAACTTTAGCAACTATCTTTGGGCTATTTTGTTAAAATAAAAAAATAAAAAATTAGAATTGATATCACCTTTTTATATGACTTGCAGCAGATAAAAATTAATTATTAGTTGATAACTACAAATTCTTTATGTCTCAAGTCAATATAAAAAAGTAGAGAAAAAAAAAATAGTAAAAATTTAGACCATTTCAATCCCAATCATGCAGCAACGCGATTCAGGCTACTAAACACCAAAAACCGGGACTTACGTGACCGGGAATGTCGTAAATCCAAAGATTTATAAAAATAAAAAAAACAACTGAAACTAATAAACGAAACATTTTCATGTCTTCCTTTGCACGAACGAAAGCATTTACCCGTAATTACGTGTACGACTAAGACTTCGTACGTGGCAAAGAAAAACAAAAAAAATCATCATTGAAAAAAAAAGAAAATGTCCTTTTCAGTAAAATGTCGCAACGCGTTAAGGATTCTTTAATTACCTAACGGGACTTACATTTTAACTTCAAAGAAAACAAAATCTTCTTCTTAAAAAAACAAAAAACTTTGAATAATAAAAAAAAAAATTTTTTAAATTGACGACTGCTTCGGGTCCCACGTTATGGGCGCCATTCTGTAGTGTCAGCTGGGGGTTAAAATGGTATGGTTTGTGTGGCCAGATCGTTTGCGGTGCTGGCATGCCCGCGTTTTAGCTCGGCTAGAGCTCGCCGGTTTTGGGGGTGGTTCTTGCAAACCTCTGGCGTTACCTGACAGCTACAAAAAATAAAAAAAATCATGCCAGTCTAAAAATAAACCAATTAAAGGGTAATGGACCGGAAGCAAACAAAAAAAACTGCACTTAAAAGTCACAACACTCTTCCTTTTGCACACTCAAACATATTTTTAGTTGGCTTGGCAGATGTTAGGCCAAGCTGGTTTCCCTCCCACTTGAAATCCATACGAATTTCACCTTGACATCCTTGGCCGTTCCTTGGATGTCCCAGACATAATCACTCCGCAGGCTACTTACCCTTCCCTACTACCACTGCCTTTTTTGCTTAGCACTTCATTTTGATAAATGATAAAACTTTAAAAATTTTCATTTATACATTATAAAAATGTTGGGTTTTATTTAAAAAAAAACAAATTTAGATTTAAAATACAAAAAAAAATAATAAATATCAATAACAATATTAAAAAGGCAAAGTGTAAAACGTAAATTTCATTTAAAAATAATTAAATTTAATATGAAAGAAAATTAACAAGTATATATTCCGGTTTACTAAGCAACATTACTTTAAAAATTCATTTTTCTTATTACAGGTTTTAAATTTTATAGAAATATTAAGGAAATTTCCAAATATTTATATTTTTATAAACGCCTTTACGGTTAAGCGGGTTTTCAGTGGCTTCGCCAATAAATAAAATGCCAATGCAGGCTGGTGCAGCTAATCGCTATGTATTTGCAGGTTGTTAAGGTTGGTCCGTCAGTTTTCCGTACGAATGTGGGTGAATCACGTAAGTCTTATAACCTTCTTTCAGGAATTTCTCATTAAAGAGAAATTATAAATTTCACGATAACTAATTAAATTTGTTTTTGCTAATTACAGGGTCACCATCTACCTAATCCACCGTACGTGGGCAATATATCCCTAAATTTACTTGGATCCCTACAGGCCTGAGCTCACCCCTATAGTTCCGCACACCCTTTATTTATAATAACGTAAAAAGGGACTTCGTTTTAACAACAGCTAAGTGGATTCATCTAAATGTTTACCCTTATAAAAATTTAATAATTAACTATAATTTCCTTTATTTTTCTTCCCTCCAGAAGCCGTCCAGTTCGTAATATGTCGTCCTAGTATCCCTGTCTTAAGTACGTAACCTCAACAAACCTTGGCACCCCAAGATTGGTAGTGCTATATCCGCTGCTCCCACGATGGGTCTGGTCAGAGGTGGTGTTGACTAACAGCTCGACGAAAGTGGATTTCTGTTATTTATTTTTAATGCTTGTTTAAATTTTGTTTATTTTTTTTGTTTTTTAAGGCTTAGTGTATAGCCATGTACATACACCAAATAAACTTACCTGCTAAAACTATACTTACCTGATGCCATTATATTTACCGGTGAAATCAAGTTGATTGCATATGAAGCAATTGAATTAAGCCAGTTAGTTGAGTTTTATGAAGGCCGCTATTTAAAGGAATTAAAGATATAAAATATTTTTATTTAATATATTAGATCAAGTTTGTTTTAAAGAAAAAGTAAAGATTTTGTGAATTTCTATAAATTTTGTTTCATCCCAACTTTTGGCCAAATAAGGCAATGTATATATAAACTTTATAGTTTTAGAATTTTTAATAAAAACAAAAATGTTTATAACGTTAAAATGAAAACTTTAAAGTTTTATCATTTATAAAAAATGACCTGCTAAATAAGTGAGCAGTGGTAGTAGGGAAAGGTAAGTAGCCTGCGGAGTGACGGCGTTTGGGACATCCGGTAAATTTCTGGCGCGGATGTCAAGGTGAAGTCTTTATAAACTTCAAGAGGGAGGGCCGCCGACTTGGCATAACACCGGCCAAGTGTTCTTAGAATTTTTGAGTGTATTATAGGAAGGTCGTGGTGTCGTTTAAAAATAGAACTTATAGTTTGCTTCGGGTCTTCATCCCTTATTTTTTTGTACATTAAGCCTGGCATGATTTATTTTTGTAAGTGTCAAAAATAGCCAGAGGTTGGCAAGAATCACCCCCAATACCGGCGAGCTCTAGCCGAGCTTAAACGCGGGCATGCCAGCACAGCCGACGATCTGGCCACTCCTATTATAAATTTTTTTTTTACCCCAGCTGACACAACAGAATGGTTTTTCTTCTAGGAATTTCTAGGAAAAACAGATATTGATAATTCTAATGATGGGACATTGCTCTCCTATCTTGTATCGACCAATTCTCATCCAAATATTTTTGTAAGAATCGTTAATGAAGATTCCACAATGAAAATTCAATTTACTGACCACACCCAATGATGAAACAGTTTTTCTTCTAGGAATTTCTAGGAAAAACAGATATTGATAATTCTAATGATGAGACATTGCTCTCCTACCTTTTACTGACCAATTCTCATCCAAATTTTTTTGTAAGAATCGTTAATGAAGATTCCACAATGAAAATTCAATTAACTGACCACACCCAATGATGAAACAGTTTTTCTTCTAGGAATTTCTAGGAAAAACAGATATTGATAATTCTAATGATGAGACATTGCTCTCCTATCTTGTATCGACCAATTCTCATCCAATTTTTTTGTAAGAATCGTTAATGAAGATTCCACAATGAAAATTCAATTTACTGACCAGCACCAATGACGAAACAGTTTTTCTTCTAGGAATTTCTAGGAAAAACAGATATTGATAATTCAAATGATGAGACATTGCTCTCCTATCTTGTATCGACCAATTTTCATCCAAATTTTTTTGTAAGAATCGTTAATGAAGATTCCACAATGAAAATTTAATTTACTGACCAGCACCAATGACGAAACAGTTTTTCTTCTAGGAATTTCTAGGAAAAACAGATATTGATAATTCTAATGATGAGACATTGCTCTCCTATCTTGTATCGACCAATTCTCATCCAAATTTTTTTGTAAGAATCGTTAATGAAGATTCCACAATGAAAATTTAATTTACTGACCAGCACCAATGACGAAACAGTTTTTCTTCTAGGAATTTCTAGGAAAAACAGATATTGATAATTCTAATGATGAGACATTGCTCTCCTATCTTGTATCGACCAATTCTCATCCAAATTTTTTTGTAAGAATCGTTAATGAAGATTCCACAATAAAAATTCAATTTACTGACCAGCACCAATGACGAAACAGTTTTTCTTCTAGGAATTTCTAGGAAAAACAGATATTGATAATTCTAATGATGGGACATTGCTCTCCTATCTTGTATCGACCAATTCTCATCCAAATATTTTTGTAAGAATCGTTAATGAAGATTCCACAATGAAAATTCAATTTACTGACCACACCCAATGATGAAACAGTTTTTCTTCTAGGAATTTCTAGGAAAAACAGATATTGATAATTCTAATGATGAGACATTGCTCTCCTACCTGTTACTGACCAATTCTCATCCAAATTTTTTTGTAAGAATCGTTAATGAAGATTCCACAATGAAAATTCAATTTACTGACCAGCACCAATGACGAAACAGTTTTTTTTCTAGGAATTTTTAGGAAAAACAGATATTGATAATTCTAATGATGAGACATTGCTCTCCTATCTTGTATCGACCAATTCTCATCCAATTTTTTTTGTAAGAATCATTAATGAAGATTCCACAATGAAAATTCAATTTACTGACCACACCCAATGATGAAACAGTTTTTCTTCTAGGAATTTCTAGGAAAAACAGATATTGATAATTCTAATGATGGGATATTGCTCTCCTATTTTGTATCGACCAATTCTCATCCAAATTTTTTTGTAAGAATCGTTAATGAAGATTCCACAATAAAAATTCAATTTACTGACCACTGGTACCAATGACGAAACAGTTTTTCTTCTAGGAATTTCTAGGAAAAACAGATATTGATAATTCTAATGATGAGACATTGCTCTCCTACCTGTTACTGACCAATTCTCATCCAAATTTTTTTGTAAGAATCGTTAATGAAGATTCCACAGATTGTTTAAAGATTTTGCTGGAGTTTGACTGATTTTGCTGAACTTTGAGTGATTTTGCTGAAAGATTTTGCTGGATTTTGAGTGATTTTGCTGGACTTTGAGTGATTTTGCTGAACTTTGAGTGATTTTGCTGAAAGATTTTGCTGGAAATTATTAGATTTTGCTAACTTCACGGGGATATTTTTATAATTGTTCCTTAAAATTTATTTATTTCCAAACGATTAAAAAATTATAAATAATTTTAAAATGTTCTATACATCAAATGATTCTTTAATTAGTCAGTGTAGAACGTGTATGTCCGCAATATGGGTTAACAAAAAAACAAATAAAATAAATAACCAATATATTCATGAAGTGCCCCTGGCCAGTGGATTAAATACAAGTATAATGGAACTTCTCCAACATGTACAACCACAAATTGATGTTCAAATAAAAGATGACCTACCTAAAGTTATATGTTTGAATTGTGTAAAGAAACTGCAAGAGACATATACTTTCCTGGAAAAGTATAAATATGTAGATAAAAAATTCCGAAGTATGTTACAAAGTGCAGCTGCCAATAAGGATGGTGAAAACTCCCAATTGATGAAAATGCTATCAGCTGAAGAAATTTCAATACTTGCTGAAGGAAAATTAGATAATTTCGATTTTAATAATTTGGATGATATTGATTTGGACTATGTTAATTTGGCTGAATTAGATAATGAAGTAGAACTTGAAATATTTAATTTAGAAATAGATATCGGTAAAGTGGTAAATGAAAATGCAGCAAAGGAAAATTATGAAGAATACGAAAATATAGATTTCTATGAAAAGCTTGATATTGATGAAATAACTGATGAAGACTTGCAAAACTTTAAACATTTTGATACGTTTTATAGTGATACTAGTGATAATGAATGCGAGGATAACATAAGGTTTGTGTATTTCATGTATGAACATTTTTTGAGTTAATTGACGTTCGTAGATTACTTAGAACTCTTCCTCTAAGATATTTCCTAATTGTGCACGCACTAGATTTGGGCATTTCAGTTCAATTCGTTCACGAACTAGTTTATTTTCAAATGATTTTTCTCATTTGCGTATATTATATTCATAATTGTAAACCTAGCCATTGACTAATACAGTAGTTTCCGTTTAAATGCGCCCGTTAAATATGGGTGGATAGGAGTGGATTCGATTTGTATACATTTATGCAATAGTTTCCTAAATGCGTTATTGTGCCAACGAGTATTTAGCTAAAGAGTTTGCAAGCACCGCCAGCCCTGTCAAATCATCTTATAAAGTATATATGACCTACTTAAAAAATGTTTGACACCTGTTGAAACCGACTTTAGATGCCTCTTATTTCTTAAGGTTTTATTAATTGAGAAGAACGATTAACAGGTTTAGGTTGGCTATAATTAAAAGTTATGACATGCAAAATTTCACGTTGAAACGTCTTCACCGGAAGAATTGATGGCCATTTAAAAGTCGAAATATTAAAAAAATACTTGCAACTTTCAAGAATTTTTTTTATTTATATTATTCCTTGCTTTCAGATCCAAACCAATACAAAATGACTCACTAAACTTGGGGTATACATTAACTGAAAAAACAATTTCCATATCGCTGCTTGGTGAAAAGTTGTATGGTGGTTTACAAGAGCTACCAACAATTTCCAATTTTTAAACTTTCGCAGTTTTTTCCATTGGATTTTTTTTTTTTCTAATTTTAATTATTTTGTTTCGCATTTTTTATAAAAAACATGGCTTGATAACATAGTTAGGTATCTAGAGTAAATTCTTACGACGGACCAAATTGATAAATAGCAAGAGTTTAATTTTTTTCATTCATAGCGGCATGTTTTTCCAAACATATTTCGTTTTGTGACAACTAAATCGCTGTGTCAATTCCGTTAAAACGTAGATTGAATAACACATTTTAATGAGCTTAATTCTAAAATCGAAAAGGCATCAACAACCTCAAAAAGTATCCTTATATAAAATTTTAAATTTTGCGAATTTAAAATTATTTAATATGATTTCCTGGAGTATTCTTCGATTTATCAAAAGCTTTTGATTTAGTAGATCATAATATATTACTGCAAAAGCTTTATTTTATAGGGTTTTCCAGTAATACTATAGCGTTTTTCAAGGATTACTTATCCAATAGAAAACAATATGTTCAGATTGGTGAATCTTGTAGTAACAAGCTAGAAGTATTTTGTGGAGTACCACAAGGCAGCGTTCTTGGCCCACTTTTGTTTGAGATTTACATAAATGATATGAAAAACATAAACTTTAACGGAAAGTTATTTATGTTTGCAGATGATGTTTGCCTTTTATACAACTATTTAGATGAAAAGGTATTGAGGACACATGTTGAATATGATGCTGCGATTTTGGCGGAATTGTTAAGGTTTAATAAATTAATATTAAATACCAAGAAAACGAAATTTATACGGTTTAAACCATATATTTTAAAGAATGATGAAGTAATGAGCGTACATATTGATGGAGAAGTGATACAGGAATCTGAAAATGTTAAATACCTCGGAATTAATATAAATCACAATCTTATGTGGGAAAATCATATATCTAAGTTAAAATCAAGAATATCGTCGGGAATTGGTATACTCTACAAGTTTAGAAATAAATTGGATACTGAAACTAAAATGTTGTTGTATCAGTCGTTAATTCACTCACACCTTACATACCTACCTGTTATTTATGGTGGTAAATCAAGCACAATGATAAAATCATTGCAATCTGCACAAAATAAAGCTCTGAAAATTGTATTTAAGCAACCATTTAGGCTTAGCACAGTTGAATTGTACAAAGATTTTGCAAAAACCGTTCAAATGTTAAGAAATGTTTTGTCTCATACAATCAGTTTTAATCAAAACATATCATACACTGAAAGAATCACAAGACAGGCGTTGAATCTTAATGTTGTAAGATGTCGTCTTGAGTTAACCAAACAACGTATAAGTTTTGCTGGACCTAACGAATATAACAAATTACCAGATTGTTTAAAAAATATTGAAATTTTATCTACATTTAAAGAAAAATTAAAAAAATATTTTCTTCAAAATGTTGAAATGCTTCTTACAAATTAGCTTAAATTTGAATATGATATGCATATTTTTATAATGAAATTTTTATATATTGTTAATGTTGAATAAATTATTTTTGTTTATATTTAGAAGCCAACTTGGTAGCCTCTAAAATGCCATACTTGGCGCTGAGGCGAAAACTTTTAAAGTTTGTAAATAAAATATTGAAAAAATAAAAAAATAAAAAAAAATAAAAGTAAACCTTTTAACCAAACCAAATACCATTAAACCGCAAAAAAATCGTGTTTTCCAAAAGAATCTCGGTTTTCTTTTAAACTTTCTTATATATGACAAACATTTTTTTAAGTGTATTTTTTATATTTTTTTGTGGTGTTATATATATTTTAAAATGTGATAAATGCAATGAGATCTATAAATTTATGTAGCTCTTATTTGATCGAAGCAAAAGCTGTAATTTTAATATTTCTAATTAGCTTGAAACTTAAAAACGCCATAATTTTTGCGCCGTTAAAGATAAATGAGTAACGCGAAAGGATTCATCATGCTTAAACATCGGCTAACATACACACAAAAGGGTACAACATAATTTAAATATTTTACCTCAAAGTGTCGAAAATTTATGAAGTTCCCTATTTGCAAACTCTGACCGAGAAAACTGTTAATGGTGCTGTTTTTAATTTTAAAAGTGTCTTAATTATGCATTTATGCTGAGAATATATTGAAAAACACAATTTTACTTGAATTTTATTAAAACCACTAAAAAACTTGAAAATGATTTAATTTAAAGTTGCACTGTTAACTTTTTAGTTCAAATGATTCCCCGCTTAAATGCGCTGAAAACTTTGCATTTTTGATTGCGCATTTAAGCGTGGACTAATGTATAATCTTATAAATAACTAGCTGTTTGTACCCGGTCTTGCCCGGAATTCAAATACTTTTGAAATAACACATATGGAAAACAGAGACTTAAAATATATACCGATTTTTCTCCAAGTCGTTATCTTTATTATTATGACAGCCCAGGAGCTCCTGCGACCGCTGCCGACGCCACATCACTCATTGCAGTGTGCCCAGTTTTTATGATACTGTGAAAATTCTTAAAGCATAATTTTAAAGTTCTATATATAATTTTCTAATGATTATGAGAACTTTCTTTCAAACTTGTCCAAATTTTGTATCAAAAGTAAAAAAAATAACTGAATGGCTGTATATAGTTAATCTAATATTATTTCAATTACATAAAAAAATGTAAAGCGATCTTTTGGAGGGCCATCTTTTTAAAATTTGTGCAGAATCTGGTAAAAATAAAAATTAGTTTATTGAACATGCAAACTGGACCCTATAAATTTTATAAATTGTCACACTTTGAAAAATAATATTTGATATTGGAAATCCACAGTTGGCCTTTAAATGGTAGCGGTAGGAGATTAGTATTTGGTGACCTCGTCCTAGGTGTACAAACTATGAGTGCTAAATTTTAACAAAATCAGTAAGAAAATAAAAATTGGTTTAGCAAATAACGAATGTGGCTGTACAAATTTCACATGTTTTTTGACAAGTGGCAGTGATCAATTAGAAATTGTATGGAAACCTGGCCCGTGGTAAAGGGATTTTGTATACAAAGTTTTGGCGATATCCATTGCTGTATAAGGAACATGTGTACAAAGTTCGAGCGAAATCCCTGGAAAATGAAAATGTTACTATTAAATAACAAAGTCATATTTTTTTTAAAGTGGACGTTAAAGTGGGCGTGGCCGTTAAACAGCATAACAGCAACCTTCCCTGTAATAATAGGATCAAGTATACAAAATTTCAGAGAAATCCGTTGAGAAATAGAAGTTTGTATGACGAACATACAAACAAACAGAAAATTTATTTTATATATATAGAAGATGTCTCATATTGATTTTAGTGCATGGTTTCCAAAAGTTTATCGTTAAAGAAAATTTTTTTTTGGTTTTTTTTTATGGACTTGTTATTGCCAAAAACGTTAAGGAAAAATAAAATTTTTAAAAAATGAAATCATACAGACATTGCGAAAAAATCAGTAGGTATATTATACGGGGAAAAAATTTTTTTAAAAACGAAATGGTTTTTCCTAAAATGTTTCGATTGGATTTAATACTTTCAAAATAAAAAATAACCCATTTTCATTTCACAATTAAAGGTCGAAAAAAACATAATTTTTATTTTTAAATAAAAATTATATCAAACTTTTAAAAAAATAACCTTAATTAAAAATAGTGGAAATTTTTGGTTTTGACGTTTTTGATCAAAAGTCGGTATTGAAGTGGGCTATGGTAATGAAACTTTTACTGAGGCCTTCCTCGGGAAACGTTGAATATATGTGAGTAATTTCAAAGAAATCCGTTAAAACTTTCTTAGAAGTTTGTATTCGAAAAAAAACGGAAAAAGTTGGAAAATGTGAAAAAAATTTATTTTTACATTTTTTGTCAAAAGTAGGCGTAGAAGTGGGCGTGGTTGATGAAAACTATACTACGATCTAAGTTGAGGTCCTAGGATTATTCATGCCAAATTTGAGGAAATTGCAAATTTGTATAGTGAACAAACAAACAGAAAATGAGTTTTATATATATAAATTTAAAAAAAAATGGCGAATGGGCGAGTGAACAAGAAGAACGAAAGTGAATTATAATGCCGAACTCTAGCACGCATTTAAAAAAAGTTTTACAGTTACTACGTGACAGTTGTATGTAGTAATCAGTAGTAGTTGTTTTTAACTGCAATACAGTTATTTCTCTATAAAGTAATACAAAACAACTATAACGACACACAGGTAGAAAAATACGAACGGCCAGTATCAGCGAGGCTTTAGAGACGGTAGTAGATGTAGCGGCAATGTTTCGGATTTTTAACTTTTACAGTACTGAAATGATGTTGAAATGATAATATACGCTTGGCAGTAGTTGGCACAGCGACGGAACCTTGCTGTTTGCCAGTATTTTAAACAAATTAATTTACTGTGTTGTAGAGAAAAATTCCACTTTCCACAACTCAAGATTTTTTTTCTACTCACTTACGCTCAAGTTAGTAAATTCAGATTCTACCCACACTCACTCGTGATTTCCGTGAATCACGCAAATTTACGAAAAGAATCTTACAGCAAAAAATAAAATGTAAAAATTGAGACAAATGTGAATTTTTAACTCGAATTTTCTCTGTAATTTTACTATTTATTTTGTATTTAAAAACCCCAAAAATAATAAATTGGCGAAAAAATCAAAGAAAGTATTTATTAAAAGCGAAAACAATTTTTTTTTAATATTCTACTCACGCACATTCACTCACGCAAAAATTTGACTCACGCACTTTCACTCACGAAGAATTTTTTACTACTCACACGTTCACGTGAGTAAAATTAGGTTTCACTCACACTCACCCGTTACCACACGTGATTTACGTGAATTACGCAAAATTCTGCCCACGTGCGCATATTTAGTGTGTAGCCAGTACTTTAAAAATTAATTTTCACAATTCACACGCACCATCGTTATCTACTATTTCCTAGTTTGGTGATACGAATTGTCGAATTATTGTAAATTCTCTTTTCAAAATATTTTGTATCATAAATACTGGGAAACAGTAGATTTCGGTGGACAGAGGTGGATAGTGTGTGGATCAAGCTTAACCCTGTCCATCATTCCTCTCAATTCTTTAAACCTTGAGAGTTAGGAGGCATCTAAAGTCAGTTTCAACAGGTGTCTAAAATTTTTAAAGTAGTTGGTATACCATTGTTAACTGTCATTAGCAGTAGCTTCTACCGACAAACTTTTGACAAACTTTTTGAGCGTGGTTGTGTAAATATTAAAACAAAAACATTTGTTTTACATTGCAGTAAAAGCCAAACAACTACAAAAATATCAGCTAAAAAACGCAAAAATATTATTCAATTAAATAAAAGCCCTGTTGCAGATCGTAACATCAACCGTAAAGAAGTTCCAGAAAGGCATGCTCTCTCTCAACATAAAGATGACAGTATATCGTGCCAAGATTATGAAAACGAAAAAAATTCAAAAATATCACCAGAAAAAAGTTATGAAAATATTAAAATAAATAAGTGTACTGCAGCAAGTTGTAACACAACTAAAATTTTTAAACAAACAGTTGCCAGACAACTTAAAGATATACAATTAACACAAAAGACTTTCCAAGATGGCAGCATATTGTCTCAAAAGAAAAGTAACACATCAGATATTACTATAAATACTAGCACAACTTTAGATCATAAATCGTCACAAGATGAAAATGAAATATTACCTACAAAAAAATCACCTGAAAAAAGTAAAACAAATGCTGAAATGTTAAATACTGGCCCTACTTTTGATCGTAACACTACCAAAATCTTGGAACAAAACATTTCCAAAACTTGTAAAGAAATTCAGGGTAGCAATATGCCCACAGAAAATGAAGATGATAGAACATCCTGTCAGAAAGTTGAAGATGATATCGCATCGTGCCAGGAATTTGAAATTGAAACTCCCGAAAAAAGTAAAAAAGATATTGAAATAAATAGGAGTCCTACTTTAAGCTATAAGACTACCAAAAACTCAAATCAAAAAGCTCCTAGAAAACGTAAAAATGCCGAAAAAAATCAAATGCCATCAGAAAAGAAGATGACAAAATATCGGGTCATGAATCAAATATTATTCCCAAAAAACGTAAAAAAGTTGGAGAAACTCAATTGCCCCCACAAAACGAAGATGGTAGCTTTTCGTGTCGAGAATGTGAAACAATATTAGGAAATGCTAAACTGTGGCAAGCACATATGAGTGAACATGCAAAAAGAAAGGTTACTAAAATCTTTAAACGGCCAGTTAAACTGCATAAATGCGAAAAATGTAATAAAGGTACCTTATATATTAAAATTTTGAAAATTAAATGGTGAATTTTAAAATTTACTTTTTCTTTTTTTTTAGAATTTTATAAATTGACTTTTTCTTTTTTTTAGAATTTTATAAAAAATGGAGTCTCACATGTCATATGCGCACACATTCAGGTAACATTTATAAATTGTATTTATCATAGACCACAAAGATCTTTTACCTTTTGTCATTTGTTATCAGTGCACGTAACTTATGACAATGTGTAATATAAGGAGTAGGGGTATCGAGAATTCGTCTTTCTATTGGATACTCCATACTTAAAGGAACTACTTAAATATTTCCACTCAAATAATTAGCATTAAAATACAACTATGCTAGAAGAAAAAAATCAAAAGTGAAAAGTTTAAAGAAAAACTATACAAATACAAATACAAATATTTAATCAGATCTGTCACAAGGAATTTAAATTGTAAGATCAAAAAATTGTAAGCTTGGGGTCCAGATAGCTTCCCTTCCCCGCCTTTGGTATGAAGGATATTTGCTTCCTGCCAAGACCTGGGGGTGTATGAACATCTCAGGCACAGATAATATATTTGCCAGATGTACGTTAATCAGATCAATGCTCCGTTTTAAAAGAGCAGGAAATACTCCATCGGGTGCTGGCGTCTTAAAAGGTGAAAAGCCTTTAACAACTCCTCTAACCATGCCACCGCTTATATTAATGCTCCGACCAAGATCATTTCCTGGTCGATGTTGACTCTCATTTGGTGTAACCTTTTCAAACTTGGTGTCCCACCCGTTTTCAGCAAGGAAGTGAGTTTCCGTAAGTATTCTAAAATATTCGTCCATTGAGTCCGCCTTATTTCCGTTGCCGTCAATTAGGGTTTCGGGCTGCATATGGGTCTTTGATAATAATTTCCTTATCTTCGAGACGTCGTTTACGCTTTCCACCTGTTCACAGAAAAGTTTTCAGGAGTTTGCTTTGCCGTTCGAATTTTCACGGTGTATTCCCTGGACAGACGATGATAGTCGTCCCTGTATTTCGAATGTCTCTTACAACGTGTCCTATTAAAAAGTCTACGAACATCTCTCCTAAGATTGATCAGTTTCCCGGTTAGCCAAGACTTTTCTCGACAACTTCGTTTTTCGGAGTGAATAATGGAAATATGGACCTCTATCGACTTAATAAGGTTACTCGTAAGCGTACCTAACTCTCCTGAAAATAGGACTGAGGAGCGTTAAGACGGTTCTGTAGTTTAATTCTGAAGTTAGGTCGGTTGGTTCCGGTGGTGGTGGTAGTTGTTCCAGATCAAACAAGATGTATCAATGATCCGAAATAGAATGTACGTTCGAGACGTGTCAATCTTGGATGTCGTTCAATATGTTGGCTCAACAAATAGTGATGTCTATTACCTCTTCCCTTAATTTGTTTACATATGTAGGTGAGTACCCAACATTAAGGGTGAAAACGTTATTTGCATTAAGAAATTTAAACAGTGCAGACATACCCTTGCCTGTTATATTATGAACTATCACAAGTTGTGTGGTGAGAGTTGCATCGCACCCTATAAGAAATTCCTTACATATTCCTGTGAGTTCCGCCGACTTGATTAGCCCCTGAAGTTCCGACAAAGGTGGAGGTGTCGCAAAGTCAGATGGTAAATAAATATATGACAGGAATAACCTCTGACTACCGTGAGTGAGTGAATATCGTGGCATCTTCCGTCGACAGTTCCGGGCAAAAACAAAGTTTTAAGTTCTTGAGACACAAAATGCAGGTACTCGGTAGATTCCCCCTCTGTGCATAGAAAAGTTGGTAACTCGGATCATTTAATCCAGATACCTTGTGTTTCACAGTCCAAGGTTCCTGAATTAAGACGACGCGAATCTTGATTTACTCCTATGGAGATTAATCTGCATGAGCAACGTAATTGGTCGCCCAATAACGTTTGCCTCATTTGGGGATATCGAAGCTTCAGAGCCCGAACCCGTCATATAAGGTTGAGTTTGCCAAAAGCTTCCTCTTGGATTCGAATATTTGATTTCCTGTTTTTTTTTTGCATATGCTTTGTTTCTGATGTTTTCGGAATAACAGCAAAATGTTTAAAATTCTTAAACATTGTTCCTTTTTTGCTGTTTTTTAAAAATTTACATTGTCTATAAAAAAAAAATAACGCACAGCTTGCCAGATTATCCCGCTCAAAAACATTGTTCAGTCAAAAACTTTAGTCTTTCGGTTATGCCATTTCCAAATTCGGAAATATTGTCTTGAACTTTGATGTCGATCTAGCCAACATTTAAAAATGTTTATAAATGCTCCATACCATAGTAATTTCCCCAAGCTACCTAGTATAAAGATCGCTTTTAATAATTTTAGTATTGTATATGTGTTTAATTTTTTTTTTTTAGATGAAGCTCCTTTCCAGTGTGTTGAATGTGGCAAATGTTTTAAATATTTAAGAGTTTTAACTACCCACATGCAAATGCATAAGGGTGAAAAAACTATTCAATGTCCCAACTGCCCAAAGAAATTTTTACATGTAAGCGGTTTGTATCTGCATAAGATGGTTCATACAAATGAGAAACCATTTGTCTGTGACATTTGTGGAAAGACTTTTCATATGGCCTTTTTATTAAGAAACCATAAACTATATCATAATAACACTAGAAACTATCCTTGTGAACATTGTGATAAGCGGTAAGATTTGGAGTTTCCTTAAATTACTGCGGTAACTTTAAAAAATAAATAACTTTCCCCTATTCATAATTGTGGGAAAATTGTCGTTTAGACAGCTTTGGGTTACCGTGGTATTATATGGAATGAGACATATTGAAAGGTTTTATATAATATCAACATTTTTTATTAGATTTTTTACAGCAGATCAACAACGCCGCCACTTGCGCACACACACAGGCGAAAAACCATATCGTTGTACATATTGTGAGCGGGCTTTTTCACAAAGCAATGATTGTATAAAACATTTACGACAACATCTGGGTGACAATGTTTATCGGTGTGAACTGTGTCCCTTGAGATTTCCATTGGTTAGAGATCTGCGGAAGCATTACTCTAGCCATAACGACGAAGATGAAGAAACACGTTCACGTAATTTTGAAGCTCTTATTGAAGATGAAAAAAAATTACAAATAAAATTAGGTGTGAATAAAGACGTTCGTGCTGACGTACAGGGAAAGTTATTTATGCATCCATTAACTTACAGATGGCAACGCTAAGATTTTTGAACATTTTCCGACTGTTTTTAACTATGCTTAAGCTATTTTATAAATAACCTGTTACTTTACTCTCTCTTCTTACTATTTTTTACTGAGTATTTGTGTAAACGAACACCTTCTAGTAAACACTTTTACAAATTTGTACAAATTTTTGTGTAAGCGAACAAACTTAATGTTATTGTCTTGTTATGTTATGCGGAGTATGCATGTTTGACAATAACATAAGAGAACACTGTTAAATTAATTGAAGACAAAGCTATGCATAGTTTTTAAATTAATTTAACAGTCATCAACAGAAAAAATTACAATGTCGACATTAACAGCTATATGCGACATGTTTTAAACGCTGCGACATATGCAGGATGTGTTGTTAATGATACATTGTAACCATTTGTAATCTTATTATGTACTATATAACTGCAAATAAAATAATAAGAAAACTTATTAACTATAATTGTTATTACTTTCAAGGATTTTTTAAGCATTTAGAAAAAAATATATTTAAATAAAACTTCTTAGGTAGATAAAGAAAATCGTTCATACATTTCATAAAAAAGTCTTACACTATTTTTTTTTGGAAAAAAAAAAATAAATTAGCATTTACTCATTGACATAAAAACAGGCAAAACTGTAATTATTTCGAATAAAATTTATTCGATTATTTAAACTAGACCTTACACTCAAAAAAGTTTTACAGTTACTACATGACAGTTGTTTATGTAGTAATCAGTAGTAGTTGTTTTTAACTGTAACTACGGTTGTTTTTGTGTGAAATAATACAAAACAACTATTTGGACAGTTATTTAAAATAAAAAAAAAATAACTGAAGAAAACAACGGTAACTTTTAACAGTTGTAGCTAAATCAAACAGGAAAATTTTGTAGGTAATTTAAAAATAAAAGGTTTTATCAAGTTTTGAAAAATTCTCGTTTAGTTAATATTTGCTTTAATTGTTGAAAATTGCAAATAATAATTAGACAATTTTATTGTATCTCTAATACATCAAAACTTCATAACTGAAGAACCTTTAAAATTTTGACTTTGACCGTTTTAACTAGGATGTTGGATTTTTAGATTTTTTCGATTTCTTAAATTTTTTAAAATTTTCGATTTTTAAAATTTGTTTGGTTTTTTCGAATTTCTCTTGTTTTAAAAAAACAAAATTAATTTAAAAAAAAAAATTAATTTTAAAAAAATTTTTGATTTTTAGATTTTTTTTTCGTTTTTTTTTATTGTTTCCATTTTTTGATTATTTTTTTAATTGTTAGAATATTTACTTAAGAAATAAGGAATAAAATAATAAGTGATTCAATATTTTCCTACAAGGCAGGTTCAAACAGTATTAAAAACATGCTGCAGTTAAACATTTAAAAATCGATGTTATTAAACACAACATCTCACAACAGCTTAGCTAAATTTCAATGACATGCTACGACAGTTATATGTAAATAGCCGTTTTTTGGCTTTAATGCTGTTTGGCTTTAATGGCTTTGTATTACAATATGGATTAATAAATAAATAAATATACATAAAAAAAATATCCCTTAAACAGGATTATATAAAAAAAGAAAAGAAAAAGTATCTAATGTTTCAAATCGTATGCTTTACATTTGTTGGATATGGCTGAGGCACAAACAACGTCGTTATACATTAAGTCCCTATCGATCACTATTGAAGTTAATGATTATTTTGTGTTAAGTCAAGTTATCACTTGTTATGATTTTGTACTGTATTGAAACAATGTGTTGAAAACTCTATACGAAATCTAGTTTTATTTTTGTATTTTGTTTTTCAATACTGACTTGTAATATTTAAAATTCGAAATTAATCTTTTACAATAAAAATCACAACTTTTAATAATAAGAGCCAAATACAATGATACAACTATGAATTACTTCGAAAGTAAGCTAAAAGCATGTGTCTAAAAGTACCAGGTGTTGACGTGAAATTTTGCAAATGGTATGGTAAGTAGTTCCAATCCCTACAAGTTCTAATAATAAAAGATTGAGCAAAGATCCTACATGAAATAAGGGGTTCAACAATACTAGTCAAATTATAACCCCATGTGCCAGAATCAATCTCGATGCAATAATTGACATGAGACATTAACAACGCATACGTTGCACTATACTTTACCCCTAATGGAAGATGCAGCCCTAAATTATATAATTTTCTAAGACCTAATGTAACTTTAGCGGAGATGGAGTCAATGTGCTGGCCGAAATTCAGACATTCATCAATTATCACACCCAAGCACGTAAGTGATTGGACAAAATCAACTTTTACCAGCAAAATGAATTTCCGGATAATCTACTCTGTGATAACCAGTACGAACCATGATAGCCTTTGTCTTGGAAGGGTTAATAGAAAAATCGTTTCTAATCACCCAGTTATTTAGCCTATTAAGTGTAAAATTAATTACCGCTGTCAGTACCTCAAGAAATTCTCTGCAGTTACCAAATAGCAATTGAATATCATCTGCGAATATAAATGGCTTAACCAAGCTTAGCAATCAACAATATCATTTAAATAAAGTAAGAATAAAATAAACCCAAATGACCTAGCCCTGTGGCACTCCAGAATATGTGTGAATAATACTAGACTCAATTCCACTTACTCTTACAAACTGCGACCTCCCTTGCAAATAAGAATGTATCAATTTACAAGCCATAACCGAAAATCCAAGTTTTCGTTTCAATTTTCCAATAAGAATGTTGTGATTTAGACGATTAAGAGCTTTGGTAAGGTCTGGAGATACCAGTACACAGTTCCTATGCTCATACAAATGCTCACTTACAGTCTCAGTGATGCCCACTAACATAGCAGATGGACTTTGCCTCTCCCTGTAAGCATATTGAATGTTCTTCAACAAGTCATGTTGATTAATATAGTCTCAAATTAGTTTTTTCAATACATGCTCCATAATTTTCGAAACACAAGGAAGGATGCTAATAGGTCTAAAATCCACAGACCCGTTTTTCGGTATTGGAACAATTCTAGCAAGTTTCCATCCATCAGGATAAGAAGACGTAGTTATAATATAATTAAAAAGATATAAAAGTGGTTCCAGAATGAATGGAAATACTAGTTTAAAAGGGGAAAACCATCTACTATCGAATTTGACTTGACATTCATTAAGGCACTCCATAAATCATCAGCGTATATATTCCTAAATGAAAAACCTTTTATTTTACCATTTAATGAATCAAAATGGTCTACATTAAAGGTACCATTAGAAGCAAAATAATTATTTAAAGTATTTACATCAACATTTACCAATCGCGAGTTCTGCTCTCCACAACACCACAAATTCAAAAACTAATCACTTTTGAACTAGGTGGGCGATATATATATTTCGGAAAAAATAGCGCTATTTTTGTAACAAAATGTTTGCTTGCAGAGCTTTTTATATGTGTTCAAACAATACAACACATCTATTCAAGCACACCTTTTTATAAACTATTTTCGTAATTTGCTTTTATTTTAGCACAATTTTTGCATTTACAAAAGTTTACTATAATTTTTCGCTCCTCTCTAAAGAGAAAAGAATTTTGCAAAATGGCTCTAACATAAAGACTAAAGAAGAAGCAAGGTACTCAGCATCTGTTAAATTTAATATGCCTACAGTTTTTAATTGGTTTTTTAAATTAATTAAAATTTTATTAAAATTACTTGAAAGCATGAAAATTAGTTTAATATACCACTGTTAACATACACAGAAAAAACTAAAAACGGGTTTCAATTAAAAATTTTATTGTGTCAATTAATATTTTAATTGATTTTGCACCTACCACTGAAATGATAGTATTAACTAAAAAAATTTAAAGACAGTTTATTAAAACTCTTTCAATTAAAATAATAATAATATCAATTAAAAGATTTATTGTTTTTCTTTACAACCTCAATTAAAAAGTTTAGTTAAATTGATTAAAACTTTAATTGAAACTTGAGAAGAAAACAATGGTAGTTTTAATTGAAAACTCATATTTTTTATTTTTGTTATATGCCCCCCATTAAATAAAAAAAGAAATGTAGGTTTGTAAATTAAATTGACATTTTATTTATAATAAAATTAAAGCTTTTTAGTATAAAAATGTATTATAAGAAAACAAAAAAAAGTAAAGACAAAATTTTTGTTTTGCTTGTCTTGTCTTGTCTTGTCTTGAACGTTTTCTTGTAATTGAATTGCTTTCTTTAAAAAAAATCAGACACAACTTTAAAATGATAGTTTGATGACACTTATACTTATTGAAAATTTAATTATTTACAAAAATAAAAGTTTAATTGTCCTTTTTCGGTAAGGTTTATTTAAATCCACATGTGCACTTTTATTACCACAGATAAAACACGAAACTAAATTAAGTTTTCGTGCGTACACGAATATCTCAACAAAAAGAGTGTTGCAAACTCTAGTGAAATAACTACGATTTTGCGTGTATTTGAAATCGGTAAACTATTCAACTTATTAAAAGTTAATCATTTGCGATTTTTTTTCTTTTTATTTACAAATTAAATAATATATTGATATAATTAAACCTTTGTTTGATTATTTAATCTAAATAAAATAAAAAAAATAGTTTGCCAAATTTTTAAAAATTTTGTTTACATGTTGTCAACACTGTATGGATATATTAGAAAATTCAATAAATTTTTTAATTGAATCAATTAAAAAAATTGTTTAAATTGCCATTGATACTCAAAGAATCGGTTAATTATATATTTTTGGCCCATAATTTTTTCTGTGTATATTTTTCGAAAGTCTTAAAACCAGTTTAGGTTTTTAGAAGAGAGCGTTGGACACGTTGGGTTGGTTAAACATGTAATATCGACCTTAAATATGAATTTTTTATTAATCTGGCAACACTTTTTTAATAATTTATTATTTACAAAAAAATATTTCTGTCTACAGACGTATTTGAGAGCAGTTAAATTCAAATTGTATAAATCATTAATAATCGTTTAAATCAAACCGTGAAAAAGTGAAAGATAATTATCATTCAATTGGAAAAATAAAATTTTATTGAATTTCAAAGAACTTTTGACAAAATTAATACTTAAACTCAACAAATATTTTACAAGAGGATTTGTGATGGTTTGGCCGGAGATTGAGGTTATGTTCTCTGAAAAGGGGGACACGATTAATTTACCGAGGCTCAGGCTTTATAAACATTACAAGGAGGAATATGAAATAACTATACAACCACATAAATTTAGTCACACATTCCCTTTGGTAAAAGTCAGCAAACAGATATATAACGAATACGATGACATCAATATTTATTATGTAAGCAAGAGGAAGCTGCGGCTTGTGTCGAAAAATAAAGATGTCGCCAATAAACTGGCATCGGACTGTAGTCTTCGCGAACAATATAAACTGTTCATCCCGGCTAAACTTTGCAAGGTAAAAGCTGTGATAAACATTCCAGCAAACTCTAAATATACAGAGCAATTTATTTTTGACAACATTAGGATTAAACATTTTCCTGAATATGGCTACATTCCAGGCTATGTTTCTGTCACTGAGGTCAAGCGTTTTTCGAAACCTGACCAAGGTAACAGGAAGAAAAGAACAGATACACCCGCAGTAAACACTAACAACATATTTAGCATAAATGATAATGACTTTCCACCCATATCAAACAAACGTGCAAGAAAAATGCCCAAAACTGTAAATAACAATACTAGGAACAAACAGGTTACTAATCCTATGATCGTTGGGGACAACGTTCTGTCAACACAACCGATGATAACAGCAATTGTAGAGTTGCCATCCTTTTCTGTTAACGCTACAGAAATGGGGACAAATAATGAGGGTAATGATAAAGTACCTTCGCAAAATGAAAAAACAACACTGGATATTATCCAAAATAAAAACCCAAATACGTCAAAACAAACTGAACTATTATTAGAATCAAAACTTTAGTACATTTCGAAGCTTTTCAACAATCTGTCTTGCAAACTAATTTTATCAAGATAAACGATAATGATGATGAAAATATTACAGAATAATATGACCAGTGCTAAAAATAAATCACAATTAGCACAATTTTAACTTAGGGAGGAAATTGAAATTGCGTGTCTATCGGAAACATTTCTAAAACCGACAGATAAATATGAATTGTCTAACTATAACATCATTAGAATTCGATTATCAAATGAATAAATTGAATTAACTGCTTGTACAATAAATTCCCAGATGGACAATATAACAATTGTATCTATATATATTCCAACTACTGTTACTTTTATCACAGCTGATCTTGATAACATTTTAAAAGATATTCCGTCTGACTCCAAACTTTTGTTATGCGGAGATTTCAATTCACACCACATTTCTTGGGGCTGTGACACAATAGATAGAAAAGGAACAACTATACGTGATTGGCATGATAAGCATAACATGGTTATGCTTAACGATGGCTCGAAGACTTTCTTTGGATGTCCAAACCCAACGGCTACTTTTAGAAGTAATCATTGTGCTATACAAATTAATCTTCAACTTAGGCCCGAGTTAAATTCCATGGACAAATGGGCATATACCACGATCGTGGACGAAATATAGAATAAAGCCGATTCACAAAAAGAATAAACCACCCGATGAAGACGCTTCGTACAGATCTGTTGCCCTTATGTCATGCCTCCGCAAGATATTTGAGCGTATAATATAGAACAGACTTGAATACCAACTTGAATCGGATATAAAATTGAGCAAATACCAATCGGGTTTCCGTAGAGGAAGATCAACAAACGACAACACCGTAACCCTTTGGTCGGCTATTAATTTGGCGAAGAAGAAGGGTGAGTTTGTAGCCTGTTTATTTTTGGATATAAAAATTGCTTTTGAAAATGTTAATATAGATATATTAATTGATAAATATCTTGGGGTAAGTGGGCATATTTGTTTTATAATACACAAAATGTTTTTATATAAAGATCTGGTAATGGAATTCGAAGAACTTGAAATAAGCAGAAGATCGTTTACCGGTACCCCTCAGGGATCAGTTTTAAGCCCTTTGAGTTTTAATGTCTATATAAATAAAGTCTTTCAATGCTCAGATGTGGAAATACTAAGCTATGCAGATGACTTGGACTTGGCTGCTCTGACTCATCTGTAAATACTGCCTTAAGAAGGACTCAGAATGCGGTAAATACTCTCCAACAAAAGCTCAATAGTATACAACTTTCTCTTTCGCCCCAAAAATCCAAAGTTATGATTTTTAGTCCAACCAACAGAAAAACCAAGAATATTAGCGTTGATATACAAATAGAAGGTGAACTGATAGAATTTGTAGATAAATTTACATTTCTTGGTTTTACATTCGACACAAAGCTAAAAGCCAAACAACATATAATTAACGTTCGAAAAAGCTGCTCTCATTTCATAAACATTCTCCGTGCTTTATGTGGAGTTTCTTGAGGTGCCGATCCGCAAAAACTTTTGATTCTCTACAACGGCCTAATTAGACCAAAAATTGAATACATGGCTCCATTGTTACTTGACTGTTCAGAACATGAATTATTGATTCTTCAAAGATTACAGTACAAATGTATAAGAATAGCTCTTGGCGCAATGATTTCTACTCACATATTGGCACTTGAACAGGAAGCCTGTGCTTTGCCCATTCCTGAACGTTTGTCGCTTTTAACAGATGGTTACGTCAATCGAATGATATCAAATAATAATCACCCAGCTAACAATTTCATGCGTGAATATATCACAGAATTACTCACTCGCATGGTGAAATACAACGATAAACTTAATAACCTGAGAACAGAAAAATACGATCTTCTACTGAGGCATCAACTTCCATTTAAGCCAATAATATTCAGACCTGATGTTCATTTTCTAGATGTCAAAAAGGGAGTTTCAAATGAAGTTGAAATTATTGGAAAATATAATAAGATCCTAGGCGAAAATTGGAGTGAATTCACTCGCATTTTCACAGATGGATCAAAACACCTGACAAGACAACATGTGCATTTTGGATATCAAAATTTGATATTGAAGCATCTTATTCGCTGGACAACATGTGCCCAATTTACACTGCTGAATCATATACTATTTTAGAGTACGTGAAGGTAAATGATGCCGACAAATATTTAATATTAACAGATAGCAGATCCGTACTCGAAGCTCTAAAGTCGTTCAACAATAACAGAATTCTGAGAATAAAGAATATATTTTATGAATTGGAACGGGATGGCTATATAATACATTTTCTATGGATACCTAGCCATTCGGGTATCGATGGTAACGTGTATGTAGATGCAGTGGCTAATAACCACAACGACACAGGTGAATACCCTGAAGTCCAGTCAATTGATATCAAGGCCAGTGACAAAAAGAAGGCAATATCAGCGTGGCAATTAAAATGGAACGAAAGTCCCCATGGCCGTCATTTATATGACTTTTCACCGACTGTTAATACAAAACCTTGGTTCAAAAATAAACATTTACCTCGCAATATAATTACTATGGCAAACAGATTAAGATTCGATCATAATCAAACACGCCAACATCTCCACAAAGTAAGGATGATTGATACTCCACACTGTGAATGCGTTTTGGTGCAATCTGTTGAACATTTAACATTTACCTGCCCGAACGTCAATAGCAATTCTCGTCAAACGCTTATAATGAAACTAAATAGTTTTGGTCTTCAAACTCTCAAAATCGATGATATTTTGAAACAACTTTAATATGTTTAAAGCACTTCACAAGTTTTACACCCATACTAACATTAAGATTTAGTTCCAGACACCGGATTTTATAAGAGAAAAATTAATTTAAACATTTTTGACAACTTATAACTATAAAATAAGAATCCCAGAAATATAATAACTCAACAATAAAAGAATCCCCACAAAAGTGGCCACATAGATTATTTGTCTCCGGTCACCTTTTTATTTACTGACACCACTGTTGCCAGGTTTGACGATTTATCGTCATTTTGACGATTTTTAGTACCTAAATTACTAAATGACGATTTTTGTTTCCAAAATGACGATTTTTTGACAAACGTTTAATATGTCAGCAAAACATGTTTATTTGCTATTCTTAAAAAATCACCGGATCTACTTTTGGATTTTTAATATTTCGTTAAAATTAACAACTATTTTTTATTGAAAGTTTAGCAAAAAAGTTATTTTATGGATTCATGTTAGGTTTATTTTAATTTATTTTCTGCACTTAATAAAGACCACTGAAAATTTAATTTAAAACAAATGAAATTTCACTTGAAAAAAGAACGACTTACATTGGTAAATTCAACTTACATAGTCATTTGTTTTTTACTGTTCAAAAAATTAACTACAATTGTATTATTAATGAGTGGTTCAGTCATTGCAGTAAAATATAAACAAACATTAATTTGTTTTATTTTTTTAAATAAAAAAAAATACTGTATAAAATGAATGTAAAATCATAATACTGTAATTTAATGTGGTTTGTTTTTTAAATGAACTACAACTGTAGTCAAAAATTAAATTTTTTCTACAAATGACTGTTTTTTTTCACTTAAAAATAAAGATACTGTATTACAACTGAAACAACGACAAATATTTACGGCAGAAGTTCCCTGAGTATGTGCTTACTATTTTCATGGTTGTTGCCTGCTACGGCCACACCAATGCCGTTATGAACGTTTTAAAGCTACGATTCCAATAGTGGCATGTGTCTTTACAGGGTTTATTTCAAAATTCTACCCATTAAATTTTGTTACATCAACAAATCGTCGTTTCGGTATTTTAGCGTTATTTTGTCTTTAACTAGTTCAAGATATTTCAAAATCAAACAGGTTAAATAGAAAACTAAAACCTTTTACATAAGAAGAAACATGTCTTTAATGGAACCGCTTTTTTTAAATTTCCATTCCGCTATTAGAGTTACTGTGATAGCCAATCGTTATTATGAAAAGTTATTGAATGCCAACCCTACTTTTTTTAATATTTATATTTTTATAAAGTTTAATTAGTGTAAGATTGAGATAAAAATAAAATATTTTTTTAAATTAAAAAAAAACTTCCAAGTTTTTGCGAAACAAACATCGAGTTCGAATATTCTCATTTATAAATCCAAAAAAAAATCCGGTGCTTAAAAAACAGGCCTAATAATAATATAAATAAAGTGTTCCAAAGTGAAACTTCAGATATTCACAATTTATATTTGAAAATGGAAAAACATGCAGTAATAAACAATATTTAAATAAAAATAAATAATAATATAAATAAAATAATAATTTTTAGCAATATTAAAAACCAACCCAAAATGAAAAATATGAAATAATCAAAAATTTCATAATTTATTGTATTAAACTATGTCATCACATGTAATGCAATTTGAAACTTTAATTCGTTAATGGAAGTCCAAATTTAATAATTAGAGAAAATAACATTATTAAAGAATTTCTAAACTATGTAAAATAATTTAAGATTTAGAAATTGTGCTACTGAAGTGGTGTTTACAGAATTATGTAGAAGGAATTAACAGTTAAAGTGCTAAAGTGCTATCGTTATAAAATATCATGATTTTCGAAGTTTAAATTACAGAAAAGTGTAAAAAAATCGTATTATATTACACCGATAGTACATGAGCTCTTGAAATGAGAATTACATTATTATTTTTTTTTTTTTTATTAAAACTTTATCCAACTTGTAACAAATATTTTTTGTTTTGACAATTTTTTGACGATTTTTGAAAAAAAAAAATGACGATTTTAACGATTTTTATTGGAAAATTTGACGATTTTATGCTCAACATACCTGGCAACACTGACTGACACCCGTCAGTACGACGAAGAAGAAGAAGATTTCTGTCTAACAAAAATTGTGCAAACAAATGAAAAAACAATTTTAAAAAATGAGCAACAAAAGTACATATTATTTAAGGAACAGGTGTAGAACATGTTTGTCAACACTCTCGGACATAGAAACACCAAACGATACCACAAAAAAACAGAGCATTTATGAAGTGCCCATTGGTAGTGAACAAACCACAAGTATAATGGAACTTCTTCAAATAGTACAACCGCTTATTAAAGTCCAAATTAAAGATGATTTACCCAAACTTATGTGCTCGGATTGCATTAAGAAACTACAAGTGACGCATGAGTTTCTGGAAATGTATAAAGAGGTTGATAACAAGTTTCGTAAAATGCTACAGGAAGTTGATATTAGTGACCCTAACGGCTACCTAAAACCTTTTGATGAAGCAGTAGAATTTGTTGATGAAAAATTTGATATAGATAATAATACAGATGAACAAGACGACGATGATGAAACACAGGAAATTACTAATTTAGAAATAGAAACTATAAATGATGATGATTTCCCAAAGGAACAAGATGAAGAATTTGAAAAAATAAATGTTTGGCCAGAATTTGAGGAGGAACAATCCGTACATGAAATAACTGATGAGAGTGTAGAACAGCTACAATATTTTGTTAATCCTTATAGTGATGATGAATTTAAACCAGATTACTCAAGGTTTGTAATTATTTCTTACTTAAAATATAGATTAGTATCTAGCAAAAAATGGTCGGCTACAACCAAGCCGTTCTATTTGTCTCCAATTTTTTGAGAGTTTTTGTGGAAAATATTAAAAATTTTGGTAACAGCATGGATGGCAATTGATTCGATTCGGGTAACGCTATTTTTGTTTATTTCGGGAAAGCTGTTTTAGGGGTAACAATATTTCAGTTAATTCGGTAACGTTTTTATTAGTGTTAACGGTATTTTACTTATTTCGGTATCGGTTTTTAAGTGCTAACGCTGTTTTCGTTTATTTCGGTTACGTTATTTTAGGGATAACGATATTTAAGCTATTCAGGTAATGTCAATGCATATCGATAATTTTAGACCCATCATGCCCGAATTCCAATGACTAGCTAGCTTGTGATCAAGCTTTGGTAAAATATATATCAATTTACAATGGTATTTTAAGTTTATCGGTAACGGTATTTCAATTATTTCGGTAACGCTATTTTAGGGATAACGATAGCCAATTGAATGGGTTTTGAATCGATAACGGCATTTTAGCAGTATTGTCTGCCATCCCTGGTTAACAGTGGACATTTAATTAATTAAATAATTTTCTAGTTTTTAAGTCGTTTTGATTAAATTTTATCCGAGTTATTTGAAAAGTATGATTTTTAAATTGTTTGTTCGAATTTTGTTTTTTTTTTAGTTCGATTAATCGAACAATTTATTATTCTAGACACAAACATAGTGCCAATAAAGTCCATTTCTCTAAATCAGTGAACGGCTTCATCTCAATTTTCAACCTCTGCGGGGTTAGACTAAAAAATTGTGCTTGCGCTACGTCGCACTATGCTTCGTTCCCATATAACGAAGGGACAAAAATAGAAGGAGTAGTCAGATATTTTTGAAATTTGGTACACTAGCATAAAATAGCTTAGTTAAGAAAAATAAGAATTTTTGGAAAAATCGGCCCTAGGACACGCCTACCTCCCATGTGTCCTGAAATTGAAAAATATAATTTTAGCTTCAATAATGCCCACAAAATTACAAAGAGTGGTCATGCTGATACACATGCAACTAGCAACGTGTGTGTACATTTTTATTTAAATCGGACTAAGGACTCAAGGTCCTGCTATATATCCTTTTTCTTAAAAACGCTACCATTCCTAAAAAAATTGTCTGATCGTAATAAATTTTGGTATGTAAATTGATATTTGCAAGATATATATTTGTGCCAAATTTGGGTAGAATCGGATTATCAATGTGGAAAATACAAAAACATCATTTATTGAAAAATAGGATAAACCGGTTAAAATGCTCTTGCAAAATAAAACTATAAGGATATTTGAAAGATAACATAAATGAAAAAATTAAAGAGGAAAACTAGCAATGTAAACGTCATTAAAAAATTATGAAAAAATCATATCGCACTTCCATCAAAATTTTTATTTTTCCACTTTTCGAAAAAAATTGACGAGTAGTATTCATATCCGCTGTAAAAATATCGTGCTATTTTGCCTACTTTTTGATAATGAAATGGTTGGTTTAAAAATTCTTTTTCATGTGCCTTTAATATTAAATTTAAAATTGTTTTGCTTCTACTGAACATTTTGAGTTAATACCCTCCTGTTGATTAAGTGCGATATATTTTGATAAAAAAATTAAAATTATATCTGCTTTCTCTCCATAACTTATTCACTTTACTATTAAAAAACTGAATACTTTGTATTAAGTTTTTTTTTGTTAAAATATGAATCGCCTATCTTATGTTTTACATATTTATACACCTCTGATATTTTATTGTTTGAGGATGCTGCTATCCAACAATCAATTATATCGGAATTTTTTTAAATATTTGCCATCACCACAGATTAGTTACATTAATTTATAAATTTATTTTTTAAACCTTGTTTACATTACAAATAGAGATGGACCCGTTAGTATTTTCATCCACTAGCACTCACGATCACTTATGTTAAAGGCAATTAAATTTGTAACACTTACGGTTTTTATACAATTGAAACTTTTATAGAAAATAAAAATTTCTCTCGCATTTCCGAAAATTTAATATATGGTCGTATTAGCGCTGCTGGAATATAGTTACTATCACACGCGTGTATTGTAACTTAAAATGTGTCACGCTATCATCTCTAATTTGAAAAATATAAATAACGGCAAATAATATGATAAAGCAAAACAAAAATATGAAACAAAAAAAACTTCAAAATCGAAGTCAATCGCAACTTACACTTTAAAATAGTAATTTAAATATGAAACAGAATCTAATTTATAGTTTAATTGGATCTAACTAATTATTAATGAGATATTTTACATAACATAAAGCTACAGTTGCATACACTGTGCAACAAATTTTGGGTCTCCGAGTTTATCTTAAATATTAAACGTGTTAGTGGTGTTCCATGAGGAGGGGCTGAAATGACCCCTAGAGGGTTAATTAGTTCTATGAAAAGAACCGTCTTCAAATTTTATTAAAATCATCTATTAGCCTTGTATTAGATTTAATACATTTTTTTTGACTTACTCAAAACGCCTTTAAAAAAAATTTAAAAACTTCAGTGGGCCATAAAAAAAACTCGAGCTAAATTTTGAAAATACTTCAGTGGTTTTGGTCTACTAATGATATAATTAAATTTTTTTATTTTTTAACATGTAAAATATAAAATCGTGTTGCGCAATGATATTAAACACTCTTAAATGCCTGATATTTGAGTAAAAATCATAAAATTAGGCATTTCAAAAAACGCATTTTTTTTTAAGTTGTGGTAAAAAATAGGCACTAATTTTTGAATACCCTCTTAGCTAAGAGTATAAACTTACAAAAACAGAAAAAAAAAAATATCTAATTTTATATAATTTTTTTTATACTCCATCAAACTTAAGTAATTTTTGGATTTTCAACAAAAAAAATGTGTTTTTCAGAGCAATAAAAAAAGTTATTTTGTAAAAAAATACTAAATTATAAATTTTAATTTAACTGCAAATATATCAAAGTACTTGAAAACCAAATTTCGAGCGACTTTTTAAAAAAATGAATTTTTCAGAATTATTTTTGTGAAACAACTAAAACTCATTTTTCTGTTAAGTAATTTTTGGAAGAAATTATCTGCTTTTAACGCCCTCTCGTGGTGGCAAAAACAATCAGAAAAATTTTTTTGTTAACATTTATTTGAGATACCTTATTATCTTTCAAAAAATCTGTATTTAAAAACAATTTGAGACAAAAATTTTTTTTTGATTTTTGTCTATGGGACAAAGCATAGTGCGTCGGCGCACGTGCACTTTAAACATCTTCATGTGGCTAACGATTATGAACGTTCGGCTGTTGCTTGGTTCTCATTTTGTTAAAAAAAAATTAAGTCAATTGTTGTGAAGCACTTGTTGAAGCGAGATCACGCTATGCAACATAAAAAAGTACACGTACTGAACTTCGTTTTTTTTTTTGCTGCTACACACACAACCTTAAATGTTATAGTATGTGTTATGCCCTTCACTGTTGTAAAAACATTCCACAAGCTTTATATCCAGCTTTTATATAATTTAGGGCGTCAGTCCATCATCCAAGCAGTTTGTAACAATTTCTTTTTTTTTTTGCTAAAGTTATGTCTAACCTTATTTTCCATATTCGATATTTGAGCGATCATTTCTTATACGTACGGTCAGAAACTGGAATTCTTTAGCGAACTATTTGCAAAACTTTTTATTAACACCTAGTGTATTTAAGAATAAAATGCTATACCTAGTACTTCCAAAACATTAACAACTAGACTATTAAATAATAGTTAAAGCCTATCAAATCACCGATATGGAAAATGCAGACAAAACTCGTTACCCGTTTAACTAAACCAAGTTTAACTGACATCCCAAAAACTAGGCATTAGAAATTTTGTATTATAAATTTGAATTTTTTATGTTAAATTATATATATACACATTTGGCCTTAAAGTCTTATAATATAATAAAAATAAAAGGGCAATTCACACGCTATCCATCCATATCTACTATTTTCCATTATTGGCGATACGAATTGTCAAATTCTCTTTTGAATATGACAAAATACTGGGAAATAGTAGATATGGGTGGACATGGACATGGACAGGCATCCACCATGCCTTATGAATCAGACTTAAAACTTATATTTGTATATTTACCAATTTTAAATCATTCTTATGTTGCAGAAAAACTCAAACATCAAAAAAAATGTCTTCAAAAAAGCGTAAAACTGACTTTGAAATAAATACAACCAACAAAAATTCAAAACAAAAAAATGGGAAACAGCGTAAAGATATTCAAGAAATTCAAATTCCTTCAAAAAATGAAGACGGTAGCATATCGTGCCAGGAGTGTGATGCTATATTGGAAAATGTTACACGATGGCAAGAACATATGCGTGAACATCGTCTAGGAAAACTGCCGAAGACAAAAAATACGAGAAAGATTAAAAAGCCTTTAAAGACATACAAATGTGAACATTGTGATAAAGGTAAAAAATAGTTTCTTGTTTGGATAACTAAAAAAAAAAGTAAACAATTGACTTAAATTCCTCACTTTCTTTTTTTTTTTGTTTTAAAGAATTTAATAGATTAGTTAGCTATACAAATCATGAGCGCATACACACAGGTATAATATACTAGTACACAATTTTTAATTTACATAAATCTTGAAGTTAATTAATTTTTTTTTTTAGGTGAACAACCTTTTCTATGTATAGAGTGTGGTAAAAGTTTCAAAGTATTAAGCAGTTTAAATACTCACATGTTGCGCCATAAAGGTATAAAAAATATACAATGTCCCCATTGTCCGAAGAAATTTGTATGTTCCAGTGGTTTGTATGGTCATATGATGGTACATACTAAAGAAAAACCATTTGTCTGTGATATTTGTGGACAATCCTTTCATATGGCCTATATGTTAAAAAAACACAATCTATATCACAACAACATTCGTAATTATCCCTGTGAATATTGTGACATGCGGTAATTTTAAATAATGCTATATCGTTTAAAGTTAAATCTAAATTTTGTAGTTTCTTTTTTATTGTATAGATTTGTTACAGGCGAAAAACAACGTCGTCACATGCGTACCCATACGGGTGAGAAACCATATCCTTGTAAATATTGCGAGCGAGCTTTTGCACAAAGTAATGATTGTATTAAGCATTTGCGACAACACCTTGGCGATAATGTTTATCAGTGTGAATTGTGTCCATTAAGATTTCCAATGGCTAGAGATTTGCGGGTACATTTTGCTAGCCATAAGGATGATGACGAAGAAACTCGTACTCGTAATTTAAAAGAACGCATGGAGGAGGAAAAAAGCTTAAAAATAAAATTAGGAGTACCGGATGTGTGAAAATATTTATTTTAGTGCATGTTACTAGTATTTATAATTTGTTTACAATAATAATATATTTTTTTGTGGTACGAGTACGTGATGTGAAAATATTTAGGGAATTCATTAAACCTCTCGAATATGGCGTATAAATACACAACGCGTATTTGCACAAACGTACCTTAATTGTTGCAGCATTATTGTTCGCTCATTTCAGCTTAAACTCGTGAATTGTAATTTAAATTGGGGTACTTAATTTCAATATTATTGATACATTTTTTTGAAAATCACAATTAAATGCTTCGCTCGAATAAGGCTACATAAAACGTAGGAAACTTATAAAAACACATTTTTTTTTACTATTTTTAATAAAAATTCGATAATACAAGTCCAATTGTATAAAAATATATATACTTTCTATATGTATATAAATATGTAGACATTATTTGAATTCAAATTTTTAATTTTTTCAACTTCTACGAGTGTTTTTTATCTTCTGTTTAAACAACAATATTCTTAAAGTTAGTGTTTTCCTGAGTAAAATGAGCTTTCATTTCAATGCCTGGCTCAAATAATAGTGAAAGCGAAAACTTTTTAAAACGCATTTTTGCATAATACGACATTTTAGCCACAAATACATCATCGTGCAAAAAATTCGAAAAGTGCAATTTTACCGATGGCAAAACTTATTAAATTGAAACATTGAAAGGTTTTTTTATACATTGCTCATGATTAATTAAAATAGTTTTACTAATACCCTTTGAAATCGCAAATAATTCATTAAAATATCTAAAAATTAATACAAACATTGAAAAATTTGTGCAATTTTGACACATTTAAATGCAAAATCCAACCACTTGCAACATTTCAGTCTAAACGAAGCATACATTTTTTTTTTATAAATTTTAAGTTATGGCTACTCTTTAGAAACATATTTTCGCCTGTATTAAAATAAAATATTTTTGATAAAAGGCATGCAATTTTAACCTTTATTTAAATAAAAAAGGTTTAGTTTGTTGCCGGTATTTTTTTTATTGAATACAGTTTTTTATTTGAATACTTTGAAAAAAAACACGCATATGTAACAAATTTTTTACAGTTGTTTGCTAAAAAAAAAAAAAAAATCTACCCAAAAGACCTGTTACTACAATTTAATAATTTCGGTTAGTTAACTTTTCTAAGAGGCACTTTACATTTTTCCGAAAAAAACGACACAGTTAAAAATAACCTTTAACGTTGACCATATGAATGACCTGAAAGTAGTTACTGTTAAAATATTCTGAAATTTAAGTAAAAATTAATGAATTTAAAAAAAGTTAAAGAAAGAATTAATTCTTTACAAGATTTTAGAATTGAAAAACACAAATCTTATTATTTTAGCCTACACTATTTTTTGTACTTATGGTTGGTACGGCCTTAATTAGCGTCGATGCCCTCTCGACCCTTTTCCACCAACCTATCGGTTTTTAATCTGAATTCACAACTGTTTACTACTCCACTCTTCAGAGTGTATTCTTTTCTGAGCACATGCAGATTGTTGGCATCATTCTATCTCTACTCTAATACACTGCACTTACAGAGTGGAGTAATTCTGAGAAAACCAAACTTTAAAGACAATTTTTCTCGAAATCTGTACCATTGATCAAAAAATTAAGTACACCATTGAAATCAGCTTGTCTGAAATATATATATATGATTTAGGCAAAAATTTCTTTTGTGTAATGCGGCACTATTTAATCGAATTTTGATTATTGTTACCGCCGCCACTGTATATTTTCCTTATTTTATTTTTCTCTTATATTCTGTCTTTTACACATACATATATATGTACATACATATCCAAACTTATTTACTGTACTAATTTTGATTTAACTATTGCCCATTAGTTTTTATTGCTGGATAACGGTATTGTTAATTTTTTGTAAATCATTTAAAAGGAAAAAATATCAAACAATCAGTCAGTTCATTTTTTAAAGTACAGCAAACAAATTGTTTTAAAGTGTACCCGACTAAACGGAATATTTAAGAATAAATTGAATTATTCATAAACATTGAATATTAAAACTAAAAAAATTTGTTTTTTATTTAAATGAACTCAATAATCATATTTGCCATATTTAATTGTGAATGAAATTGTGTTTGTTGTGAATGAAAATATGTTGATTTTGAATTAAATTCGTTTGACATTTTCCCAAAGAAAAAAAGCGCTAAAATTTCTACTAACCGCTAAAACATAATTTTGTATGGAAAAGTACCAAATTGTCAACATTGTGCAACATAAACAAATTTTATACAGGAATAATTTGTTAATATTTATTAAAATAGGTAAATCAAATAAAAATAAAAGTCAATAATGTCTTTAAGACTTCAAAATATATGCCGCACATGTATGCTGAACGAATCGAAACAAGAGGAAACGTTTGACGTAACACAAATGATATCAATCTTAACCGTGCCCGAAGATTCTAAAGAACTCAGTTTAATGGAACTACTGAAGACCACTGCACCACAATTAAATATAAAAATAAATGATCAATTGCCCAAAATTGTATGCTTAGAATGTTCGGATAAAATCAAAGAAATTTATCGATTCCAGCAAAACTGTTTACATGTCGAACAAAAATACTACGAATTGTTGGAAAAACCTGATCCATTTGATGATAGTGAAGGTATGTTATATGAACAAATCTAGTTTACGGACAAAGCTCAAAAATAAAAAACTTAAATTAGGGTTAAAATAGACGAGTTTAAAAATAAATCAAAATTGTGTAGGCGGCCCATATATTTATAGACCTCTAAATTTTGGATATTTCAACCAACCCAGTCATAAACTGCCAGTGGAACAAAAAAAAAAAAAATCAACTGGCCGAACACTTGTTAGAGACACTTTACCAGCGTTTCTACAAAAAATTCATTGGCAAAGATTTGGCTGAGGCTGCTGTGGCAACGCTGGCAAAAAGTGTTTTCCCTGTGCTATCCAGTCAGAAATTGACTACGGCTCAAAAGTCTAACCACTGGTAGAACATTTATTTTATAAAACTTATGATGCTTTGTTTAAAAAAGTTCAATTCAATTTTTTTTGTGTGAACTTTTAATATTTTTTTTTTTTTATATACAATTTATTCTTTTGTTTCTGGATATGCTTTTTTAAGACCATCTTTACTTTAATTTCCCAACGTTTGCAAGTAGTTTCCAGCAAACCTTATGCCAGTACTACCATATTTGATCAACCAATGGTTACCCAATAGTTATCATTCACACAGGATCTTACTTGAGGGACAACGGAAATTGAAGCGAATACAGATGAATAATCTGTACACATAGCCAATAATTTCCAAATGTCATCCTCACCCACAGTCCACTATTGACATGATGTACCCTGTTAACGCTGACGAGGCTCTGACGACGCAGTTCTCGCGGCAATCGGACTAAATAAAGGGACGATTCGGATTTATACAAGCAAGGATTTTCAATATCGAAACGGTATTGAGAAATCGGTATTAAAAATTTTTCAATACCGAATTTTCGGTATTCATATTTTTTTTTAAATTAAAAAATATATAATATGTCGGACATACAGCTGGTTTAATGCGAAAAGTTTAGTTGTTGTGGCGGCAACTTAAAATTGAATTTGTTACGGCAGTAATTAGTTTTAGAAAAATAAAGTCCAATACGATGGAGTGTGGAGTTTAACAGTGTGGATTAACAGTTTATAATAAATTGATAAAAAAGAATAAAGTAGTAATGCTTACTTAATTCTATTCTACTTGGCGTCTTTTCCGGAATAAATTGTTAAATTCAGAAATACAAGCGATTAATATTTTGTACCGAATATTAATTTAATATTTTAAATAAAATATCACACCAGAAGGTGTGATATAATAAAAAAATATAATATAATAAAAATAAAAAGAGTTGCCATGCAAAATAATTCACAACTTGGCACTTTTAAAAGTTATGAAAATAAAATTCAAATTAACGTTATCCTTAGAAATACACTGAGGAGCATAAGTGTATCACAAACCAGCAACTATCACTTTAACAACCTATAGTTTCTATAAATTTTACTCAAATGCAATAATATTTTTCATATTATGTTTGTACAGTGCATATTATGTTGTACAGTGTCTCATCTCTTTCAAAAAGGTTTTATTAAGATATAATCACAACAAATACACTGAGGCATAATGCAAATAAATCAAAATGATACAGTTTTGCACTCACTATTTATTTTTATATTTTTAAAACAATAATATATATTTAATAACTGGTCCAGTAACCCTTTGCCTTCTTAAGCTCCTAGATGCGATTAGGTAGACTTTGTGTGTACCTCTGCACAAATTCTGGAGGAATCGCCTCCCACACTTCCTTCGACCGCTCCCACAACTCGTTCACGCCTTTTGGAGGACTGACATATTTTGCAAGCTGCGATTTGACGTGACTCCACAAATTCTCGATCGGATTCACATCCGGAGATTGTGGAGGCCACGTCATCACACCAAATTTTTGGTTTTTGGGCCAGTCTTTTACTACATGTGTGGTATGTTTGATGTGATTGTCTTGCTAAAAAATTACTTTTTCAGCAGCAAGACCCATTTTTACCACTACATCAGGAAGATTTTGTTGCAGGATGTACAAATAATGTTCCTTGCACATAATTCCATCGATGCGCACCAAATAAAAATATAAAAATAAATAGTGAGTGCAAAACTGTATCATTTTGATTTATTTGCATTATGCCTTCGTGTATTTGTTGTTGTGATCAGATCTTAATAAAACCTTTTTGAAAGAGATGAGACACTTGTACAAACATAATATGAAAAATTTGATTGCATTTGAGTAAAATTTATAGAAACTATAGGTTGTTAGAGTGATAGTTGTTGGTTTGTGATACACTTATGCTCCTCAGTGTATAATAAATTTAATTTATAACATTAGTAAAAAACATATATTAAAAAAATTTTTTTTTTAATTCTTGGCCCTTCAACTAAAAGGTAAGTATTAATTTTAGAAATATTTTTGTTAGATAAATTTGATTAGTTGTAAGAAACAATATTTTAATAAATTGTATAAAAGCAGCTTCAAGTGAATAAGTTTTTAACTTATTGAAGTAATCGTGCACATTTTCCTGCTTAATTTAATTTTAAACTAAATTTATCAAAATGTGTTTGAGTTACTGCTTAATAATTTTAAAAATTCTGTTCGTAAAAAACTTCTGATGTTTAGCCGTTTTGTTGAATTTTTGAAATATTTTTCCATATTTTGATTCCTTAATTAAATTTTTAAATGCGATTCCATTGTCAACAAATCGATTTGCAGAGTTCATTTTATTTATTGAATTATTTAATGCTTAATTCTCTTAATATTTAATCTAAATAAGAGATAAATCATTTTTTAAATTATATTATTCAAGGTCTGATCCCCATTAATGCTATTAAACTAGTTCAATAAGTAATACAAAATAAAAAAATGTTTGGTTCTTTCTCTCCTATGTACATGGGAAATAGCTGCCCACATTCTGCCTTCAATTGGTATTATAACGTTATCGTGATCTGACCTTAAATTGTGTTTTTGAAATAAATGAGTTACATATATTGCAAATGTAAGCAATACCGAAATCGGTATTGCTTTAAAATCGGTAGCATTTTGAATTTAACAAAATGTTTCAGATTTCGAGATTAGGAAAGTACTTTTTGGCAGCACTTGCACACACAAGCACAGGGTGATTGGAACACCCACAGGGTGCAATTCAACAAGTATAAGGGGGATCTAAAAAGGGCAAAGAGGCTCTCATGGAGGCAGTTCTGTGATTCCATCGAGAATGTCAACGAGTTGTCTAGATTCCGACGGATTTTATACAAGGATCCTAGAGGCCTTGGGTATATTCAAAGGAATGACAGCTCATGGACTGAGTCCAGCTCTGAGACCCTAACCTTGCTTATGGAGGCGCACTTCCCCGGGTGTTCGGAAATTGGATGTATGGACGATTGTCAAGACGGGATGTCTGTGACATTGGACAATACGTCCGACCTCATCGAGGAAATAGTCACAAGGGAGAAGCTAGGATGGGCGGTCAATACCTTCGACCCATATAAATCACCGATGCACTATTTCTGCTGATGAACATATACAGGAAATGCCTTAGTGGGGGCATCTGCCTAGGGGGTGGAGAGAGGTCAGGGTAATTTTTATACTCAAGGCTGGTAGGGCGGGACACTCGAAACCGGGAGATTACAGACCTATCAGTAAGTAATACTTAGAAGTAAAATTGATACCCATCTCATCAGCAACGCTCAACACGCTTACCTGAAAGGTAAATCAGTTGAGAGTGCGCTTCACGAGGTGGTGGGCTACATTGAGCACGGCCTGAGATATAAGGAGTATACTCTTGCTGCGTTTCTGGATATAGAAGGGGCCTTTAACAACATCAGGATCGAGGCCATTAGGGATTCGCTGGTGGGGCTGGGAGTTGGGGGCTTTCTGGTTGAGTGGATAGTCCGTATGCTTAGCAGCAGGATCACCAACTCGAGCCTGGGGGATCATAACGTAAGGAGAAGGGTTACCAGAGGGACGCCTCAGGGGGGAGTTTTATCTCCTCTTCTGTGGCTGCTAGCTGTTAACGGAATTCTCAGGACATTTGATTCCAGGGGTGGGAAATTCGTTGCCTACGCGGATGACATAGTACTGCTGGTCAGGGGGAAATTTTGCCCACGATCAGCGAGATTATGCAGTCCCCTATCTCGGCATGGGCGAAAGATAGGGGACTGGGTGTAAACCCCAACAAGACTGAGCTGGTGCTTTTTACCAGGAAATATAAAATAGAGGAGTTTAGGAGGCCAGTGTTAGATGGCGTCTTGTTGACTCTATCGGACGGTGCTAAGTATTTGGGGTGCTTCCTAGACAGCAAACTGTCTTGGAAGAGAAATACTCAGGAAAGGATGAAAAGGGTCCTCAATGCCTACTACACATGCAGAAACTCCATCGGTAAGAATTGGGGACTAAGACCGGATATGGTAAACTGGATTTACACGTCGGTAGTTAGACCTATTCTTACTTATGGATGTACTGTCTGGTGGGATGCATTGAGAGTGGATAGCTGTAGGAAGATGCTCAACAAGGCCCAAAGGAGTGCCTCTCTTGGTATTACAGGTGCGAGGAGAAGCACTCCACAGGCAGCGTTGGATATCAAACTGCATCTATCCCCAATTGAACATTATGTGAGGAGTGTGGCTGCTAGGAACTTATTTAGGCTCTACGAGTCTGCGCTGGTAAAACCTAGGAGAGATGATCACACAAAAATACTGTACGAAGTAGGACTGCTTGATCAGGGTAGTATTCTCGAGGGAATATCGGATCATATGATATTGACCTTAGACTTCGGTGGAACACCTCCGGTGGACTTCCCGATTAGGGAGGTCTGGCGTGGATCCAATGTTCTGTTCGAGGGGTGGGCAGTATTCACGGACGGGTCCAAAATGGACACGGGCACGGGTGCCGGTGTTTATATTGCTGACACTGACGTGAAAAGATCATACAGACTCCCAATTGAGTTCAGTGTCTTCCAAGCGGAGATCCTAGCGATCTGGAGGGCGACGGAAGTGATACTGGGTCACATCGTTGGGGGATCTAGGGTGACAATCTATGTCGACAGTCAGGCAGCGCTCAAAGCACTGACGAACTACACGGTGCGCTCGCACCTGGTCGCACGATGTAGGTGTGCTCTGAGGGAGCTCATGGAGGCATTCACAGTGAGGCTGTGTTGGGTACCCGGACACTGCAAGGTGGGGTGGATGGCAATGAGTTGGCGGACGAACTTGCGAGGGAGGGTTCGAATCTGGACTTGGCAGTAAGGGACGGTTGGGTAAAGCCCCCATTATGTTACTACTTTGAGGTTATACGGAAGGGATTCCGCGAAACCGTTAACCAATCATGGAGGGACAGAATGGACTGCAGGGTGTCTATGGCGTTATGGCCCGCATTAGACACAGGGGCAACCAAGGTTCTTTTGGGACTGGACAGGGAAGGTCTCAGGACCCTTACGGGGTTCCTGACCGGTCATTGTTCTGTCAGGGCTTTCACAAGCAGATGGGACAGGGACATACCGGATTTTTGCAGGCTGTGCGAGGACGTTGAGGAACTGGAGACAGTTGAGCATATAATGTGCCACTGTCCTAGGTTGCAGGGTCTCAGACAGAAATGGCTAGGAGATAGATTTCACGACGAACTCTGGTGTGTCGCTGGATACAATCCAGTAGATTTGCTGAGATTTGTCAGGGAGATAGGACGGCTGTTTCTAGTAAGGGGACGATAGGAGCTGGTTTCTGGGGAGTATATATTCTTTCTATCTTTCTTTATATCTATCTTTCAATCTATGTTTTCTGTCTATTTCTATTCTTTCTCACCGTTTTTTCTCTAAAGGGATTCACAATGGACCGTATTGGTCTCCGAGTGGAGTTGTGCCCCTGGGCACATAACCCTTCCTAACCTAACCTGCACACCTTTTAAAGTGCCTTGCCAGCCGGTGACCCGTTTGTATTTTTATGACTGGGTATTTTACGTCTTTTGATAACGGTATTTTAGCAGTAACCGTGTTTTTTGAGTGTAACGTTAGTTATTCAGGTAATGTCAATGCACCCCTATATTTTTAGCCCCATTATACCCGAATTCCAATGACTGACTAGTTTGTGATCAAACTTTGGGAAATATGTCTATTAACAGCTTTTATTTTTTCTGATTTTGTTAGATTCTTTCGACAACGGTATTTTAAGGTTAACGCTATTTAAATTTTTAATTATAACGGCGATTTTGTTATTTTAGTTAAATCGGTAAAGGTATTTTACAATTAACGGTATTTCAATTATTTTGGTAACGGTATTCTATTGATAACTATTGACTTGCGATATTTATTTATAAAAGGAAATTCAGTATTTTATTGTTGAAAAGTTTGAATGGGAATGAAAAAATTTGAAACAAAGTTTAAACATTTAAAAACAATTTCTATAACGATTGCTATGAATATAAACTACTTTGTATTTCTACAATAAGAGGCCTTTTAAACGAAGAAATTAATTGCAGGCAATTTTTGAATTCTCTTTTAAAGTTGATTCTAAAAATCATTTACATTTAAACGAGGTGTTTTTACATGCAATTTTTTTGACGTTTATTTTTCCAATCTTCTTTAATTGTTCATTCGTTGAAATTTAATTTATTCGTAATAATTTAAAATAATATAATTTAATAACATATATAATATAAAATAATATAATTTAAAATAATATATAAATAGTTCTTTATTTCACATTATTTATTTATTATTTTACGAAATATTTTCGATACACAACACTTGAGAAGCCGAATACGAATAAAGCAAATTAACAAGAATACGAACGATAGCAAAAAGAAATGTCAAAAATATCTTGAAAACGAAAATCGTGCATTTTTTGCTACCCCGCTTGCTTCTCTACCCCGTTTGCCTACAAACAATAATTGCAGGCAACAAATTGCTCCGTTTAAATGGCCTATAACAATGTCGGTTGAAATTGTTTTAAATTTATGACGGTATTTTAGCGGTATTGCCTGCCATCCCTAGGTTTATATTTTTGAGCTCAGCATTAAATGTTCAATTAATTGTGAAAATTTGAAACAAATAAGAGTTATGTCCATAAACTAGAGTTTTACTAATATTTATTTATTTATTTTATTTAAAAAAAAAATTCATTTTGTAATTTGTAAGCCCAATTGGCCAAATAATAAAATGCAAAATTTAGCGTTTCATACAAAAAGTATGAACATTTTTTTTAAATTTTTTATTGTGAACATACTCTGATATTGCAGATATTTCAAAGACTAAATTTGGGGATTCGTTTGATGAAGAAAAATGTTTGCAATCTGATAAATCATTATTAGAGGATGATAATAAAATGGAGGCTGATATTGATGATTTGAGTGCTGATTTTGATTGGGACAACAAGAGTGACAGTGACTGGGAAGAAGAAAAAAAGCCAAGGTAATTAAAAATATAAATTGATTTTTCCAGTTTATATGAAAGACTACGGCTCTGGGTGATAATTAGCGAATTTGAATTAAGGGGTTTACTAGCTTTAGATTTTTTTAATTTTGTTTGTTTCATATTTCAAAAGTTTGAACTCTTTCCAATATGCAATGAAAATTTTGGAGAAAAAAGCGCAGAAATAAAAAAGTTACAGCTTGTTAACCAAACTTCTTGCCCTATGTTTTTCATGAGCAATATTTACTTTAAATGTTTTTTTTTTTTTCTCAAAACAAGATGTTGAAAAACGGGTGTCACTGTGTATCCTTAACGGGTGAACCGATTTTAAATCTATTTTTTTTGTTTGGTAGAGACATTTTTAAATTTGTTCCTAGTATTTTTTTTTTAAATAAAAAAACAACGTTTTTTTGATGGTTTTTAATTTTTGAGTTTACCCTTGTACCATTTTAATTCAAGTCAAAAATTTAAAAATCCGGCTATGTTTAGGGAATTTATTAGTGTTAGAAAAAAAAATTTTTTTTTCTCAGATGATATAATGAAAATGCTACCAGGGTTGCCATGGCAGTCCGAATTCTAAATTATAATTTTTAGAATAATATCTAATATTGTGTTTTTCTATGTTTTTTTATAATTGCTTAAATTTATAATATCTTTCAATAATAATATCTTTCAACCTCCGTATATTTACAAAAATAAAGCAAATCAAACATATTAGCTAGGTTGATACTAGTATTTCGATCTGGCTAAAGATCTCATCAGAACCCGAAGTTTTAGAAAAGCTAGAGCCTCCATAATAGGCAGAACTTTAACAAATAACCTATTAATCATCAATTTTGCTCCATTCTTGCCTTCTTAGTAATCAAGCACGTGGTTAGGGTCTTTTCCTAACAAACATCATGACGTTACTAAACTTTGAAGACCAAAAATGTTCTATTTATATAAAAAAATTTTAATTTTTACTCTATCTCAAGTAATATTTTTTACAGTTTTATTAGTTTTTTATTTTTATATACATCGAGATTATTGTAATGTTATTTCAATTTAAACCGAGCTTTCAACCTCCGTATATTTACAAAAATAAAGCAAATCAAACATATTAGCTAGGTTGATACTCATTAGAACGCGAAGTTTTAGAAAAGCTAGAGCCTCCATAATATGCAGAACTTTAACAAAAAACCTATTAATCATCAATTTTGCTCGTTTTTATTGATTTCTAAAGCTAGTAAACCCCCTAAGGCGGTTGTGTGAAAATACATTGAAGCATAAGTCAACTTTTTAAAAGTTCCATCTCTATTAATTCAGTAAATTTGTTATCGAAACTCATCGTATCCAACTTAATCAAATTAAAAAAAAAAAATTAAAACAATCAAAAGAAATTTAAAAAATAACAAATACAAAAATTAAAAAAAATTTCAAAATTTATAAGTACAAGTCAAATATTGTCGTTCGTTAAGTTGGAGAAAAATGAATAGAAATTTTGAACCGAATTAACAAAAGGTAAGGCAAATGTGGTTAAAGGCCCAACTATATTTAGCGAAGTTGAATTAATGGACTGAGCGATTGCATTGAATCACCCATATTTTGCTTAAGTTAACATTAGTAAAGTTCTATTTCAATTAATTTGCTTAATTTGTAATCGAAACTCATCGTACCAAACTTAACGAAATTAATAACATTTCAAACAAGGAAAAAAAAATTATCAAACAACAAATAAAAAAATAAAAGAATTAATAAAAACAAAAAAACCTAGAATTCATTTGCAAATCTGGCGAAAATTCTGAAATTCAAATAAGTGTGATATGGTCGTTCTTAAATTCAAAGAAAAATTAACAAAAATTTTGAACCTTAAAGCTGTACTGATTAGAACAATACCTAGAACAGTAGATTCTTAAATTATAAAGCAATCGTAATACGAGGGAGGATCAATAAGTCTGTGACTTTTTGAATGAAACAGTTTTTTTGCAAAAAAAAAAAAAAAAATATTTTTCAACATAATCTCCTTTTAGCTCAATACACTTAGTCCAACGTTTCTCCAATTTTTGTATCTCTTCCCAAAAATAGGATTTTTTGAGGTCCATAAAATAGGCATTTGTTTGATCAATAATTTCATCGTTGGAGCTAAATCTCTTTCCACCGATCCATTTCTTTAGGTTTGGAAATATTAAATAGTCACTGGTGACTAAATCCGGAGAATATGGTGGATGAGGTACTAATTCGTAGCCCAATTCATGGAATTTTGCCATTGAGACTACACACGTGTGCACCCGTGCATTATCTTGATGAAAAGAACTTTTTGCTTGGCCATATGGGCTCGTTTTTTTAAATCCTTGTTAAATCGGTCCAATAAGTTGGCATAATATTCGCCGTTTATTGTTTTTCCCTTTTGAAGGTAATCGATGTGGATTATCCAGCGTGCATCCCAAAAAACTGTTGCCCTCACCTTATTGCCCGACAAACTTACCTTGACCTTCTTCGGAGCCGGTTCACCCGGAGAAATCCATTATTTAGACTGCTGCTTAGTATCTGAAGTGTTGTAATAGATCCATATGTTTCATCCACAGTTACAAAACACCGCAAAAACTCATTCACACAATTACGTTTATTGTCAATTGAGAACAAACACGGCACCCATATTGCAGACAGCATTCTTAAACCCAACTGATCATTTAAAATCGAAACCACACTGCCATATGAAATGCTTATGGCATCAACAATCTGACGCACTTTTACTTTTCGTTCTGCCAACACCATATCGTGGTTTTTTTCAATTGGCCGTGCGACCACAACGAAAGTCAGTAAACCACTTTTTTACCATAGAAATCGATGGTGCAGAGTCCCAATAGTATTTATCAAGATTTTTCTTGGTTTTATTGATGTTTTTTTTCGCAAAAAATAATGTTTAATGAGCACTCGAAATTCAGTTTTTTCCATTTTTTAAAAAAACCCACTATGTTGTATGTTTTGAACAGCTGTTAAACGCAAAGTAAATGACGGAACTTGCTCAAAATTTGACAGTAGTCTATTAACAGTTGGTACTTGATGGGAGCAGTGTTGCATTTCATATAACTACGAGGGAAATGCGAAAAGTCACGAACTTATTGATCCGCCCTCGTATTAAGGTCAAAATTAATTATAAAATATTTTTTTTAATATATTTCCCGTGATCCGAAATCCATTTGTTTAGAGTCATTTTGGAATCATAATTTCTGAGAGCTCCAAAACTTGCTGGCTGGGTTTTGAATGAAGCTAATGAATAAATTCTTAGGCAATGGATTAACGAAATGATGTATGAACGTTTTTAAGTTCTGGGGGGTTACCGCGTAACTCGATTCGAAAAGAAAAATGTACGAATACGAACAAATTGTACCGCGTAATACGATTTTCATACTTTTTTTCTCGAAAGTACGAACATTTTTTTCCCCCTTTTCGAACAAAAAAATCCCTTTCGAAAATGCAACACTGTATTACGAAGATGAACTGTATTTGCGATAAAAACGTCCGAAAGCTATTTTGCTAGTGACAAGTGAACAAAATATTAAAAATGTAAGTATTTACACATTTAAAAAATAAAAAATGATTAAGAAATAAAGAAAACTTAATAATATTGTTTATTTATACAAAAATATTTATTAAATTACCCAATAAACATGTTATATTATATGTCATAATATTTGTGTTTTCAATTTATAAAGGCAAGCTCCAAAAAGAAATTACACAAATAAAAAACAATATGAGGTAATGGTCGACAAGCATTCAGTCTTGGTAAAAGGGCATCTAAAAGGCCCAGATGCTAAGAATAAGTCAAACAATTTGTGGCAAAAGTTGTGTTCGGATTAGAATGCTTTCGGACCACCCGAACGTGATGTCAATGGCTGGAAAAAAGTAAGTTTGTGTAATGAGCGTTTTTAATAATATATTTTAAAACATATTTTTCCAATAGGTTTGGGCCGATTACAAGACTCATGTAAAAGCTAAATGTCGTCGTAAGCGAAGCAGCATTTCTGGAACCGGAGGTGGTCCAAGTAGATACTGTTCTCTTACTGCATTGGAACAGTAAACGTCCAATTTGCTATCAATTGAAGAGGCCGTTAGTGGTATGAGTGGTTCTTTAGAGTTTGGGGCCAGAACTTCTTTAAACACCATGGCATCAACAAGTGGAAAATCCACTCTTGAAACTCGCATTGAAAATCAAACTGATGTCAATATGAGTTCAGAGTCTTCCTCTGAAGAAGAAAGTAATGAAGTATCCGCTTCACAGCAGCCAAAAAGAAACGTTTTTAACAAAGATACCCTTCTGGAAAAACAAGTACAAAAGCAAGTAACGTGTCATGAAAATTCCCCTAAAGTTTTAACTGAAGTCAGTGAAAATCTTGCTGGGGTTCAAAAATATTTGAGAAGAAGCTATGATGTTCAAGACCGTAGATATAAGCTGGAGTTAAATAAATTTGAACTTGAAAAAGAAAAATTTTAATTTAAAAAACAAAAATTTGAATTTAAGAAACGAACGGAACTGGAGAAATCAAAACGGAAACTGCAACAACTGGAAATAAAAAAAAATATTTTCGATATCGAATTAGAAAAATATCGTATTTCTAAGTAAAGTTTAACGTTTAATTTTATTTTTACTTTATTTTGCCTTTAGAATTTTCTTATTTTTTTGAACTGTGATTTTTTTTTTTTTTTGTTTTTATGTAAATAAATACTTATATTGCATCTTTTTTATTAATAAAATAAAATAAATAAACGCAATCCATTTTTATGTTTTAAAACGAAAAAACAATTTCTTTTTTGATTTAAAATTTTGTTTGTTTTGCGATTTTTTGTAGTTTTGACATTTGATAATAGTGTTGCCAAGTTTTTTCAGTTTATTCCCTATTTATTATGAATACAACTCTGTAGTCGTTCCGAATGAATTACACAGTACGCATTTACTTTCGATTCGGAAGTTCTTTTCGAAAAATTTTGATTTTCTATTCGAGTTACGCGGTAACCTCCCTGAATTATATTTTCTGTGAATATAAACTAGTTCCACCTATTTGTGATAGGAATTGTCAAATTATTGTAAATTCACTTTTGAAAATGATATTTCGTATCATTAGACTAGGTTCACACACGGCAATTATAATTGCGCAATTCTTGAGTTTATAGAAGAGGGAGGGAAAGAGAATGATAGGGGGTACAGAATTGCCCGTACTCCAATTCCGTTTTGATTTGTCATTCGCAATTTTCAATACTGCAGGTTGATATACGAAAATTGCTGAAACAAACTTTTCCTGTGTGAACACAAGAGCAAGTTCATAGGAGAATTGAAGAAGAATTGGGCAATTATATTTGCCGTGTGTGAACCATGACTTAATACTGGAAAATAGTAGATATGGGTGGACAGGGGAGGACAGGGGAGGATAGCGTGTGAATCAAGCTTTAAGCTAAAATTTTATTAATTCTTTCGAAGCTTTGAATTTAGCTGTATTTTTTACTTTCGAATTAAAAACTCAATTTTTTTATAAACAAAACACCGTTCTTATGTTGCAGTAAAAAACGAACATCAAATAAAATATCTCCAAAAAAGCATAAAACTGATTTTAAAATAAATAACATCAACAAAACTTCAAAACAAAAAAAATCGGAAAAACGTAAAGATATTCAAGAAATTGATATGCCTATACAAAATGATGACGGTAGCATATCGTGCGAGGAATGTGAAGCTATATTGGAAAATGTTACACGATGGCAAGAACATATGCGTGAACATCGTCTAGGAAAAATACCGAAGACAAAAAATAAGATAAAAAACAAAAAGTCGTTAAAGTCATTAAAGTACAAATGCGAACATTGTGATAAAGGTACAACATGATTTCATGTTTAGACAATTTAAAAAAAGTATCTATACAATTGACAAAAATTCCTAACTTTTTTTCTGTTTTAAAGAATTTAATAGATTAATTGACTATAAAAATCATGAGCGCATACATACAGGTACATATATATATATATAGATATACACTCAAAAAAAAAGTTTGTAAAGTCAGCAAAAAATTTTGCTAAGTCAGCAAAATTTTAGTCAGGAGGGTGCTAGCAAAAAAATTGCTAATGTCAGCAAAATTTTTTGCTGAAAATCAGCGAGCGCATTAATTTAATATCTGAAAATATATAGAAATAAATATATATAACATAACAAAAATTTTCTTTCAACTACTTACATCAATGGTAGTCTAAATGATGCTTTCTTTTAAAGGACGCAACTGCCGAAGATAATTATAGAAACGAAACGAAAAAATAAACAAAAACAAACGAAACGAAAAAAACAACCCTTTTTGCAATAAGAAAAAGGAACCATACTAAGATGTGTGTCTTTGTCTTTCGCTTTACTCTGTCTACATGTCTGTATATGTTTGTTTGCAATTTGACCACACTAGATTATTAATCTATTAACATTTATTATAGAAATACATATTAAATTTAAATATTTTTTTTGTCTTTTATTTTATTAATAGACAATTATTTTCACAAGCCGGTGACAACGCAAAATTTAAGTTGTTTCAATCCTCAATTTTGTTTTATGTATGAAAAACAGATACAAAAGTCTTCCATGGTTGATTTTTTTATATGTCTTATTAGAGTTGTACTTTTTAGTATCATTTTCCTCTTCTCTACTACATCTTGACATGCCGCGACATCTGCTTTATTCTGCGTATATCTTTCAATCTGGTTGTCGTCCACACTATTAATGTGCTTATCAGCACAATTTTTTTTAGCAAAATTAATTAGTAAAACATTAGTATATTAGTAAAGCATTAGTATAAAACAGTTAATTGCTGAATAAGTATAACAAAAATTTTAGCTGAAAACACGATTTTAGCAAAAAAAATTTGCTAAAAAATAGTATACCTGATTTACAAGACGTTTTACTAACTTTTGTGCTAACTTATTTTTTTGAGTGTATATATAATTTTTAATTTGCATTAATCTTAATTTTAATTGATTTTTTTAGATGAAAAACATTTTCTATGTATTGAGTGTGGTAAAAGTTTCAAATTATTAAGCAAATTAAATACTCACATGGTGCGCCATCATTTTCGTTTTCGAAATGATGACGGTAGCATATCGTGCCAGGAATGTGAAGCTAAATTAGAAAATGTTTCACGATGGAAAGAACATATGCGTGAACATCGTCAAGGAAAACTATCGAAGGCAAAAAATAAGGAAAAAAATAAAAAGTATAAATGCGAACATTGTGATAAAGGTACAAAATAATTTCTTGTTTGGATAATTTAAAAAAAAAGAGTGATAGCAATTGACATAAATTCCTTACTTTTTTCTGTTTTAAAGAATTTAAGGGATTATCTAGATATACAAATCATGAGCGCATACACACAGGTATATACATACATATATAATTTTTAATTTGCATTAATCTTAAATTTAATTTGATTTTTTAGGTGAACAACCTTTTCTATGTATTGAGTGTGGTAAAAGTTTCAATTTAAAAAGCAGTTTAAATACTCACATGTTGCGCCATAAAGGTATAAAAAATATACAATGTCCCCATTGTCCGAAGAAGTTTGTATGTTCCAGTGGTTTGTATGGTCATATGTTCGTACATACTAACAGAAAAAAACCTTTTGTCTGCGATACTTGTGGAAAATCTTTTCTTATGGCCCATTTGTTAAAAAAACACGATCTATGTCATAATAACATTCGTAATTATCCCTGTGAGTATTGCGACATGCGGTAAGTATAAATATTGTAATATCTTTTACATTTTAAACTTAACTTGTAGTTTATTGTTATTGTATAGATTTGGTACAGCCGCAAAACAACGTCTTCACACTCGCACCCATACGGGTGAGAAACCATATCGTTGTAAATATTGCGAGCGAGCTTTTGCACAAAGTGGTGATTGTGTTAAGCATTTGCGACAACATCTTGGCAATAATGTTTATCTGTGTGAATTGTGTCCCTTAAGATTTCCAATGGCTAGAGATTTGCGGGTACATTTTGCTAGCCATAAGGATGATGACGAACAAACTCGTACTCGTAATTTAGATGCACGCATAGAGGCGGAAAAAAACTTGAAAATAAAATTGGGTTTGCCGGATGTTTGAAAATATTTATTTTAGTGTAAGCTACTTTTTAGTACGTACTAATAATGTAACGATATTGTGGGGATTCATAAAAGCTTTCGAACATGGTGTATAAATACGTATTTGCATAAACCCATCTTAACATTTTGAGTTTTGTTCGCCCACTTCTTCTTACACGCAGAACAAAACTGGTGGAATATTATCACAGTACTTAGTAATTATACAGCTAAGTTAGTTTTCCGCCAGTTTTTTCTGCGTGTAGATAACAATTTCGATATTATTGATTAATATTCACAGTTGTTGCCGAATTTTGAGCTCCGTTTGCTCGTTTCTTCTTAAGTTTAACGCAATACATTTATTAATCATTTATTTAATAGAAGCACGTATATTAGAGCGGGTCAATTTGTATGGGACGGAAAAAATGAAAAAATCGCATATGCGGGAAGTAATCTACGAACAATTCTAAGAAAATTTGCCTAAGAAACTATGTGTGTAAAATCGATTCGGATGCCGCGATTTTTAAAGGGAAGTTTCATATTCAGGTTATAGAAAATTTTGTTAGAAAAACTTAAACAGATAGCTTATTTATGAGTGTGAGGGAAAGGTATACTTTTGTTTGTTGACCATATATTGAAATAAAACTAAAATTATCCTTTAAGTTTTCTACGATTTATTGTTTTATTTGCAGTTATTAATTTAGCAATAAAATCAGAAAGAATAAAATAAATTTTAAGTGTATTGTTATTAATACAAAGTTAGTTTCTAGATTTGAAAAAAGAACTAAATAACTAAGTTTTTAAGTCCTGCCTGCTTTCCAAGCGTGGATTTTTTTTTCGACTAACATCAGTCACAGCCATAAAACTTTCACGATTTTTTTCCGTTACGCGCCGAGAAACACTGGTTAAAAGTTTAACGCATCGTTCAGTTCCTTGAATGTGGCATGGAACTTGTGGGTCAGGAAGTGGTGGATCTTGAAATTCTAAATATTCCTTCAAATGCTCATACGGAATATCTCTTGTAATTGGTGGTTCTGATAAAATACTGTCATCATCTAAATCTATCATATTGAAATAATTGCAGCAGTCAAAATTAATTTTACATTTTTTGTACTCTCTAAGCTTTTCTGCATCGCAAAGTTTGTTACGGTAGTACAAATTTTTTTGTATTGCCTGGTCGCGTATTGATTTACGATCATCGTAAAGCATTGAAAGCATAACATTTTCTGGATGAGCAAAGTATGAGTTATTTTGAACTACAGAGTAAACAATTTGCCGCACATTCAAGGGAAGAAACTGTGTGAGGCGAATAAACTTAAATAAAAGCGTACTGCCGTAAATAACAGAATTGTAGTATTTGATGTTAAAGTACATGGGAACATAAACTCTTATTACGTACTCTGCTAGAGTTTTTAAGTAACTAGTGGGTGAACTTGTTGCGACGTACAATCGTAAAATTCTGCTGGCCTTGGTTAACCAACGGGAGTGCGCTACAGGTCCAGGCTTTATGTTAGCTAAGTCAACAGAAATAAAACCATTCGATATTGCTGAAGCCATTTGAAGCAAATACTTTACGTCATTAGATAAATCAAGCTTCCATTCGTCTGATGAAGAAGGTGGCATGTTCTCCAGCGGAATGGCTGTAAATTCAACAACCCTCTGAAAAAATTTTAAACTTTTTTTAATAAATGTTAAAAAAAATATTCTGGAAAAATTATTTTCCCACCATTTTCTCACAGCACGTAATTTGTTTACTAATTAAGCCGCTGGCAGTTCTTGGTCCGCTCGTTTTCGAATTATCCAGAAATTCGAATAGGTGACGAAAAGGCAATTCATTAAAATGTAGGAGACATATAAACCAATGCAATGGTCTTCCCAATGCGATCTCGAAACGCCGTATTATGCCATTTGAAACGCCTGTGTTAGTGTTTTCTCCATCACTACAAATACCAATTAAATTATTAAAACTGAAACCTTTTTTGCTGAAAAACTCGCCAAGCTGCCTTTGCTTTGTTAAAGCATCTTCAGCTTGAACTGTAACATATCCTAATAGTTTCGAGTTCGGCTCTTTAAGGACGACTAAATGTGGTTCTTTAACCATGCTTTGGTGGTATTTGCCGTCAATTTTTTCCATTGTTAATGCGTCATCTTTTCTGCCATCAAATGAAAAGTAGCATAGGTTGGTGTCTCCTGCTTGACTCTTGCGTACTGCTTCCCGTCCCTTCATCTTTTCTCTGGCGACTTTATTTTTATCCATAATTATTAGGTCTCCAGTTTCATCTCTATAGTCAATATCCTTAAATAGAGCTGTCGCTAAACCTGAAGCTACTCTGTCAGATATGCCGAATCTGTCGCACATCATCGCGAAATTTAAAGCCGAGTACCTTTTGGTATAAGCTCGTGGTTTCGGTGAAATTAATACATCCTCAGATGGTGCACTTAGCTCTATAAGCTCCTCAACCTCCATGTTTAACTGGCTTGGTTGATATGTCGAATCATGACTCACTGGTAGGAAGGTTGTTATTGTTGATACTTGGTCAGAATGATTCTCTGGAATAGTCAGTTTTCTATCATTGTGTTGATCTAGCATAAAAAATGTCAACCTTTTTGGAATTTCTCCACATTTGCATTGATGTACTTTTAAATTACATTTGCATTTTCCAATGAAAAACAAATCATCAATCGATTCCACAAAACGATTTAATTTACTTTTAGTTTTTATTTCTCTTTGGTACTTTTCAATAAACTGGTTTAGTTTTAGTAAAATGCTTTTTTCATTCATAAGATCAATAAAAAGTCGATTCCATATTTCAGTTAATTTATTTAACACGTCATTAGTGAAGTTCTTGTAAGCACACTTTTTTCCTTCTTTTTTTGCCTGGTAACCCAAGAAGAAATAATACTTTAATACATCACGCTTGCTTGGTAAGTTAAGGCCACTAAAATCTTCTGGTGGTCCAAAAATGCAAATATCTGGGGAAGCCATATGAGATATGGTAGATTCAGATGAAGAAGATGAAAAATTATTTTCCATTTTACTAGATTATAAATTTAAAATGCAAAATCGAATAGCCAATAAAAAAGCCGAACGTTTTATTTTTTCACTCGCGTAGTTGAACTTAAATCACACAAATCTTAGTACTTATCACAATGTTTTGTTTTCCTTTTATTGAATATAAATTTAAAGATTCAAACGTTTATTGATTATAAAAACTTATTTATGAATTTAAAAATTTACTGAATAAAAATTAAAAAATTTTATCAACGAAAACTAGACTGTTAGAAAAAATTGCAACTGCAGTGTTTTTAATAAAAATAAAAACGTTAAAAAGGCACCACTTGTTCAAGAGATTTTTTAATTTAACGAACGAGCCTATCTTTTAACACTTTTTTCTTAAATTTTTTTCTACTCTGGTCTTACTTTTCGTTAACGCTGGAAGCGATTTCTTTTTTAAAACTTCAGAATAGTTTTCAAAAAAGTTTTTCAATTCCTTTAAAGAAAAAACATGTGTAAAATTTCATTTCAAAATAAAAGTACTCTTAAAGTTTGCGAATTGATAAATATTACATTTTTGCGTTTTCAAATGCGAAAATTTCATTAATTTAATATACAGAGGAAATTTTTTTTTTTACACTCTTCAAGGTTTTTACTCGCTGATTGCGCGGATGTTACGATCGTAAAAATCGAATGTGTTATATCGTTCGTAATACCGGGAAACCACTGTACCACTTTTCAAAAAATTAAACCTTCCAATTATTGTCAAAAAGCTAAAAATATAAGTTTTGTACATGTAATTTACGTCTATGTAAACATATTTGATACAATTTTTTATACTACCTAAAACTAAATTTCCCCTTAAAAATCGCGGCATCCAAATCGGTTTTAGACCCATACTTTCTTAAGCAAAGTTTCTCAAAATGATCCGTAAAACATTTTCCGCATATGCGATTTTTCGAAAAAAAAATTGACCCGCCCTAACGTATATAGTGGATTTTTTGAATTTTGAAAATTTTTATTTGCTTTTTAATTTTGTTGATTTATTTTTTTTTTAAGCAAATATGTGGATTCAATAGTGACCCATATTCTTTGCATTCTTTTACAATAAAATTTAAAAAGTCGAACTGTAATACAGTGGTGTTCAAAACAATTGCAACTGATATCATGATTTAGGTAATTATAATTTTTTTGATCAAAAAGATTTGTGGTATAAGTTCTTTTTTTTTTATTAAATTCAGTTATAGCATATTATTTTACAAATACAAAAAAATTATTTATAACTTCTCAAAAATAAAAACAGTAATTTTAACAAAATAAGTCGATAGTACAGTGTTCAATACATATGCAACTCTTAAAGTAATTAACAGGAAATACAATCAATGGTTTTAACGCTCAGTATTTTGTAGTGTAGCCATTATTTTTTATAACTTCTGAACACCTCTTAGGCATTGAGGCAAAGAGCTTTTTAATATAATCGTCAGAAATTTCATTTCACTGCTTCTCCAACTCGACGAAAAGCTCATCGGAATACTTTATTGCCGATATTCCGTTTTACAATCATCCACATGTTCTCAATCGGGTTGAGATCGGGAGATTGAGCCGGCCACGACATGATATTAATTTCATTTTCCTTCAGCCAAACTTTTACAATCCCCGCCGTGTATTTTGGTAGTTGTCGAGCTGGAAGGTCCATGAGAGTGGCATTTCCCATTCAGCATACAGAAGCATAACTGAACTCAAAAGATCTCTATAGATTGTGGCCGTCATTGTGCTAGTAATGCGGTGAATTGGGCTCATCCCATTTCCTGAAAAACACCCCCACACCATAATGTTTCCACCTCCATGCTTCACTGTGGCGGTTATGTATCTGGGATTAAACTTTTCGCCTCGTGGTCTTCGAACATTGGCTCTTCCATCTGTTCCCCGGAGGTTGAATTTAGACTCATCTGACCACAATACATTTTTCCATTGCTGTTGAGTCCAGTTCAAATGGGTGTGTGAAAAGTCAAGCCGATCTTTTCGGTTTTTCCGACACAAACGGTGTTTTTGTACATCTATAACTTCTAAGACCATATTCACGGGCTCTTCTTTTAATGGTGGGAAGATTGGCATCTATTAAAAGTTCAGTTTTAGCTTCTCTGGGAACTGCTTTGGGATAGTTCGTAAAAAAATTATTGATTTTCCGATCTTCCCTTACAGTTGTAATACGAGGTCTTCCACCTTTATGAGTTGTGTGGATGTTACCCCTATTAACAATGCGGCAAGTCGTTGATTTTGGAACGGAGTACTTTATAGAAATTTCTTTTTGGGAAAGTCTATTTTGAAAATCATTTAAAACTTTTGATTTAAAATCTGAATTGTATTTATTTTCTGCTATTTTTTACAAAAATTATTCTTACGATATTTATGCTTCCAACATCTTATTACAACTATTAAAGAACAATAATTATAATAAATTTGTTTAAAAAATGTAACGGCCTGAATCTCATATTAAAAAGGAATGCGATTACCGTTATATCCTAGCATTTGTTAGTATAAATTGTTTCGTTAAGAGTAAGAATAATGAGAGTTGCAAATGTTTTGAACACCTGCATTTTTAAACACGTACACAGTTTAGTCATATCTGAGGACATAGAGAAAGCTTTTGACAAAGTTGTGCTGACTTTCGTAATAATTGAAATGAATGAATGGGGTATACCGAACAACATTTTAAAGCTATTAAGATCATTTCTTGTAAACCGGAAGGTGACTGTCAGAGTAGATGGTTACTTTTCATTGACTTATTCCCTAGACAATGGTGTGCCACAGGGATCTCCCCTATCGGTGGTATTATATACAATTTATGCCAACTCCTTGGCAAAGGCAATCGAACATATTCGTGGAATAGATTTCGTAGCTATTTATACGGATAACATTTTTGCGATTACTTCTGGTAACCATGATGAAGTAAGTACGAATTTAAACAAATTAGATCAGACTATGCACCAATGGGCAGTTGATAGAGGAGCGGTAATACCAGCCGATAAAACTGAAGTTCTTCATGTCTGTAGAAAAAAAGAGGGCAACAACACTATAACTATAAGGAATGTGGAAATAGCAATTAGAGAGCAAATGAGAGTATTGGGCATATTATTTACTAAAAATTTATTATGGAACGTACACGTCAAATTTTTGGCTAATAAATTGAGCAAAATAAATAATCTTTTGAAACTTATATGCTCACGTAATAAAGGTCCTCATATGAACACTGCTCTTGAAATTTGTAGGTCATTGGTTACTGGTGTCCTACAACATGGTATCACTATCTACGGATGGACCTCAAAAACAAACGTTGCAAAGTTAAACACTGCCATTAATAATTGTTATAGAACTTCATCCGGTCTACTAAGATCAACACCGCTAGAACTACTAAGGCCTGAGGCTGGATATCAAGAATTTAAGCTTATAATGGAAAAAAGTGCTGTAAGTTTGGCGTCCAGATCAATAACAACTCCATCTGATGGTCTTCATAAAGTCTTTTGGAATCACCTTGAAATTCAAAACGCGAGCCCAAAATCTGCAATTGGTCAAATAATTATGCTTCTTAACACACACAACATCGTTTTACCGGAAAAGCCAGAATCCACAAATTATGGTAAATCTTGCGCCACAACAGACACAAGTTTAAGTTACCACAATAAAAATAACATCAATCCATTAATCTATAAAAAAATGTTGGAACAGAAAATATCATCTTTTAGTCCTGAAACGATACTTTACACAGATGGTTCCTTTCAGAGTGGTATAACATCTTACTCAATTGTTGATGAAACAAGCCCAACTCACTTTGAAACTCTTGTAGAAGCACGTATACCCAATGATACGGGAGTATTTTTAGCAGAATTAGCAGCCATTCAAACGGCTATTTCCCTTGCCATTCAAAAGGGAGTTAAAACTTTGATTTGTACTGACAGCCTTAGTGTAACTAGGGCATTAACAAAAAATCACAATGGATCATATAACAATGTCATTACTCTCCCCAATGAAAACCAGCAAATATTAATCTTATGGGTTCCTTCGCATATTGGCATAGAAGGAAATGAATGCGCCGACAAAGCAGCAAAAAATGCACAAAATATATCGCAGATAACGAAAATTCCATGCTTTCCGAAAATTATTTCTAACCAATTCCGAGCTTCACAGAGAAGACTTCATCCAGCACAACCGCGTAATAAATACAACATAAATTTGACAAGAAGTGAATGCGTTATGTTATGTCGTCTAAGAGTTGGCAAAGCTCTTTTTAATACACAACACTATTACAATCATACAGACCCTGTAAAATGTACCACATGCGATGCGATTTTGTCAATCCCACACATTTTAACCGAATGCCCGATGTCTAAAATTGATCAACCTCTGGAGAAAATCATTGACTGCACTACAACTGTAAATATACCGGCCATAAAGACAAGTCTCCATAAACATAATATCCAAGATGTATAAATTAGTCCATTATTCATAAAAAATGTAATCTTATTCTATTATTGAAAATTTACTTTTCCGTAATCAATACTTTTTAATTCAGAAAACTCATATTTTTAACTTGTTTTTGAAAATTAAATTGCATATTCGTGCGCATATGGTCTAGTCACCCGGCGCCTTTTGTTTATTTTGTAAATTCATTTATAGAATATATTTTTAAATAAATAAATAAATAAATAAATAATTTGTTTTATTTGTTTAACATAAAACAATGAAGAATATGTAAAAAAGAAATTTTAGTAACTAAGTGTGATTTGAAGAAAATAAATCAATGAAAACAACAAAAGCGATCTCAGTTCCAAATGTTTTGACCACTACTGTATGTCATTGGAATGTGAACATGGTATTAATACAAAGATTGCGGTTATTTTGTTGTATGTTCTATGCGAAAATTTGATAAAATTTATTTCTCAACTTAATTTTGTTTTATTCGAAATTAAATTAATTAATTATGTTTTTACATTGGTCAATTAATCGTGTCCGACCGAGTATTCGGCTTCGGAGTTCGGCCAAAAAGAGATGTTGTACATGTTCAGAATAAAATATTTAATTTCGAGTGCAAACACAGAAATTTGTATTGAATTCGTTATATATTTTATTAAAAATAACAAATTTCAAGCATTCCAATTTTTTTTTTCCAAAAGGCAACGTTAAAATAATTGAACCCAATATTTCATATTTCTGAAAGAATAATGTAAATTAGATTTTTTTTAAATTTATTCATGTTTAAATATTTTTTGTTTACTTTACACAAATTTCGTTGTACAAATTAATCGAATTTCACATTTTATTCAAATTTAAAAGTTTGGCTACGGCTTCTACCGAACATTGAAAATCTGGCCAAAGTTCGGCTACGGCTTCGGCCAAAAAAAATTAGTTCGGTCGGGCGATATAATTTAATAGAAAATACACTACACGCAAAAATTATAACTTGCAGAGTTATTTATGCGTCTCTTGCGAAATCTTTTTTTTTGTCTTCATAAATGTGCAAGGCATTTATTTGTTATTTTAAAATCGTACAACTATATTCCTTTACTTATTCGCTGTATTTTTTTTTTATTTTTATTAACTAAAGACATCATTTTTAAAGAACTAATTATAACGTACAAAAAATATCTTGTAGGTTTATAATTTTTAATAACGAATTTACCTAAAAAAAAACGCGATTTTTGCAGTGCAATGCTGAAATATCATCCGAATATACGAAATAAGTTAATGTATGAGTTATATAAGCAATTGTGTCAGCGTCAAATACCATCAAAACCGAATTAAGACATCAAAACATGTCAAATGCGCACCAAACATTCGGAAATCTATCGTATTGTGGGTTGCTATACAAAAAAAAAGTTTCAATGTTCCCCAAAAATGCTGAGTTCCGTATAAAAATCACGAAAACAAGGCTTACTAGGATCGAATATACGAACCGATTATTTTGAAAGCGGTATGAGTCCATTTAAAAAATATTGAGGTAATGATAGGTTTCCATAATATTCACTGCAAAAAAATGTTGTCAAAACTTAAAAAATCGCAATGAACATAAAACGACTACATAAGTTGTAAAAACTTCTGTTTCAACAGTTATTTTTTCGGTAAAAATATTTTTTCGGTAAAAATATTTTTTAATAAAAATGTTTTTTCTTTTAATTACAATAACAATTTATATTCTCATCCTACATCCTATTTAAATTGCATAGTCATAATTCCAAACGGTTTTCCAGTTATGACGTTTTTATGCATTGGATATACAATTAATTTTTTCAATTATTATTTGCAAACTATGAACATATCAATAATAACAAATATAAACTAAGCGAGTATTTTTAAAAACTCTACATAATCTTCTATTTTTAAATAACTATCAAAAATTAACTGTTTACTGCAAAAATACTGTTTTAGTAGTTTATTAAAATACTCAAAACTGTTACTGAAGTACAATATTTTTGGTTAGTTATTTTTTAAAATGACTGTCTAAACTAGTCGTTTTTCTTTTTCTCATAGAAAAATGACTACAATAGCAGTTAAAACAACTACTACTATTTACTACCCGAATGAACTATATATAGTTAATGTAAAAATATTCTGAGTGTATTCATGGGAAATATTTAAAACTTTTTCCGAACATGTCTTCTAATCAGAGAAAGGCAAAATCATCTTTTTCCCTGATTTAATCATACACAAAAATGTCCATTCACGTTTAATCATTCAACGAAATTCAGTGTTGAATACAATCAACATCATACACATCAACGCGTAGTTCAGATCAGTTTGAGTTTTCTGTCAAACATTTTTAACTCACATTTAATCACTCGTAAAAATTCTGTATTGAATATAATCATAATCATGATTTTGAACGCGTTGTTGTTTGATCAAACATTCTAACTCCACATGTTTGAATAAACAAGCGTTGGCGTTGAATAATGTATGACATTGCTTTATATTGTTTAGTGTATGGGTCAACGCTTCAGTTAAAGTAAATGACCTTAAAGTACATGACCTTGCAGCTTAAAAAAAATGTCAATCGACGAAAATTTTGTATTAAATCAAATTTCTAAAGGTATTTACAATTTATTACCGCGACACAAGGGAAAAAGTCTGATATGGAATATATTATCAGAAATAACTAAGGAGGATGGTGTTACTTTAGAGGGATATATATACTGCCGCAGTTGTTCTAAGCTTCTTAAATACTCGCCTAGACAAACATCAAATTTAAGCCGCCATAAGTGCTGTGCATCACTTAAGGAGCAGAAGAGTTTAAAAAGTGTTACACCAGAAGACAAAAAAGCCGCCATCGACACATGTGTAGCATGGATAACTGAGGACTGCCAACCATTTTCAGCCGTTAATGGTTCTGGTTTCCTAAAACTCGCAAAGTTTTTGATTAATATAGGAGCAAAGTATGGAGAAAATGTTGATACTGAAAACATGATTCCTGATGCAAAAACGATTTCCCGTACAGCGCAGAAGCTAGCAGAAGAGAAAAAAAAACAAATCAAAGAGGAAATAGCTGACATTGTTCACAGCGGAGGAGCTTCTGCTACAATTGACTTATGGACAGATAATTATGTGCACCGAAATTTTTTGGGAGTTACATTACACTATCAAAAAAATTTGAAATTGTATGACATCGTTTTGGGAATGAAATCCATGGATTTTGAGCGTTCAACTGGTGATAACATTTTGAGCAAGCTGAATACTTTGTTTTGTGAGTTTGGAATAACTAATATGGAGGCAATTAAATTCGTAACAGACAGAGGATCAAACGTTGTCAAAGCCTTGAAGAACAACATTCGTTTAAACTGCAGCAGCCATTTGTTTGCAAACGTCTTAGAACACTCTTTTAAGGAAACCGCAGAGCTCACAGAACTTGTAGAGGCGTGCAAAAAAATTGTGAAATACTTCAAAAAAGCCAACTTGCAGCACCAGTTAACAACTTCTTTAAAAAACGAATGTCCCACACGCTGGAATTCCAACTTTACTATGTTTAAGTCAGTAGTAGATAATTGGTTCCAAATTAACGAGATACTCAAGGAGAAGGAAGAAACCCAACGATTATTACTAATAAATATTTCGACGCTTAAAGAGCTAGTTGATTTATGCAGTGATTTTGAAATTATATTTAAGACATTGCAACTTTGCAGCTCTCCCTCTTTGTATTTCGTTATACCGTCAATTCAAAAAATTAAGCACCTGTGTGTGCCTAAAGATACAGATGTGGCTGCTATATTGTCATTGAAAGAAAAAATTATTGATAACATTGATAAAACCTGGATTCCAAATGTGAATTTATGGCAAAAAACTGCTTTCTTTTTATATCCACCAGCTTTAAATTTGCAACCAACCGAGCTTAGTGATATTAAGAATTTTTGCATTTCCCTAATTGACAATTTAGATGAAACTACTTGCACATCACCATCATCAAATTTTACTCCAGCCGTTTCATGTACACCGTCTTCTGATTCTGTTTCACAATTTTCAGTTACTGCAAGCAGTTCCTCAATGGACTCGGATGCAGAATCTGCCAAACAATCGCCATTTAAAAATGTTCATTTTTTTTTTAATGACTTGTTTAAAAAACCATCATTGAGCACTATAAAAACACCTACAGAGGAGGTAGATAGATATTGTAAGGAAAATGTTGAAATATCTGATGACTTCGATGTACTGAAATGGTGGAAATTAAATGAAAAGAGTTATCCAAGCTTATCGAAACTTGCAACGCAAATTCATTCAATTCCTGCCAGTAGTGCAGCCGCCGAACGAGCTTTTTCGATGGCTGGCAACGTTATAACTGAAAAGAGAAACAGACTTGGGCCGAAAACTGTAGACAGCTTATTATTTCTTAATTCATATTTTAAGAATTTTAAAAATTAAATAACTATCAACATTTTAATCATTAAATATAACTTATTTATTTTGTTATTTTGTTATTTTTTACTATTTATTTATTTATTTTTATTAAACTAACATGAAATATGAATTGAAATTTTTTTGTTTATGTTCTATTTTTTTAAAGTTTTTTTTTTGTTAAATAAAAAAAATAAAATAATATTCAATATTTTTGTCATTGAATAAAACTTATTTTTTTTATTTCAAACCTATTTCTATCGGGACAAACATTTATCATATTTTTTGTAATTAAATGTGCTAATATTCCAAAAGGTATTTGACAAATTGCGAAAAGTAATCTGTTATTTTTTTTTTATTTTTTAACTATTTATTTATTTACTTTTGTTCTACATAAAATAAAATATGAATTGATTTGTTTTCTTTTTTAAGTGTTTTGTTAAATGAAAAAATAAAAAAAATAATATATTAATATTAAAAATAATTATTAAAAAAAAGTTTTCATTTAAAAGCTAAGTAAGTCGGCAAATAAAACTTATTAAATTATTTATAAATAAAAATAATAATAATATAAAATCATTTTTAATGATTTTTTGAAAAATATGTTACGGAAATAAAAGCATTTTTATTTAATTTCCCTTTTAGGGATTTTTAAAAAATGCATATTTTTAAAATATGCTATGTTTGCTAAAAACTGAAGTACCATTTTTTGGGTGTAGAGAAAAAATAGATTTTGATGATATATAAACAAATGATTTTTTTTTAATTTCCCATATTTTGATTTCTTTAAAGAACTAATATTTTCATAATATGCTATTGTTTGCAGAAACTGAAATAGCAATTTTTTTGGGTCCAGATTCAAAATTAATTTAAGATTTTGCCATTAATTTTGAGTTTGACATGAATAAAAAGTACGATTATATATTCGCATTTTAAAAAAGAATTAAAGTATGGGATATGTAAAAAAATGCATTTAAAAGAAAAACTGCATTAAAAATGCATTTTTTTAAGTTAATTAATGCAAAACTAGAGGTACGCCCCTTTATAATGCAGTTTAAGGAAGACAATCAGATAAATAGTTATGAAAATATTAAGATTTAAAGTTACATCATTTCCCCAGTACATGTACTACCGTTTGCAGCACCGGGCCAGCACAGGCCCGTTCGTATTTTTCTACCTGGGTAGTCATAATCGTTTATTGTTATTACCAGGGGCAGGAAGCGCATGCACTTAAAAATTGTGTTTTAGCCACCTATAATATGCACTCAAACTCTTAAAATATGCACTTAAAATTTAAAAAATTTGCACTTAAAAATATATTTTTATGGTAATAATTAAAAATGTGTGTTAATTGTGCAAAACGTATGCATTAAACAATACAAATGAACTTAAGAAATTAATGAAGATTGCCTACAAACATGCATTTGCATGAACTTCCGGGCCCTAGCTATTACTTTAATACATATATGAATATGTATTTACTTAGTTTACTATAATAAAAAAAATAAAAAATTATAATAAAAAAATTTTAGCAATTTAGAAATTGCGTGAGTTTTTTTTCAAAATTGGTCTAAAAAAATAGTTTCATTATAAGTACAATATTTCCCGTAATATAATGCATAAAAAAAGTTATAACCCTAAATTTATACCATTTATGAAATGTGTTTCTACAAAATCTAATATTGTAAATCCCCTTTTTAATGTTATGAACTTATTTTGCTTTATTTGGTTTCACACATGAATAAAACTCAACGCGCTCATTTTTATTGTTTCTGATTTATTTCAAATCATAATATTCATGTTTGACCCAAACAAACATGAATAAAATGATTGGTTTGAATGCAACCTTTGAATACAATCAGCGAAGCAACAGCAACCACGTAATTTGATTGATTTAAAATCAGAAAAGAATGTGTGTATATGATTATGTTCAACCCATGAACCAAGCTAATGTTTGTATTCGTATGTTGATTACGTATGAACGTTTTTGCAATCAGCAGTTGTCGTTCTCTGCTTCTAATACATTTTCTAATCGATTTAGGTACGCTGATTGTAAATCTGGCAAGAATTATTTCTCATTTGTAGTTTTTGAAATACAGTGGTTTTTATATTTACATTACCTAACCCCATTTTTTGTATTCAACTTCTCTGAATATTTCAGATTATTTTCAGTGGAATAGTCAGTTCAAGTTTAGTGATAAAATTTGAATATTTTTAAGCATACACAAAATATAAGGATGAAACTAAACAAATAAATAACAAAATTTTCAATTCCTTGCAAAACCAGTACGATATCCTAAAACAAAGGCCGATATTATTATAATGAAATATCGTTTGGTGCAGATTTACGTTCTTAAAATTTTTTCTTGATTTTGAGGTCCAATTCAAAAAATAAGCAAAAGACGAAAAAATGGGGTAAATAATGTGATTATAAAACCGCAATATTTCAAAATTTGCAAATGAGAAAAAATAATTGTTTGCCAGATTTGGATTCAGCGTACCTAATACAGTGTTTGCATTTATGGGATTTGAGCAAAACATGTGAATTGGTGAAAAAAAAGTGTATTGATAAAACATATACAAAACATGTTTTGTTTCAACACGTTTAATTGAAACGTAGTCTTAGCGGCTAAATGTACCTATTATGTTGGTTTTACCAGGCTGTAACTCCTAGTCTCGACTATCCATGAACAAATTTGTTCTAAAACTAATTTTATAATCACTTTACATAGACTTTACTCGACAATCAGCTCTAACAATTATGGCCGTCCATCTACAAGCGGATATAATTAATTTGTTTTCAATTTGTGGTATTATTTAATCTAATTTTAATGTTTTTTTATATTTCATTGTACATGAATTAGCGTTTATTGTGAATAAAAATGCGTCGATTGTGGATGCAATTTGTTTGACCGCTAAAACTTAGTTTTGTAGGGAAAAGCGCCGAATTGGCAACAGTCTTCAACATAAATTAGTTACTGCTTCTTTTGACTACTCGATGTTACTTGAAACTTTTCAACTGAGTACTCGATACTTTTTAATTTATTTACTCGGAAACCAAGTTCATAGTGCCCAAGATATATTTATAAAGGTAGTCTCAGTAGCTTAGTAGTTTATCTTCCTCTTACCTGATTTTGACATTTCTTACATGGTTTTGACATCTTACTGTACTGTACCCAACAACAAAATGCCTGTTGTTTTTGTATTGTTTGTAGTTGTTTGTTGTAGTTGTTGTTCTAGTGAGATTACCTATATAAATATATCTTGATAGTGCCAAATATGGTTCGTATTCTACAATAAATTTTTACAAAAAATAAATTAATATATTTTTTTTTTTTTTTTTTTTAATTATTTGAGCTAAGGTTTGTTTTTTTATATAACAGTTTTTTATTTTCGATATTTCGCTACTCCTTTGTGTAGCATCTTCAGGAAAATTAATAAATTAATAAATTTTCAAAAAATTTTAAAGTTTGAAAAATTTTTTGAAAGTTTGAAAACATATTTAAAATACTTGACAAATATTTCAAAAACAAAAAATATAAATAATTAACACTTAAAAAAATCTATTATGTAATATTTGTTATAAATTAACGTAGTATGTGTTATTTCTTTTGTAATAAATATTTATAATTCTGAGCTAAATTTTCAACATCTATCTTAAAATTAATTCTATTTGTTAGTGGTGTATTAATTATCTGTAACATTTCTAATAAATAACGACGTTTGTAATTTTGTTCTGTATTTAAAATTGAAACATTTTCAAAGTCTGGATAGTGATTATATCTTGAACAATGAGAAGATAATGCTGTTTTCTGTGAATTAATATTCCTATATTTCTGATCTGATCTATGTCCAGCTAATCTAGTTCTCAATTTATTTTTCGTTGTACCTATATATACTTTATCACAATTCCCTGCATTATTTCCACTACATGGTATTTTATACACTATATTTGCCATGTCTAATTTCTGTATTCTATCCTTTGTCCTATTATACAATTTATTAACTGTATTGAATGATTTAAAAGCTATTCTATATCTACTAGTATCGATGATATTCGATCTTTCTAAACATTCTGATAATCCCGGTACATAAATCATAGACTTGTAAATTCTCTGTTCATTCAAGTTATTTGTGCTGTTATTTCTTCTAAATTTATACTGATTTATTAATGAACAGATTAATTTTATTGGAAAATCATTATCCATTAATAAATTCTTAATAATTACCTCATTCTTCATGTGAAATTCTCTGTCACTAATAGTTAAAACCCTTTCTATTAAATTCTTTGCAGTATTAATGATTATTCTCCTATTATGTTTTGAATAAAAATTAATAATTCTACCTGATGCGGTTGGTTTTTGATACCAATCCATTATCAAATTGTTACCTCTTCTAACTACCAAAGTATCTAAATAAGAAAGTCTTGAGTCGCGTTCCTTTTCCATGGTAAATTTAATATCCGTATTAAATTCATTTAATGCAACCAACATATTATCTATTGCATTCTCAGAAATAACACAAAATATGTCGTCAACATATTTTGTTATTATATTTGGTTTGATATCAAGTTTCTCAATACATGTGTCCAGTAATTTATCCATAACTATATCAGCAACAATTGGAGAAGCAGGGGATCCCATTGGGAGTCCTTTTTGTTGGAAATAAATCTTCTCATCGTATTGAAAGTATCTATTATCCTCTATACAAAATTTTAAAATACGTAAAAATAGGTCTTTATCAATAGTCGTATATTCTTTGATAACATTCCATTCTCCTTCTATAATATTAATTGCTAAACTAACAGGGGAATAATGAAACCACATCAAATGAAACTAATTTTTCATCATCCTGAATTCGTTTGTCCAATAATCTATTCTTAAATTCAATAGAGTTCTTCACATTATACTTAGAATGTTCTGTAATCTTATTTAAAATGTTAATAATGTATTTACATAGTTCATATGATGGAGAATTAATGAAAGAACAAATTGGTCTCAATGGAAAATTATCCTTATGAATTTTAGGTAGTCCGTATAATCTAGGTGCCGTAGCAATATTAATATATAAAGAAAATGCCTAAAATAAATTGTAACTAAAGTTTAACGGTCCAAAATGTAGCAAATTAAGTAGACGATTTAAAAAAAATATGAAAAACAATCGCAAATTATCGCACTTGCAACAACAAAGCTTAAGATGAATAGGGAATGACTAGTTATCCTCACTTTAAAGGATCTCTCGTATATAAAAAAAATTTATACTTTGAATTTTACACACAGAAAAAAAGTTTTAACATTTACAAAAATTATAATAAAATGTGATGTAGTTTCCTGGTAATTATACAACTACATACAATACATGCAAATATGCAAAACTTGGAAAAATATATACAAAACTTGAAAAACTCCACAGAATTTACACGAAAAAAGTTTTACTAAGTATGCTTTCATCGCATTCTCTCTGGGAGTTTTTTGTGTGTGTGTTCTTATTAATGTTTTGGGTGGAGAACACGTATTCATATTTATATAATTTCTTCTCATAGTTTTCTGTCTCCCGTTGAGTGAAGATATCCGCTTAGTCATTCAATTTTCAACTATGCGATTAAAAAAAAAATTTAAATTGATTTATAAGAATTAAACAATTTTTAAACAGTTTTTGTTAATGTATTTTTAGATGTTTAACTTTTATTTATTTTTTTGTTAAACATCTTTTATGTACATATGTGTGAGCATTTTGACAGCTCATATCATGATATTGTTGTTTAGAGATTTATCATAACAACTCTCTTTTGATAGCAGATATAATACTAACAGTAACAGTATTGTATGGTCCACACGTTATATAATTCTCTCTGAGATTGAATTTGAAGTTTGCTGATAGAAAAATATTAAATTTAATATTTAGTGTGGACACTGTGTTAACATACAAACCGCTAATATGTTGACACAACTTGGAAAGTGATATTATATTGCCGACTTAATTGTGATTAAAAATACAACCGTGAAAGTCTAGGGTAAGTACTTTTCGGTACTGGATATCCAAAAAATATGTTGGTACCTCACAGATTTGAATCGAAAATACCGAAGTCAAACGAGAAAGGTATTTCAATGAAAACTATATGGAGATTTTAGTTTCTATCTCACTCTGAATATCTCTTATATGACATTTTTTGACATATGTCACTTGTTTCAAATCTGGGGAGTATAGAGTTAGGATTAATCTTTCATTTTGGTGACTCGGTCAGTATCGTTCAATTCGAGTTTGTGAACTAGTTCGTTCAAATCGTTCAATCGTTCTTTTTTCCTTTGACTTGTGACTAATCTGCGTGCTGTGAACTGTGTCGTTCGTTTGACAATTATTACGCACTACTCATGTTTTACGAGTTTTTTTTCACAAATTTTACTTTGCATAGACAAAATGTGTTATAAAATTGCAACTTTTCTAACAAAAATTATTTATTTTGTGTAAAAAACAATATTACTACTATTTCATAAAAAAATAATTGCTCTTACAAGTAGTTTTAATTGAATAGAGATGCAATTGCTATGTGAATAAAAAGAACGAAATGAACGATTGAACGAAATAAAAGATTGAACGACAAGATCGAATATTGGTGAACGAGTTATATCGTTCAATTGAGTGATTCGTTCAATTGAACTAGTTCGTTAATGAACGACACAACTAGTGGAGTACCAAGTACTCAAAACCTCCATACTTTTACAACACTAAAGCAAATTGTACACGAAAGCTGCGAAAAAATTGTAGTTATTAATTATTAAAATAATTTAATCAAATAAAAAAGGCTTTGCTCAATCAAAAAAGGCAATAATGTCTTTACCACTTGAAAATATGTGTCGCACATGTATGCTGAATGAATCGAAACAAGAGGAAACGTTTGCCATAACACAAATGGTATCAATCTTAACAGTGCCCGAAGATTCTAAAGAAGAACACAGTTTAATAGAACTACTGAAGACCACTGCACCACAATTAAATATAAAAATAAATGATCAATTGCCCAAAATTGTATGCTTAGAATGTTTGGATAAAATCAAAGAAATTTATCGATTCCAGCAAAACTGTTTAAACGTCGAACAAAAATACTACAAAATGTTAGAAAAACACGACTTCAATGATCAATATAATGATAGTGAAGATGATATTACAGATATTTTAAAGACTGAATTTGATGATCCGTTTGATGAAGAAAATGTTTTGCAATCTGATCATTCATTATTAAAGGATGATGTTAAAATGGAGTCTGCTATTGATGAGTTGAGTGGTGATTTTGATTGTGACAACAAGAGTGACAGTGACTGGGAAGAGGAAAAAAACCCAAGGTAATTATAAATGCAAATTGCAAGTTTTCTGTTTATATCATGGATGGTAACTGATTCAATACGGTTATGCGTAGGTTATCATTATTTTCTTATGTTTCGGTAACGATATTTGAGTAATGTCGATAGCGTTTTTTTTTTAGCGATAACGGTATTTTAGTTATTTGGGTAACGATAGTTTGAGGGTGACGGTATTATCCTTTTTTTAAAGAGAAGCAGCACACGGGATATTCTTCCAATTTATTAATGCGCTGCTTTCTTTGGAAAGTGGATAGAAGAGATATGAAAGGTGGGGAAATCGCTCAATTACATGACAACACTGTAATTATAAGTCTTAGAACAGGGAGTTGTCGAAATTATTGAAGCTTTTTGGATCATAGTCCTGATTTATTATTTCATTATTATTTCGGTAGGGTTAAATGATATGGGTACACCGGAGGTGGGTGCCGCTATATGTGGGATAGAAAATTCATACATATTTTTTTTCTAACTTTATGTTGTTGGGAATCGAACCTGGGAAAATCTGTTTAACAGTCAAACTCGATGAACATTACACCACAATGCTCACACCCCTCTTGCAATTGTAATTCTGAAAATATCAATTGAAATTCAGAATTTCCATTTCAAACTCAGAAAATATCAATTGAAGTTCAGAAAATATCCATTGAATTTCAATAAGCATTTTTCGAATTTCAAATGACATTTTCTGAATTTCAATTGATATTTTCTGAATTTGATGTTTGAACCAAAATTGATCTGAATATGAAATTTTGCCATTTATTTTATATTTTAAAAATCCAAAAATATAAAATCAGCGAAGAAAATTGAGGAAATCTTTATCACTTTATTGACTCACTCACACTCACGAAGAATTTTTTCCTACGCACACTCGCTCACGTGAGTGAAATTAGGTTTCACTCACACTCAGGCGTGATGACGAGTGATTCACTTGAATCACGTAAAATTCTGCTCACGTACCCATCTCTAATTTCCACCTTCGACCAAAAAAAGGCCCACCAGGAAATTTAGAGAATAACTTCTTTCAGATTTTAATTAAATTTGGATATGTTGTAAAGGCCACTAAACTAACAAACAAGTGCTATTCTTTATAGTCCCAATGTTATTTTTAATGGTTAAAAAGGCGGGGTCAAAAATGTCCCCAGTTTTTTTTTTTGATTTTTTTTTTAATTTGTTCTAGGAAACTACAAAAATGGGTATAAAATTTTTTATTACGCTACTTTTTTACACCCCAAACCTATTAAGCCCATGCACTACGCAATATTTTTGTACAACTTTTGCTATTGCCCAACATATTACCAGTGTTGTATGTCATATTTGAAGGTTGTACAATATATTGGAAAAAATCAAAAAGGTTTGATTCCTATTGCGCAACCAAGAGATGTGAAAATATTTTATAGTATTTTGGGCATATTGTGCAATTATCTTGTTTTTAAATAAAACAAGTGGAAAAATAAAAATTAGAATGAAAACAAAAAGCGTGTATTGTATATCTACCAAAGGTAGAGCTTGCACTTAACGAACAAGTTTTCTATTTATTTTTGATCAATGGTGATAATCTTAAACTTCGAGCTCATATATTAGTTCTCATTTAGTGGGACAACTATGTTATATGAATGTATTTTGTATGCATGGGATTGTCACTTCTTTCAAAACGTGTTCTGATGATGGGAATCTAGAAAATTCTCGAAATAGATATATCAACACATTCCTGAAAGTGGTCAATTAATAAATTTGAAAATAAAAACTCTATAGATTATTTGTTAGGACAATATCCTAATAAAGAAATATAGAGAATGGCCTCGAACTTGAATAATTTTCATTTTCATTTCACAATTAAAGGTCGAAAAACATATTTTTTTTTTAATAAAAATTATATTAAACTTGTTTTTCTAATCTCTAAAATGTTTTTGGTAAATTTTAATAAAAAGAATATAATTTCAAATCGAATTTAAAAATTATATGTGAAAATTACTTGTCGAAAATATAAAAATCGTAAAAATTTAAGCACATTTGTATGAAATAAACTTCAAAACGTGTAAGAAAAAAATGGCTAGGGAAAAATTTAATGTCTAAATCTTCAGGATAGATATAATCTAGCCATTTTTTTATTATAATTTTATTTTTATTTATTCAGTTTTGTAATATAAAGCCAATAAGGCCAAAATACTATATTACACAGTAATAAAAACACCTAAGTTGCAGAGCTTTTTATATGTGTTCAAACAATACAACACATATATTCAAGCACACCTTTTTATAAACTATTTTCGTAATTTTGCTTTTATTTTAGCACAATTTTTGCATTTACTAAAGTTTACTACAATTTTTTGCTCCTCCCTAAAGAGATAAGAATTTAGCAAAATGGCTCTAGCATAAAGACTAAAGAAGAACCAAGGTACTCAGCATCTGTTAAATTTAATATTTATTTATTTATTTTATTTATTTTTTATTTAATCAAGCCTCCGAGGCCATATATGATTAATACATTATTAAATTCATGTGTAATGAACATTAAATTCTTATAATTAACTTAAAATAAAAATTAAACTAACAAAATCCCAAGATGAAAATTTATAGGTCCCATTAAAAGAAAATGCAAAACAAAAAAATAAATTAATGAGTGCTTTTGAAAAAATCTAAATACTTTTGTTTTAATATTGAACTAGAAAACGCAAAGGTTTTCAAGTAAATGGGAAGTCCATTCCAAAGTCTAGAAGCTCTAACCAAAAATGAATTTTCAATGCTCATGTTGTGCATTATCGGATAAATCAACTCAGGATTACGTTCCGAGTGAGATAAATGAAAAAGTTCTGCAACACAAGATGGAGTCTTTGTTGTCAAAATCCGGTGCAGAGACAATAAAATCCTAATTTTAACAAAGTCCTGAAAAGTGCAATCAATAAAATCCAAAGAATAGTTAGAGACAGATACCAGTTCCTTACGGGTAGTGTGGATACCAGTTCCTTACGGGTAGTGTGGTCTCTTCAAAACGGAGTCGCTTTTTGACTCTACTTGATGCTCACGAGTAGCGTGAGCTGCCACTTAAACCAACCAACCAGAGACAGAGTCTGACAATCTTAGCCCAAAAATATATCTCAGTATCCGGTTATATATCAAGCGCAACCGTTTCATATTAGTTTTAGTTGTTCCACTATAAACGTCTAAGCAATATAAAATATGTGTCATAAGAAGAGAGTGAGCCAATCTAATTTTGACACGTTTTGGTAAGAAACAATCTATGTTATACAATGCGCGAAGAGTACTTCCAACTTTTGCAGCCACATCAGATATATGATTTTTAAAATTCAGCTTACTGTCTAGAGTAATTCCTAAGCACTTCATGGTGTTAACGAACTGTACACAGATACCATCAAATGAAATATTTAATGAGTACTGAGGATTGGATATAGTCCCAAAAATTAAAGCCTTTGTCTTATACGGGTTGAACCTTAGTTTATTATTAACCGCCCAGGTTGAAGCCTGGGATAAAACATAATTTATCGTTGCTTCATGACAGTCAATAAACCTTTTATCCCCCGTAAAAAGCAGATTTATATCATCAGCAAATAAAAAAATTTCGCATAGTGACGTTCCAACAAATTGTATGAAGTCGTTCACATACATAATGAATAACAAAGGGCCCAATACTGAGCCCTGAGGCACACCACTAGTACAACGCCTAATAGCTGAGTTGTGGCCATCTAGACCAACAAATTGCTGTCGACCAAATATGTATGAATGCAATAATTTACATGAAGTAGAGGAGAAATTAAATTCAGAAGAAAGCTTCCTAATTAATACATTATAATTAACAGAATCAAACGCCTTACTAAGATCAAGGGAGACTAAGGTGGATATTTTTCCAATGTTATTATTTCGTCGTACACTTTCAGTTAAACTAAGTAGCAAAGACGAGGTGCTGGTTAACTTACCAAACCCAAAGTGGCAAGCGCTAAGCAAATTTCCAGAATCCAAGTGCTCCATAACCTGATCCTTTAACACCAGCTCAAACGCTTTAGATAAACAACATAGAATACTAATAGGCCTAAAATTGTCTAAACTTGCAGCTCCACGTTTCTTTTCTATTGGAACAATTCTCGATTCTTTCCATATGTCAGGGTACTGTGAAGGAGTAAGAATAGAGTTAAAAATAAATAGAAGGTACCTTTCCACACATGGGTAAATTTTCATTAAAAATTTAATTGGAATATTATCCGAACCAATTGCATTAGACTTAACACGTGACACATAATAGAAGAGCTCTTCCCTATTAATACACCTAAAGGTAAAGCCAGAATCTGAGAAACTAGAAAAATCTGGGAGAACACCATTTGATTGAGTCTGCGAGGATACAAAATAATCATTAAGAGTATTTGGATCATACTGATCCAGAGGGAAAGCAGGTCTTATTTTACGCTTATTGTTAATGATCCTCCACATCTCCTTACTATCACAGTTTTCAAATTTATCAGACCAATATCTAGTTTTGTATTTCCTTAATATACGTTTAACTCTGTTACGATATTTACAGTAAGTTCTCCAACTGCCATCATTCATATTATCCCTGTAAGCCTTGAAAGCCAAATCCCTCAAATATCTAGCATCCTTAACCTCCTGTATATTGCAGAAATTCGTATTCTCATAAACTCTCTTTATTTTAGTGGGAACAGTATCATGAAGGGAATAAAGAAGATCATAAAATCTTTCAGTACGGCTATCAACATTCTCAGCGGCATATATCTCATCCCAATTCACAGACGACAAAACTCCCTCAATATTGTTGAAATCTATTGCATTATAGTCCTTGTAAGCTATAGTTTGCTTTCTAATTTTAACAGGTATATCAATACAGCCGTAAATAAATGAATGCAATGTTAGAGATGGAGCCAAAAATTGGCCAGAAAAATTAACAATGTCAGTATCACTTACCAATGCAAAATCAATTAAAGAAGTTGAGCAGTATTTTTTATCAAAGTGGGTGGGCATAAAATTATGAATATATGATAAATTAGAGCTCTGGCACATGCTTCTGACAAGAGCAGCTTTAGAGCTCTGAAAAAGATTGTTATTAAAGTCACCTAGTATAATAATGTTATCATAATCACAACATAAATCACCTAAAACCTTATCCAACTGACGAATCTTTCCATGTGGTGAATAAACAACCCCTACTAACGTTTTAGAAGATACATTACCCACTTCAATAAACATACATTCAAAAGTATCAGGGTTAGATATCTTACTCACCAAGCTAACAGAGATTCCCTCCCGGATGTAAAAAGCAACACCACCACCCTTAATATCATTTACACGATCATTTCTTATGATATAATAATTAGGAACAGCAATCGAGTTATCAGAAATTCCAGACTTTAGCCATGTCTCAGACACGGCAAAAATATCTAACAACGAGCCATCTAGTATAAATTTAAACTCATCAAACTTAGAGGTTCTAAAAACGTGTTTAAGACTCTGAATATTTACGTGACCTACTTTTAAACAATTATTAAAATTTCTTAAATTTCTTCTAAAAACACTGTTATCATTAGCAATAGGACCCAAATTATCCATCAAGGGATTAAATATATTCATAATAATTCAATATAAGCTTTAATATAAAGCTCAAATTTAACAAATTCAACAAATTCTTGGTAGCAATGGCTAAATAATTCACAACAAAAGCTAATGTGTAAAAAAAATGAAAAAAAAAAAAAAATATATAAATATATGTATTAGCATAAGAATAATAAACAGTTCCCATATACATTTTGAACTATGAAAAACACATAGCCCAAAATGAGTTGTCTTCGAATAGAGCTATATGTACCATCCAGCTAGACAGACCCCCACCAGGCAAACAACAAGTGAGCTCAACAAAGACCAAAATCCTTACCGAACCCACAAGATCGCGACTGTTGAGAGTCAGAAAATGGCCGAATGAATTGATAAGAAAACTATAATATAAAACAAGCCTTACGATTCGAAAACAAGGGAAGATTAAATTCTGACTCATACTTTAGATAAATAAAGTATGAGCAGAGTAATGAAATATTCAATGAAAATCACAAAAGCTAATAAATAACAATACTGAAATACAACAATACTAAAAAAAAAAAAAAACAATTTTAATTTAATTGATACTAAGTATTAAAACTTTCGTTACATTACAAATACCATGCATATACAATACCGCCGATGACAAACAGTATATAGATAATTTAAACAGGCTTCAGATAATTTAAACAGGCTTCATTTAAGAATCAGGAATAATAGTCTGCATATCATTGAAACCATAAAAGGAATTCCACTCAGCTAGGTCAAATGCATTAGAAGTATTATCTCCGAAAGTGATTTTTACTTTGGGCACATCTGAGTTGAGTAAACGAAATTTACTGATTTTTTTGTCTCTTCGTAGTTTACGGCAAAGATAGCAAAGCCTGCCAGCTTTAGCAGACAGGTGTTCATTTAAAAATACCCTTTTATTAATATCATCTTGCCTACCGGGCTCTGGTGCAACAAATGTAGACACTTTTAAAGATTTAGTTTTGAGGTAACTACTCATTATAATGTCTCTCTTGGAAATCGAATTAAACTTAACAAGTACCGAAAACCCATTATTTATAAAACAGCATAGGCTTATATCCGAGTCACAAACATCAACCCTTAGTTCTTCGAAAATCTTTAATACAATAACATAGATATCAGCTTGATTTTGTGAAAACCCATTTATAATGATATCTGCTCTATTCAAGCGCTTATGCAAAATCTCATTTTGGTCTTCTAGGATTTTAATTCTTCTATTTGAAGAGGCATCTACACTGTTAATCTATTTGTTGCAAATGTCAATACTGTTTTTTAATTCATTCAATTTAGTTCCCAGCTCAAGTTTAACCTCAGCCAAAATTGTATCAAACTTTAATTGTATATCAGCAAGGCCAAGACGCAATTCATCATGTAATAATGAAGTTCCGGGGTTAACAGCAGCAGGTGGATTATCCAAACAAGTAACACACGTATAGCTAATACAACCCTTACTTTTTGCCATAGCATTAATCAGGTCGGCAGACACCATCACACAACCAGAATGATACCAATTTTTACACACTTGACATCTCACACTTCCTGTGGACTTGGTAATCTTTTTTGCACATACAGAACAAGGCTCATCATCTCTAGGCGACATATTTATTAAGAAAAAATTTCACACAGCAGATTGAAAATAGCCAGAACAAAAAATGCAACACGTTTGGCAATAAGTCTAGGTTATGTTGAATTATTTTAATACAAAAACTTTTTTTTCAGTAAAAATATATTAAAATCAGGAACGTTTATAGCACACGACTTAATTTTTATGTATTCATTAAATATTTCACAATTTTAAAATTTAAAACAGGATTTAGCTATTAATTGTGAATTTTTATTTTTTTTATGCCTACAGTTTTTAATTGGTTTTTTAAATTAATTAGAATTTTATTAAAATTACTTGAAAGCATGAAAATTAGTTTAATATACCACTGTTAACATATATTTTTCGAAAGTCTTAAAACCAGTTTAGGTTTTTAGAAGAGAGCGTTGGACACGTTGGGTTGGTTAAACATGTAATATCGACCTTAAATATGAATTTTTTATTAATCTGGCAACACTTTTTTAATAATTTATTATTTACAAAAAAATATTTCTGTCTAACGGATTGGCTCGCTAGGTCACCATAGAATACAGACGTATTTGAGAGCAGTTAAATTCAAATTGTATAAATCATTAATAATCGTTTAAATCAAACCGTGAAAAGGTGAAAGATAATTATCATTCAATTGGAAAAATAAAATTTTATTGAATTTCAAAGAACTTTTAACAAAATTAATACTTAAACTCAACAAATATTTTACAAGAGGCTTTGTGATGGTTTGGCCGGAGATTGAGGTTATGTTCTCATATAAACATTACAAGGAGGAATATGAAATAACTATACAACCACATAAATTTAGTCACACATTCCCTTTGGTAAAAGTCAGCAAACATATATATAACGACTACGATGACATCAATATTTATTATGTAAGCAAGAGGAAGCTGCGGTTTGTGTTGAAAAATAAAGATGTTGCCAATAAGCATCGGACTGTAGTCTTCGCGAACAATATAAACTGTTCATCCCGGCTGAACTTTGCGAGGTTAAAGCTGTGATAAACATTCCAGCACACTCTGAATATACAGAGCAATATATTTTTAACAACATTAGGATTTAACATTTTCCTGAATATGGCTACATTTCAGACTATGTTTTTCGAAACCTGACCAAGGTGACAGGGAGAAAAGAATGGATATAGGTATAATCATGATTTCATTCACGGGAGATAGTCTTCCGTCCCATGTGGTGTTGATTAGGATAATTTTCCCCGTAAAACCATTTGTTGAACGCATTTTACAATGTAAGAAATGCTAGAGATTTGGACACTCGGACAAAATATGTCGTCGAGCTAAGGCTGTTTGTCCAGTGTGTGGCTTAGTCTATGAAGGCACTTGTGGTGGTATGCCCCTATGTGTAAATTGTCATAAATTTCATGATGCTCGTTCCGGTCGCTGTGAGGTAAAGGCGCAACTGCGCCAGAAGGCTAAAAAAAAGGCCAACGAAAAGGCACCGAAAAAATGTGAGACTTTGCTACACCCGCAGTAAACACTAACAACATATTTAGCATAAATGATAATGACTTTCCACTGTATCAACTGTATCAAACAAACGTGCAAGAAAAAGGCCCAAAACTGTAAGTAACAATACTAAGAACAAACAGTTTACTAATCTTATGATCGTTGAGGACAACGTTCTGTCAACACAACCGATGATAACAGCAATTGTAGAGTTGCCACCCTTTTATGTTAACGCTACAGAAATGGGAACAAATAATGAGGGTAATGATAAAGTACCTTTGCAAAATGAAAAAACAACACTGGATATTATCCAAAATCAAAACCCAAATACGTCAAAACAAACTGAACTATTATTAGAATCACAACCAAACAAAACTTTAGTACATTTCGAAGCTTTTCAACAATCTGTCCTGCAAACTAATTTTATCAAGATAAACGATAATGATGATGAAAATATTACAGATTTATATGTCCAGTGCTAGAAATAAAAAATCACATATTACTAAAATTTAATATCCATAAAATTTAATATCCTCCCAATTCGATTATCAAATGGACAAATTGAATTAACTGCTTGTACAATAAATTCCCAGATGGACAATATAACAATTGTATCTATATATATTCCACCTACTGTTATTTTTAACACAGCTGATCTTGATAACATTTTAAAAGATATTCCGTCTGACTCCAAACTTTTGTTATGCGGAGATTTCAATTCACATAAGCATAACATGGTTATGCTTAACGATGGCTCGAAGACTTTCTTTGGATGTCCAAACCCTACGGCTATTGATTAACAATTTGCAGCCCTGCTCTGGCTTTAATTTCAGACTGGGCAATTTTAAACGAAACTTTTGGAAGTAATCATTGTGCGATACAAATTAATCTTCAACTTAGGCCCGAGTTAAATTCCAAAATATCTTACGGAGTACCAAAGAATATTACGGAAAGCACATTAAATGATAAAGTCTCAGAGATACCTAATAGTGATCGTTTTATAAACTCCAAAGAAGAGGAAAAGTTTGACACGTTTTCTGATATGTTTTACAACAAAAATTAATAGCAAAACTTACCCTGACATCCCATGATGGAATGTAAATTGTAACAAGGTCAAAGCAGAACAGCGAAAAACTATATTGAATTTTAAACAGCGGCCATCAAGGGAAAATCTCTTCAAGTTGTCATCTTCTAAGAAAAAATACTTTTATACAATCAGAAAGGAAAAGAGATTGAGTTGGAAGATAACGTGTGAAGAGATCGATAGTGACGTTTCTCCAACAGAATTATGGAATATTATAAAAATATTTATAGGGATGAACATACACAAGCCAAAACCACTTCCTGAATCATGTACTGAAAAATTCTGTGATATACTTGTTGGTCCAGTCGGTCCTATAAACACTTCTCCAGCAGATTCAGGGGTTCCCAAAAGATTTAGAATTTTCTATAAATGAACTGGAAATGGCTGTTGCTGCTGCAAAAGATACTTCCCCAGGAATTGATGGTATTAGACATGGCCATATAAAGAAACTAAACTTCGAAAACAAAAATCAACTGCTAAGACTTTACAACTCTACATGGACAAATGGGCATATACCACGAACGTTGATGATATAGAATAAATCCGATTCATAAAAAGAATAAACCACCCGATGAAGCCGCTTCGTACAGATCTGTTGCCCTTATGTCATGCCTCCGCAAGATATTTGAGCGTATGATATACAACAGACTTGAATACCAACTTGAATCGGATATAAAATTGAGCAAATACCAATCGGGTTTCCGTAGAGGGAGATCAACAAACGACAACACCGTAACCCTTTGGTCGGCTATTAATTTGGCGAAGAAGAAGGGTGAGTTCGTAGCCTGTTTATTTTTGGATATAAAAAATGCTTTTGAAAATGTTAATATAGATATATTAATTGATAAATATCTTGGGGTAAGTGAGCATATTTGTTTTATAATACACAAAATGTTTTTATATAAAGATCAGGTAATGGAATTCGAAGAACTTGAAATAAGCAGAAGATCGTTTACCGGTACCCCACAGGGATCAGTTTTAAGCCCTTTGAGTTTTAATGTCTATATAAATAAAGTCTTTCAATGCTCAGATGTGGAAATACTAAGCTATGCAGATGACTTGGTGATTTTCTGCTCTGACTCGTCTGTAAATACTGCCTTAAGAAGGACTCAGAATGCGGTAAATACTCTCCAACAAAAGCTCAATAGTATACAACTTTCTCTTTCGCCCCAAAAATCCAAAGTTATGATTTTTAGTCCAACCAACAGAAAAACCAAGAATATTAGCGTTGATATACAAATAGAAGGTGAACTGATAGAATTTGTAGATAAATTTACATTTCTTGGTTTTACATTCGACACAAAGCTAAAAGCCAAACAACATATAATAAACGTTCGAAAAAGCTGCTCTCATTTCATAAACATTCTCCGTGCTTTATGTGGAGTTTCTTGGGGTGCTGATCCGCAAAATCTTTTGATTCTCTACAACGGCCTAATTAGACCAAAAATTGAATACATGGCTCCATTGTTACTTGACTGTTCAGAACATGAATTATTGATTCTTCAAAGATTACAGTACAAATGTATAAGAATAGCTCTTGGCGCAATGATTTCTACTCACATATTGGCACTTGAACAGGAAGCCTGTGCTTTGCCCATTCCTGAACGTTTGTCGCTTTTAACAGATGGTTACGTCAATCGAATGATATCAAATAATAATCACCCAACTAACAATTTCATGCGTGAATATATCACAGAATTCCTCACTTTTATGGTGAAATACAACGATATACTTAATAACCTGAGAACAGAAAAATACGATCTTCTACTGAGGCATCAACTTCCATTTAAGCCAATAATATTCAGACCTGATGTTCATTTTCTAGATGTCAAAAAGGGAGTTTCAAATGAAGTTGAAATTATTGGAAAATATAATAAGATCCTAGGCGAAAAGTGGAGTGAATTCACTCGCATTTTCACAGATGGATCAAAACACCTGACAAGACAACATGTGCATTTTGGATATCAAAATTTGATATTGAAGCATCTTATTCGCTGGACAACATGTGCCCAATTTATACTGCTGAATCATATACTATTTTAGAGTACGTGAATGATGCCGACAAATATTTAATATTAACAGATAGCAGATCCGTACTCGAAGCTCTAAAGTCGTTCAACAATAACAGAACATTCTGAGAATAAAGAACATATTTTATGAATTGGAACGGGATGGCTATATAATACACTTTCTATGGATACCTAGCCATTCGGGTATCGATGGTAACGTGTATGTAGATGCAGTGGCTAATAACCACAACGACACAGCTGAATACCCTGAAGTCCAGTCAATTGATATCAAGGCCAGTGACAAAAAGAAGGCAATATCAGCGTGGCAATTAAAATGGAACGAAAGTCCCCATGGCCGTCATTTATATGACTTTTCACCGACTGTTAATACAAAACCTTGGTTCAAAAATAAACATTTACCTCGCAATATAATTACTATGGCAAATAGATTAAGATTCGATCATATTCAAACACGCCAACATCTCCACAAAGTAAGGATGATTGGTACTCCAAACTGTGAATGCGGTTTGGTGCAATCTGTTGACCATTTAACATTTACCTGCCCGAACGTCAATAGCAATTCTCGTCAAACGCTTATAATGAAACTAAATAGTTTTGGTCTTCAAACTCTCAAAATCGATGATATTTTGAAACAACTGTACAAAAGTACATATTATTTAAGGAACAGGTGTAGAACATGTTTGTCAACACTCTCGGACATAGAAACACCAAACGATACCACAAAAAAACAGAGCATTTATGAAGTGCCCATTGGTGTGAACAAACCACAAGTATAATGGAACTTCTTCAAATAGTACAACCGCTTATTAAAGTCCAAATAAAAGATGATTTACCCAAACTTATGTGCTCGGATTGCATTAAGAAACTACAAGTGACGCATGAGTTTCTGGAAATGTATAAAGAGGTTGATAACAAGTTTCGTAAAATGCTACAGGAAGTTGATATTAGTGACCCTAACGGCTACCTAAAACCTTTTGATGAAGCAGTAGAATTTGTTGATGAAAAATTTGATATAGATAATAATACAGATGAACAAGACGACGATGATGAAACACAGGAAATTACTAATTTAGAAATAGAAACTATAAATGATGATGATTTCTTAAAGGAACAAGATGAAGAATTTGAAAAAATAAATGTTTGGCCAGAATTTGAGGAGGAACAATCCGTACATGAAATAACTGATGAGAGTGTAGAACAGCTACAATATTTTGTTAATCCTTATAGTGATGATGAATTTAAACCAGATTACTCAAGGTTTGTAATTATTTCTTACTTTAAATATAGATTAGTATCTAGCAAAAAATGGTCGGCTACAACCAAGCCGTTTCTATTTGTCTCCAATTTTTTGAGAGTTTTTGTGGAAAATATTAAAAATTTTGGTAACAGCATGGATGGCAATTGATTCGATTCGGGTAACGCTATTTTTGTTTATTTCGGGAAAGCTGTTTTAGGGGTAACAATATTTCAGTTATTTCGGTAACGTTTTTTATTAGTGTTAACGGTATTTTACTTATTTCGGTATCGGTTTTTAAGTGCTAACGCTGTTTTCGTTTATTTCGGTAACGTTATTTTAGGGATAACGATATTTAAGCTATTCAGGTAATGTCAATGCATATCGATAATTTTAGACCCATCATGCCCGAAATCCAATGACTAGCTAGCTTGTGATCAAGCTTTGGTAAAATATATATCAATTTACAATGGTATTTTAAGTTTATCGGTAACGGTATTTCAATTATTTCGGTAACGCTATTTTAGGGATAACGATAGCCAATTGAATGGGTTTTGAATCGATAACGGCATTTTAGCAGTATTGTCTGCCATCCCTGGTTAACAGTGGACATTTAATTAATTAAATAATTTTCTAGTTTTTAAGTCGTTTTGATTAAATTTTATCCGAGTTATTTGAAAAGTATGATTTTTAAATTGTTCGTTCGAATTTTGTTTTTTTTTTTAGTTCGATTAATCGAACAATTTATTATTCTAGACACAAACATAGTGCCAATAAAGTCCATTTCTCTAAATCAGTGAACGGCTTCATCTCAATTTTCAACCTCCGCGGGGTTAGACTAAAAAATTGTGCTTGCGCTACGTCGGCGCACGTGCACTTTAAACATCTTCATGTGGCTAAAGGCTGAATTAGCCAAGCGTAAACGTAAACGTATCTCGACAACGAAGTCGTCGACAGTTTGTTTTTTTTTATTATTTTGCTCTTTCAATAGGTACATATTTTTTTAACTGAGCAACAGTTTTTCTCTTCTTGCATATTATTGCGTCATATTCTTTTGTTGATTAAACACGTGTTCGCAGTGAAAATAAGTTTGTTTTTATAAATTGTTCAATAATTAAAAAAAAAGGTGATTAAAATAATATTGTGTATAAATAAAAATAAAATATAATATGAGCAAAAGAAACTATAAAAGACAAATTAAAAAATAAACCTTTGAGATAGGCGTGGTAGAGAAGATTAAGCATACTTTTCTAAAAATCATAACTACATGGTAAATTTTTTATTGAATTAGACTGCGCAGTTTCTGGTAACACAACCTTCATCAGTAATCCTTTTGACAATACATACTGTAATTATTTGTTATGGTTTTTATTGTTTGATTGCACCTATATGAAATTTTTATTTATTAAATGCAATCCTGACCGTGGCTTGAACCTGCTTTCATTTGCCACATGCACTTCGCACTACACTTTAGACAGGCGTTTTATCCGCTTGAGCTAAAGTCAGGTCGATTTTAGCTGTAGCTTAAAACCAGTTTCAATTATACGGGGTCGATTTTTACATTTAATTGTAATTGCAGAAGATAGCTAAGACAAACACCACAACAATTCACAATTGTTAGAAAATCATATGTAATCTAATTTCCACTATTTCCCACATTTTGTGAGTTGGCGACAACTATGATGTATTTTTTGTACATACGGTAGTTTGGCTATTCACGTAGTTAGGGAAGAGTTGCCAGGGAGCAAATTTTTGATATGTTTTATGATGGATTTTTGAATTTTATTCATCGTCTTCTTAGACAACCCATTTTATACAAAACTAGAGGTTTGCAACATGAAGTCGAGAATAGTGAAACAGTTTTCAGTGATATTGTAGAAGATGCAAAAGTTTTTGTAGAACATTTTACATGTCAAAAATTGACGTTGCGCGAAAAACTAAAAAGCTGGTAAATAGAAACAACCCCTTCTAGAAGATGTGTGGAGAAGCTATTGTCGATATTAAAGGAGGAAGGCCTGGAGGTGCCGCTTTTTGCAGAAACTTTGATCGGCAAAAGAAATAAGATTTTAGTTAGAAACCTTTCCCCCCGAAGTTACTGTCACATAGGGATAGAATCGCAGTTAAAAAAAATTGAGCATGTTTTGAAAACTATAATAAGGTGGAATTAGACATTAATATTGACGGCATTCCATTGTTCAAAAGCTCGCGAATTCAGCTGTGGCCAATTCTTTGCAGAATCGTTAACGTAAAGGAAAAAGTACAACCTTTTGCTGTTGGGATATACTTAGGGAAGAAAAAACCGAATTGCGTCAAAGAGTATTTGAAAGATTTTATTGAGGAAGTACTTTTTTTAAAAGATCGATTTGTGTTAAATGGAAAAAACATTAAGTTAAAGTTTCGCTGCTTAACATGCGACACACCGGCCAAAGCTTTTATTTGTGGCGTTCCTGGGCATACTTCAATGAATGGCTGTACGAAGTGCACTCAAGTGTCGAAAAAAATTGATAAAGTACTTACGTATAGCAGTGTTAGTGGCTCCTTAATTTCGGACGCAAACTTTACTTTAAGGAAATATCCAAAACATCATTCCCATATGTTTAAAGAGGAGAAGTCAACCGTTGAAGAAATAGGATTTGATATGGTATCACAAACTCCACTTGATAGTATGCACCACGTCGACCTGGGAGTCATGAAAAAAATGCTAATTCGAATAGTTACCAATAAAACAAAAGAAAAGACTTCAAAAAAAATATATTACAAATATCTTCTGAGCTGGTGAAATTAAGAAATTTTTTTCCTAAGGAGTTTCCAAGGAAACCCAGGTCATTAGATGATTTGCATCATTGGAAAGCGACGGAATTTCACCAGTTCCTCGCTTATACAGGCATAATTGTACTGTTAAACAACGTGCACGAAGACATTTATTACGAATTTCTAATATTGCATTGTGCTTATCGGCTTTTAAGCAGTCCAAGACATGTGAATCAAAATATTCAGCAGGCAAATGATTTGCTTCAATTATTCATCGAGAATTTTTCTATTGTATTTGGACCAAACAGCGTTTCTTTTAATGTCCACAATTTGCTACATTTAGCTTCTTGTGCAAAAACATATGGCCCCTTTATTTCGTTTTCGGCGTACGGCTTTGAAAATAAACTGCAAATTTTAAAAAGGCATGTCCGAAAGCCATCCTCGATCCTTCAACAAATTGTACAAAAGGAAAAGCACACAACGTACGTTGAAACTAAAACTAAAGAGATAAAGTACAAAGGAGATATGATAATTGGGGCCAATGTGAATGATTGTTTTATTTCTTGGAAAGAACCAAATAATATTTGTTGTGTGAGATCAAATATTCCCATAAAAATTGAAAATATATTACAAGAAGATCAAATTTATATTGAAGGAAGGCGATTGTTGGTCTTAGATAGTTTTTTTCCAAGAACCCGTAAATTCTTGTGAGCTAGGTATTTTTAAAACCAATCTTGAGTTAGGTGAAAAAGAGAAATTTTTGATAACAGACGTCCAGTTCAAATTTGTATGCCTACCATTGCAATCTGATTTTTTAATAATACCTATTTTACACACGTGTCTTCCAGAAAAATGTCGGACGAACATGCCAATCCCTCAAAAGGAAAAATAAAATATTTTCCACACCAAGGTAAGTTTTAGAATTGTTTTAACATTAAAACCTGCTTTTTTTAGTATTATAAATTTTACTTTTTGTTTTTTATTTGAAGCAAATCCAAATTGTGCTTGCTGCAAAGAAAATTCAAAAAGGCTGGACACATTTGAAAAACAGCAAAATACTATAACTGAGATTTTGGCTGAGCACAAAGTTTTACTGAATCGGTTGGTTTCTCAAAATGCTTCAGTAGAAAACATCATGGGAATTTTTCCAATAAATACAGAGAAGAAGCTTCAAGAATTTGACACTCTTTTAGCTACACAATCAGACCTATATGTAAACATTTTACTTTTTCAGAAACAAATTTAATTAATCAATTCAACTTATTTTTTAGAAAAGGCATATAAAAACTCTTATCGGTGGTAATGTCGAGCACAATTTACATCAAGTATTTGGTCAAGGGATAATAATGAATTTTAATGTGGACGGAAATTTCGGTAAAAGGCGACTTAAGGATTTCGGGAATGTTTTTGCAGCTATAATAGGTAAAAAACTTGTCAAAAAAATATTTTTGAAGAAAATCGTTGGTGTAATATACACTTTTATTTAAATAATAACAACGGATTTCTGGCAAAATTTCAGTTTATGGGGGACACCCCTGGAAAAAAAAAAAATGCCACGCCCCCTTAAATGACCCCAGGAGTGCGAAAATCATAATGAATAAGGGGGCTCACGCCCCTTATGGGCGTGGCAGTCGAAAAACGACCCGGCCCACCTACGTAGACAATATGGGTATCAAATGAAAGCTAATGTCTTCACGATTCCAAAAATAGCCGTAGTTGCCAGATCGGGCGATTTTTGTAGCCGATATGGCCATTTTGGCAAAATTTGGGGTGGGGGAAATTTTTTTTTTCCTTTTTTTTTTGCTTATATTTTGTTAAAATCAAACAAAAATGAGCATTTTGTGCGAAAAGATTACTATAAACTGAAATTTTGCCAAGCTTCTGATTGGTTAATGAAAATTTGTTATACTGGCTTCGCTTAGTAAAGTTTTTCTGCGTGACCGGCCTACGGCCGGGCTTAGGGGTTTTTAACTCCAGTATGTCTTAATTCTAGACGGCGGGGATCTCGAGTGCTCGGCCTCTGGCCGAGCTAAAAAGAAATAAACAAAAAAAAGTCCTTCCCCCATTTTATAAAAATTAACATATCTTCCTCAAATTCTGGACGATCTGGCAACTACGGGTATTTTTGGAATCGTGAAGACATTTCCTTTCATTTGATATCAATATTGCCTAAGTAGGTGGCATGGGTCGTTTTTCACCCCCGCCCCTATTTAACAAAAATGGCCGTATCGGCTGCAAAAACCGCCCGATCTGGCAACTATGGCTGTTTTTGGAATCGTGAAGACATTAGCTTTCATTTGATACCCATATTGTCTACGTAGGTGGGCCGGGTCGTTTTTCGACTGCCACGCCCATAGGGGGCGTGAGCCCCCTTATTCATTATGATTTTCGTACTCCTGGGAACATTCTGAAGGGGATGGCATATTCAGATTTTTTCTCTAGGGGTGTCCCCCATAAACTGAAATTCAGCCGGATTTCTTTTATAAGTTGTGTAAATTCTACACCATATAGTGTAATTCTTATTGAAGTTAGTTAAAATTTACACAATTTATATAGTATATAATTGGACTTTGTTAAAATTTAAATTTCAAAATTTTATATACTCGTTTAATTAGAGTGTACTTTTTTCCAATTCATAGATGTAATATCATCATTCAACAACTCTGCCGATAAGACTTTAAGAGCAGCTTTTCAACGACAAAAGAAGAAATATTTTAAGCAAAAAAGTCGCAAAACATCCCAATAATAAGACGAAAAATGAAAATGAAGAAAACGAAAGCATCTCTTCTGTCGAAGAACAATAAAATTGTTCTTCTTTGTCTTCACCTTTTTGCCTTTTTATTAAATTAAAACAATATTCAACAAATTTAAGGTGACTTAATGTATTTGGCTTGAGACCAAAAAAATTTAAGTACCATATTAGTAGACTTAAACCATCATTTGATTTTAATCACACACTTACAGTTATTTTTTTATGGCCCACTGAATTTTTTTAAAGGCGTGTGGAATAAGTGTATAAGTAAATATACTTCTGAGCTAACTGTATTCTATTTTTTTTAAAGCACAATTTTTGAAAAAGGACTCAAATGACCCCTTATAATGAGCGAAAGACAGTTAATATATTTTAAGAAAAGTAGCACCATTAAATTTTATTGCAGACATATTTGAAAAACTTCAGTGGGCCATCAAAAAAATTGTAAGTACGTGACCGAAATCCTCTGGGGGTTTTAGTCGAAATTAGGGTACTTTATTTTTTTTAGTTTCAAGCCAGGTACATTTTTGTGTTGAAGAGTGTACAGTAGATATCGGATATAAGAAACTCAAAAAAAGCCAGAGATTTCTTTCTTATATGCGATTTTTTCTTATATGGAAATATCGGATATAAGAAAGTTGTTTCTTATACGAATATATTCTCTAAAATTAAAATGTTTAAATGAAAAGTAAAAAAAAAGTTTTAAAGAAAAACATTTTATTAAACAAAACAATTCAGTATATAAAAAAACAAAATAACAAATATGCAGGTGCTTGTGCAAATTTAAATGTAACTGACACTAATAGAAAACATATGATTTTCTATTGTCGATTTACTTGAATAAACGTCACTACATTGCTAGGTCTGTCAAAAAAACAGAGTAGTATTTGGAAGATGACAAAGCCAATTGTGACAATTTTTTGTTGTTGTTTTTTCTTTGATATTTTAAATTTTGAATCTCGCTCCTAGACGAGGACAAGAAATTCTCATTGAGTTTGTGATTTAACATAACAAATATCTCTAGAAATTCTAATAACAAAGTCCCCTGAAGATTTCCTTGGGCAGGAATGAAATCCGGATAGGGACACGCCTACATCAGATTGCTTTTCACAATTTGTTAAATAAGTTTTGGGACTTTATCACGTTTAATTACTATAAAATAAAATCAGTTCACAGTTTGACAACAATCTTAAATACTTTCTTATATGAAACCATTTCAAATACGTTTGTCAGCTTTGGTGTTTGACAAACATTTCTTATATCAGTGTTTTTCTTATACGTGTTTTTCTTATATGAAGCAATTTTTACACTGAGAAGATGCAAATAGGCTCGGTGTTTTTGCTAATCTTTCTTATATGCGATTTGTTCTTATATGAGATGTGCTTATATCCGATATCTACTGTAATAGAATATTTCACGATCACGGTCAATTTAGTCTGGTAATAAGCAAAATTGCCAAAACTCAAAAACTTTAACTACACGTAAAAAAATCACCAACTTCAATACTTGGTATTATTCTCGTTTTGGAGTATTTTTTTCCTTACTACGCCAACTTTAAGCAGAAATATTTGAAAACTTTAAGCAGAAATATTTGAAAACTTTAAGCAGAAATATTTGAAAACTGCTCAAGACTTTTTTGCGTATGGTTAAATTATTTGGACATTTTGCAAATTGCCAGAATAAAAATCCCGGGATCGTAAAAACCTCTAATGAAATTTTGTTCAAAAAATTTTTTGATAAAAAAAACATTTAAAGCTTTGTGCTGTGGTTAATTTAAAACAATATGTATAAAAGGTTTAGCCAGCATTGCATAAAATTAGTTATATAAAATATCAAAAAAAAATTAGATGTAAATAATTTATTATTATTTTGTAAAAATAATATATAAAATTTTTAGCTCTGGTTTTTTTGATATATTTCCTTGCATAAAATTAGTTCCAAAATTCGTTTAAAAAAATAAATTAAAATTTTGAGCTGTGGCTTATTTGATATGTATGTATATTTAGAAAGGTTGAGCCAGCCTTGAAGAAATTGAGCTTTAAAATATCCAAAACAGACTGATGTCAAAAATTTAAAACTATTTTGCAAAATTAGTATGTACTATAAAATAACTTGTTAAAAAAATATTTCAAGTTTGAGCTGTGGTTTATTTTATATGTATATTTAAAAAAGGTTTAGCCAGCCTTTAAGAAACTGAGCTCCAAAATATCAAAAACAGACTGATGTAAATAATTTATAATAGTTTATTTTATATACTCTTAGAAAGGTTAAGCCAGCCTTGAAGAAAATGAGCTATAAAATATTAAAAACAGAATGATTTAAATAATTTTTAGTTGTATAAGGTTCTATTTAAAAACTATGTAATTTAAGCTTTTCTTAATAAAAAATTTCCTTCAGACAAAAAATATATGTGTTTAAGTGTATCGCCTTAACCTCTGTAAAAATCTAGCTCCAGGATCGCCTGAGAAGCGCCAAATATGTAGACCAGAGTTACTAAAATGCACTAGTGAATCTGTGGTTCAAACGTCTCCATGTGGTAGTAAAAGAACTACCACGTCAGTAGTGATAAGGTCTACTGGTGGATTTTCAATGACAAGCCTGTGTTAGATGTCAATAGTAGATTACATTGGCGGGGCATAGCTGGTCAGTAGTAATGGTGACAATGTCACTAGTACAACACTACAGTTTTACTACTCGCATTCACTGCAGGGTGGTCAGTAGTACTGGTGACAATGTCACTAGTACAACACTACAGTTTTACTACTCACATTCCCAGCAGGGTTGGTTCTCATTTTGTTAAAAAAAAATTAAAGTCAATTGTTGTGAAACACTTGTTGAAGCGAGATCACGCTACGCAACATAAAAAAAGTACACGTACTGAACTTCGTTTTTTTTTTTGCTGCTACACACACAACCTTAAATGTTATAGTATGTGTTATGCCCTTCACTGCTGTAAATACATTCCACAAGCTTAAAATCCATCTTTTATATTTTAGGGCGTCAGTCCATCATCCAAGCAGTTTGTAACAATTTCTTTTTTTTTTGCTAACGTCATGTAAATTGTCTAACCTTATTTTCCTTATTCGATATTTCTTATATGTACGGTCAGAAACTGGAATTCTTTAGCGAACTATTTGCAAGACTTTTTATTAACACCTAGTGTATTTGAGAATAAAATGCTATACCTAGTACTTCCTAAACATTAACAACTAGACTATTAAATAAAATTTAAAGCCTATCAAATCACCGATATGGAAATGGCAGACAAAACTCGTTACCCGTTTAACTAAACCAAGTTTAACTGATATCCCAAAAACTAGGCCTTAGAAATTTTGTATTATAAATTTGAATTTTTTATGTTATATTATATATATACACACATATATATATTAGAGTTCGTTTTCAAATTTTTTTTTGATTTCTGGATATTATCACTTTTTAGAAGGTTTTTGTATCAATAAAAATAATGGCGTATTTTTTTTTTAATTCCAACTCCTTCCCGTGCCTATAGGCGACTCAAATCCAATAAATTATTATATAAACCAATCAATTATTTTGTATTCACTAAAAAATTAAATTTTTTATTATGCGGTTCGCATTGTCGCAGCTGCGGCATACGGGTGAGGAGGAGACTGTGGAGCATCTTCTCTGCGATTGTCCGGCGTTGCAGAATATTCGACTCTGGATCTTGGGTGACCATATACTGGACGACCTCTCGGTAATATCACGTGTGGGATTCGGTGATCTCATACCTTATATTAACCAAACGGGGTGGGCCTAGTACTCCGGATATTAGTTTCTTACGGGTAGTGTGGTCTCTTCAAAACGGAGTCGCTTTTTGACTCTACTTGATGCTCACGAGTAGCGTGAGCTGCCACTTAAACCAACCAACCAACCGACCCATATTCTTTGCATTCTTTTACAAGAAAATTTAAAAAGCCGAACTGTAATACAGTGGTGTTCAAAACATTTGCAACTGATATCATGATTTAGGTAATTATAATTTTTTTGATCAAAAAGATTTGTGGTATAAGTTTTTTTTTTTTTTTATTAAATTCAGTTATAGTATATTATTTTACAAATCCAAAAAAATTATTTATAACTTCTCAAAAATAAAAAAAAAAAGTAGTTTTAACAAAATAATTCGATAGTACTCTTAAAGTAATTAACAGGAAATACAATCAATGGATTTAACGCTCAGTATTTTGTAGTGTAGCCATTATTTTTTATAACTTCTGAACACCTCTTAGGCATTGAGGCAATGAGCTTTTTAATATAATCGTCAGAAATTTCATTCCACTGCTTCTTCAACTCGACGAAAAGTTCATCACCATTTCGGAATACTTTATTGCCGATATTCCGTTTTACAATCATCCACATGTTCTCAATCGGGTTGAGATCGGGAGATTGAGCCGGCCACGACATTATATTAATTTCATTTTTCTTCAGCCAAACTTTTGCAATCCCCGCCGTGTATTTTGGTCGTTGTCATGCTGGAAGGTCCATGAGAGTGGCATTTCCCATTCAGAATACAGATGCATAACTGAACTCAAAAGATCTCTATAGATTGTGGCCGTCATTGTGCTAGTAAAGCGGTGAATTGGGCTCATCCCATTTCCTGAAAAACACCCCCACACCATAATGTTTTCACCTCCGTGCTTCACTGTGGCGGTTGTGTATCTGGGATTAAACTTTTCGCCTCGTGGTCTTCGAACATTGGCTCTTCCATGTGACCCCCGGAGGCTGAGTTTAGACTCATTTGACCACAATACATTTTTCCATTGCTGTTGAGTTCAGTTCAAATGGGTGTGTAAAAAGTCAAGCCGAGCTTTTCGGTTTTTCCGACACAAACGGTTTTTTTGTACATCTATAACTTCTAAAACCATATTCTCGGACTCTTCTTTTAATGATGGGATTAGATTAGATTATATGGCACTATGCACCGCGACCAACTTAGGTCTTTTGTGCTGCCTAAAGTTACCCTAAAGATTCAAGCTACCTATAAAGCCAATAATCCTATTAGGCAAAATCTTCATAATGTCCGAAGGGGAGACAAAGCGATCGCCAAGAAACTTGGCACGCCTTTCACAAAGCCTCAGACATTCGCAAAGAACATGCTCCGATGTCTCAGCTACCAGTTCGCAAAACCTACACTCATCCGTGTCCGAAAGACCCCTTTTGCGCAGGTGGTATCTGAGATTGCAGTGTCCAGTCAGGTAAGACACCAGGGTTCTCAAGTCACCCCTCCCGAGGGACAAGAGTCTCCTCGATCCTGCACTGGAAAAAGAAATTAATCTCTTAGCCTGTCGTTGGCCAAGAGAGTTTTCCCAATAGAGAGAGAATTCTGATTCCCTCCACGACCCGAGCTTCTCCCTAACATACCCCAGAGGTATACCACAGAATGGTTCAGGGCCAATAAAGGGCCTTCGGGCCCCGCAATTAGCAAGACAATCTGCCTTCTCGTTGCCCTCATGCCCCTCGTCACCAGGAACCCACCCTAAGGTAAGCGAGTTGCGCCTGCCAAGTCGGTTAAGAACCAGAATGCATTCCATGACCAGACCAGATGACACCTCATAGGACATTAAAGCCCTTAATGCCGCCTGACTGTCAAAAAGAATGTAGATGCGAGATCTAATAGTGCCCCTTCGTAGACACTCCTCCGCGCAGACACAGATAGCAAAAATCTCTGCCTGAAAAGTGGAGGGGTATCTACCCATGGGTAAGGCCCGTTGGAAACCTGGTCCATAGACACCCGCACCAGTGTCACCATTCGCATGCTTTGAGCCATCTGTGAACCATATCTGAGAACCCCGCTCTGGCTCCCAGGATCTGTTGGTCCACATGGCCCTGTCGAACAGCATCACTTTAAAGTTCGTATCAAAGATGTACTCCGGTGACCTCCTATCCGTAACCTTTGTAATGGTGGGAAGTCTGGCATCTATTAAAAGTCCAGTTTTAGCTTCTCTTTGAACGGCTTTGGGATGTTTCGTAAAAAAATTCTTGATTTTCCGATCTTCTCTTACAGTTGTAATACAGGGTCTTCCACCTTTATGAGTTGTGTGGATGTTACCCCTATTAACAATGCGGCAAATCGTTGATTTTGGAACGGAGTACTTTATAGAAATTTCTTTTTGGGAAAGTCCATTTTGAAAATCATTTAAAACTTTTGATTTAAAATCAGAATTGTATTTATTTTCTGCCATTTTTTACAAAAATTATTCTTACGATGTTTATGCTTCCAACATCTTATTACAACTATTAAAGAACAATAATTATAATAAATTTGTTTAAAAAATGTAACGGCCTGAATCTCATATTAAAAAGGAACGCGATTACCGTTATATCCTAGCATTTGTTAGCATAAATTGTTTCGTTAAGAGTAAGAAAGAATAATGAGAGTTGTAAATGTTTTGAACACCTGCATTTTGAATACATCTATTATTATTAATTTTTTTGTTGTTTTAATTTAACGGAATTAATTTTTTTTATTTGTTTAACATAAAACAATGTATGAAGAATATGTAAAAATTTAATTTTAGTAACTAAGTGTGATTTGAAGAAAATAAATCAATGAAAACAACAAATGCGATCTCAGTTCCAAATGTTTTGACACCTACTGTATGTCATTGGAATGTGAACATGGTATTAATATGTTGGGATGTTGTACGTGTTCAGAATAAAATCTTTAATTTCGAGTGCAAACACAGAAATTTGTATTGAATTCGTTATATATTTTATTAAAAATAACAAATTTCAAGCATTCCAATTTTTTTTTTTCAAAAGACAACGTTAAAATAATTGAACCCAATATTTCATATTTCTGAAAGAATAATGTACATTAGATTTTTTTTTTTTAATTTATTCATGTTTAAATATTTTTTGTTTTACTTTACACAAATTTCGTTGTACAAATTAATCGAATTTCACATTTTATTCAAATTCAAAAGTAAATTTAAAAGTTTGTCTACGGCTTCGGCCGAACATTGAAAATCTGGCCAAAGTTCGGCTACGGCTTCGGCCAAAAAAAAATTAGTTCGGTCGGGCGATATAATTTAATAGAAAATACACTACACGCAAAAATTATAACTTGCAGAGTTATTTATGCGTCTCTTGCGAAACCTTTTTTTTGTCTTCATAAATGTGCAAGGCATTTATTTGTTATTTTAAAATCGTACAATAAAATACAAAAAAAAATCGTACAATAATAATAATAAAAAAAATAATAAAAAAAAATCAAATTTACATGTTGCTTTAACTAGCTAGCCAACTTTATTAAAAATTGTCTTTAATATTTATTAAAATTTTTATCTTAAATTTTTATCCTATTTTTATCTATTATATTAATATACACTACATATTGACTTTTCAAGTGTCTAAATGTTTTTAAATGTCGTTACTATTATTATAATTATGACTTTCTATTATGTTATACCAATTGAACTATAAAAGAATTTTATTCTTAATGTTTAATAATGAAACAAAATAAATCTAAATCTAACATAAAACATAAAACGACTACATAAATTGTAAAAACTTCTGTTTTAACAGTTATTTTTTCGGTAAAAATATTTTTTAATAAAAATGTTTTTTCTTTTAATTACAATAACAATTTATATTCATATAGTGGGCGCTGTGGAGTAATGGTTAGCGCGTTGGACTGTTACACAGATGGTCCCGGGTTCGATTCCCGGTGACGGCAACATCAATTTAGAAAAATAATATGTATGAGTTTTCTATCCCTCATATGTATTGCAGCTCCCACCTTCGGTGTTCCTATAGCACTTAACCCCACCGAAGTAAAATAATGAATCAGGGCTATGAACCAAAAAGCTTCAATGAGTTCGCCAAATCTCCATCAGGTGGCGAGCAACAACTGTTCTAAGACTTATCATCTCGCGCAATTACAGTGTTGCCATGTTTGAAGCCCTTCATCTTTCCCCACCTTTCATCTCTCCACTATCCAATTTCCAAAGAAAGCAACACATTAATAAATAGGAAGAATTTCCTGACTGTTGCTTCTCTTTAAAAAAAAAATAAACTAAGCGAGTATTTTTAAAAACTCTACATAATCTTCTATTTTTAAATAACTATCAAAAATTAACTTTACTGCAAAAATACTGTTTTAGTAGTTTATTAAAATACTCAAAACTGTTACTGAAGTACAATATTTTTGGTTAGTTATTTTTTAAAATGACTGTCTAAACCAGTCGTTTTTCTTTTTCTCATAGAAAAATGACTACAATAGCAGTTAAAACAACTACTACTATTTACTACCCGAATGACCTATATGTAGTTAATGTAAGAATATTCTGAGTGTATTCATGGGAAATATTTAAAACTTTTTCCGAACCTGTCTTCTAATACATTTTCTAATCGATTTAGGTACGCTGATTCTAAATCTGGCAAGAATTATTTCTCATTTGTAGTTTTTGAAATACAGTGGTTTTTATATTTACATTACCTAACCCCATTTTTTGTATTCTACTTCTCTGAATATTTCAGATTATTTTCAGTGGAAGTTTAGTTATAAAATTTGAATATTTTTAAGCATACACAAAATATAAGGATAAAGCTAAACAAATAAATAACAAAATTTTCAATTCCTTACAAAACCAGTACGATATCCTGAAACAAAGGCCGATATTATTATAATCAAATGAAATATCATTTAGTGCAGATTTACGTTCTTAAAATTTTTTTTTGATTTTGAGGTCCAATTCAAAAAATAAGCAAAACACGAAAAATGGAGTAAATAATGTGATTATAAAACCGCAATATTTCAAAATTTGCAAATGAGAAAAAATAATTGTTTGCCAGATTTGGATTCAGCGTACCTAATACAGTGTTTGCATTTATGGGATTTGAGCAAAACATGTGAATTGGTGAAAAAAAGTGTATTGATAAAACATATACAAAACATGCTTGTTTTACCAGGCTGTAACTCCTAGTCTTGACTATCCATGAACAAATTGTTACTCGAAAATCAGCTCTAACAATTATGGCCGTCCATCTACAAGCGGATATAATTCATTTGTTTTCAATTTGTGGTATTATTTAATCTAATTTTAATGTTTTTTTTATATTTCATTGTACATGAATTCGCGTTTATTGTGAATAAAAATGCGTTGATTGTGGAATCAATTTGTTTAACCGCTAAAACTTACTTTTGCAGGGAAAAGCGCCGAATTGGCAACAGTCTTCAACATAAATTAGTTACTGCTTCTTTTGACTACTTGACGTTACTTAATACCTTTCAACTGAGTACTCGATACTTTTTAATTTATTCACTCGGAAACCAAGTTCATAGTGCCAAATATGGTTCGTATTCTACAATAAAGTGTAACGGTCCAAAATGTAAATTAAGTAGACGATTAAAAAAAAAAATATAAAAAACAATCGCAAATTATCGCACTTGCAACAACAATGCTTAAGATGTCTAGGGAATGACTAGTTATCCTCACTTTAAAGAATCTCTCGTATATAAAAGAATTTAAACTTTTTGAATTTTACACACAGAAAAAAAGTTTTAACATTTACAAAAATTATAATAAAATGTGATGTAGTTTCCTGGTAATTCCTGGTAATAAAAGTTTGCTGACAGAAAAATATTAAAGTTAATATTTAGTGTGGACACTGTGTTAACATACAAACAGCTAATATGTTGACACAACTTGGAAAGTGATATTATATTGCCGACTTAATTGTGATTACAAATACAACCGTGAAAGTCTATGGTAAGTACTTTTCGGTACTGGATATCCAAAAAATATGTTGGTACCTCACAGATTTGAATCGAAAATACAGAAGTCTAAACGAGAAAGGTATTTCAATGAAAACTATATGGAGATTTTAGTTTCTATCTCACTCTGCATATCTCTTATATGACATTTTTTTTTTTTTTTTTTGTACATAGACAAAAAGTGTTATAAAATTGCAACTTTTCTAACAAAAATTATTTATTTTGTGTAAAAACATTATTACTACTATTTCATAAAAAAAATAATTGCTCTTACAAGTAGTTTTAATTGAATAGAGATGCAATTGCTCTGTGAATAAAAAGAACGAAATGAAAGATTGAACGAAATGAAAGATTGAACGACAAGATCGAATATTGGTGATCAATTCATATCGTTCAATTGAGTGATTCGTTCAATTGAACTAGTTCGTTAATGAACGACACAACTAGTGGAGTACCAAGTACTCAAAACCTCAATACTTTTACAACACTAAAGCAAATTGTACACGAAAGCTGCGAAAAAATTGAAGTTATTAATTATTAAAATAATTTATTCAAATAAAAAAGGCTTTGCTCAATCAAAAAAGGCAATAATGTCTTTACCACTTGAAAATATGTGTCGCACATGTATGCTGAACGAATCGAAACAAGAGGAAACGTTTGCCATAACACAAATGGTATCAATCTTAACAGTGCCCGAAGATTCTAAAGAAGAACACAGTTTAATGGAACTACTGAAGACCACTGCACCACAATTAAAAATAAAAATAAATGATCAATTGCCCAAAATTGTATGCTTAGAATGTTCCGATAAAATCAAAGAAATTTATCGATTCCAGCAAAATTGTTTAAACGTCGAACAAAAATACTACAAAATGTTAGAAAAACACGACTTTAATGATCAATATAATGATAGTGAAGATGATATTACAGATATTTTAAAGACTGAATTTGGTGATCCGTTTGATGAAGAAAATGTTTTGCAATCTGATAATTCATTATTACCGGATGATGTTAAAATGGAGTCTGCTATTGATGCGTTGAGTGGTGATTTTGATTGTGACAACAAGAGTGACAGTGACTGGGAAGAGGAAAAAAAGCCAAGGTAATTATAAATGCAAATTGCAAGTTTTCTGTTTATATCATGGATGGTAACTGATTCAATACGGTTATGCGTAGGTTATCATTATTTTCTTATGTTTCGGTAACGATATTTTAGTAATGTCGATAGCGTTTTTTAGCGATAACGGTATTTTAGTTATTTCGGTAACGATAGTTTGAGGGTGACGATATTATCTTTTTTTAAAGAGAAGCAGTACACGGGATATTCTTCCAATTTATTAATGTGCTGCTTTCTTTGGAAAGTGGATAGAAGAGATATGAAAGGTGGGGAAATCGCTCAATTACATGACAACACTGTAATTATAAGTCAGAACAGAGAGTTGTCGAAATTATTGAAGCTTTTTGGATCATAGTCCTGATTTATTATTTCATTATTATTTCGGTGGGGTTAAATGATATGGGGACACCGGAGGTGGGTGCCGCTATATGTGGGATAGAAAATTCATACATATTTATTTTCTAACTTGATGTTGTTGGGAATCGAAACTTGGAAAATCTGTTTAACAGTCAAACTCGCTGACCATTACACCACAATGCTCACACACCTCTTGCAATTGTAATTCTGAAAATATCAATTGAAATTCAGAATTTCCATTTCAAATTCAGAAAATATCAATTGAAGTTCAGAAAATATCCATTGAATTTCAATTAGCATTTTTCGAATTTCAAATGACATTTTCTGAATTTCAATTGATATTTTCTGAATTTGATGTTTTAACCAAAATTGATCTGAATATGAAATTTTGCCATTTATTTTATATTTTAAAAATCCAAAAATATAAAATCAGCGAAGAAAATTCAGGAAATATATATCACTTTATTGACTCACTCACACTCATGAAGAATTTTTTCCTACGCACACTCGCTCACGTGAGTGAAATTAGGTTTCACTCACACTCAAGCGTGATGACGAGTGATTCACTTGAATCACGTAAAATTCTGCTCACGTACCCATCTCTAATTTCCACCTTTGACCAAAAAAAGGCCCACCAGGAAATTTAGATAATAACTTCTTTCAGATTTTAATTAAATTTGGATATGTCATAAAGGGCACTAAACTGACAAACAAGCGCTATTCTTTATAGTCCCAATGTTATTTTTAATGGTTAAAAAGGCGGGATCAAAATTGTCTCCAGTTTTTTTGATTTTTTTTTTTTATTTGTTCTAGGAAACTACAAAAATGGGTATAAAATTTTTTCATTTCGTTACTTTTTTACACCCTAAACTTATTAAGCCTAAAGGTACCCACCCATGCACTACGCAATATTTTTGTGTAACTTTTGCTATTGCTCAACATATTACCAGTTCTGTATGTCATATTTGAAGGTTGTACATTATATTGAAAAAAATCAAAAAGTTTGATTCCTATTGCGCAACCAGGAGATGTGAAAATATTTTATAATATTTTGGGCATATTGTGCAATCATCTTGTTTTTAAATAAAACAAGTGGAAAAATAAAAATTAGAATAAAAACAAAAAGCGTGTATTGTATATCTACCAAAGGTAGAGCTTGTACTTAACGAACAAGTTTTCTATTTATTTTTGATCAATGGTGATAATCTTAAACTTCGAGCTCATATATTAGTTCTCATTTAGTGGAACAACTAGGTTATATGAATGTATTTTGTATGCATGGGATTGTCACTTCTTTCAAAACGTGTTCTGATGATGGGAACCTAGAAAATTCTCGAAATAGATCTATTAACACATTCCTGAAAGTGGTCAATTAATAAATTTGAAAACAAAAACTCTATAGATTATTTGTTAGGACAATATCCTAATAAAGAAATATAGAGAATGGCCTCGAACTTGAATAATTTTCATTTTCATTTCACAATTAAAGGTCGAAAAACATATTTTTTTTTTTTTAATAAAAATTATATTAAACTTGTTTTTCTAATCTCTAAAATGTTTTTGGTAAATTTTAATAAAAAGAACATAGTTTCAAATCGAATTTAAAAATTATATGTGAAAATTACTTGTCGAAAATATAAAAATCGTAAAAATTTAAGCACATTTGTATGAAATAAACTGCAAAACGTGTAAGAAAAAAATGGCTAGGGAAAAATTTAATGTCTAAATCTTCAGGATAGATATAATCTAGCCATTTTTTATTTTAATTTTATTTTATTTGTTCAATTTTGTAATATAAAGCTAATAAGGCCAAAATACTATATTACACAGTAATAAAAACACCTAAGTTATACAATTCAAATAGTAACTTAATAATAATAATAATAATAACTTTCATCCAATATACAAACTTCATTGGCTCCCCAGCCATAATAATTAAAAAAAGCAAATAGTAAAATAATTCACAAGCAAAAGAAGTTAAGTCCAATTAGAGGTAACACAGCCAAACACCTTGAATCAATTAAATCAATAATTTAGACCGGAAAAATATTCCAAGAGTTTTAGGCGAAAAACATTATTACATTGCGAGAAAATGCGCAACGAGTAAGGCAGTATATTTCAATAACGAGGAATTCTACCATTCTTCATTACCTTGTGAAACATAAGCAAATTTCGATATTTAATGAAGTTGTCAAAAGAACATCTAAGAAAATGTCTAACATAATCTGAAATATGATCTCTACGTGTAACATTATATACAAAACGGACAATTGCATTAACTATACGTTTTAATTTCATAAGATTGACATTAATAGTACCAGAAACTACTTCAAGGCCATAAATTACTTGTGACATTAAAATCGCATGCGCCAGTATCTGCTCGATACGTAAGGGCAAGAAAATATTAGTTCGGTAAAGCCTACGCAGCAAGCCCCAGATTTGACCTGCTAGCACATCAAAATGTGATCTAAACGATAGTTCACTGTCAAGTGTAACTCCCAAACATATATGCTGACTCACGAGTTGAATTTCATCATCTCCCAAAAATACATCTAAATTTAGAAAAAAAAACGATTTGTTGGAACAAACATAGATAAAAATAAAATGCATAGATCTAGCAGGAAAATTGCTAAAATGTCAACCTTGCACATTACAGATAAAATAAAAAATAATAAATTGAAAAATAATATATTAATTCCCTAATTTATAATTTGAGATCTGAATATCACAATTTATATATTATTAATGTGATATACACATGTTGTATATTAGTCTTTTAAAAAATACATGAATTCCATGTTGGTATTTTACAAAGAAAAATAAATGTGTTATTCGAAATAACATTATATCAAATGAAATAATTAACAACAAATTTTCGCAAACAAACTTTTGTTTAATATTAACATAGAAGTTCAAAGGATGTGTTTAAAACACAAATAATTTTTTTAAAACTTTAAAGGTCTAGTAACTTTTCTAAAAAATAACCTGAGTTTAACTTTAACCACAAATATTTCATATAAATTTGACATTCATAAATAACTATGGTTAAGCCCCAAACTTTGGTTATTTTAAGATAAGTTAGCTGCACCGAAACATTTGCTCAGTTGATTTTAACTAAAATTTTAACTGAGTCTCAGGTAAAATACCCCTTACTGAAGCTCAGTTAACAAAGTTAGTTGTTTATAACAGAAGTATCAAATGAAAATGAAAATTATTCAAGTTCGAGACCATACTCTATATTTCTTTATTAGGATATTGTCCTAACAAATATTCTATAGAGTTTTTGTTTTCAATTTTATTAATTGCCAACATTCAGGAATGTGTTGATAGATGTATTTGCACAATTAAAGGTCAAAAAAATATAATTTTGATTTTTAATAATTATTATATCAAACTTGTAAATAAATAAATATAAAATTTTTATAGTATTTCGGTTGTACCACTTACACTCTTAAATTATTATTTTTCCCAGCGCTCTATAAAAAATTAATAAATTAAAAATTTCTTAAACTTTATTAAAGGATATTAACTTTTCTTCGTATTTTCTTCTGTGCATGTTATTAGATCCAAAGACCACAAACTACCAATGGGCTTTTCAATGACCGAAATCAATAGAAACTAAATTTAAAATTTATTAATTTTTTTTGAATCAGTCAACACTGTTTGAAAATTTAAATGTATGTACTTATATTTACAGGGTAACAGAGAAAAAATTTTACTAAACTTAATAGTTCGTTTCCACTGAAAGTGTTTTGAAATAAAACATGTTTTGTACATGTTTTCCTAAACATTTTTTTCATCAAAACACATGCTTTTCAGATTTAACTGAGAAAATTTTTTTGGTTTGGCCTAAATGATTTATTTTTATAAAAAACAGAATTTTTATTTTGCTATTTGAACATCACAGGTTATATATTACTACTTCTGTAATATATTATAACTTTAAAATATTTGAATTCCGTATTGTTTTTGTCATCGAAATATATACATTTTAAATAAAATTGGAAACAAACAAAATTACATAAAAATCCAACAAAAAACGAATGAAACACTTCTCTAGTCTGATTTTAAAGTTATAATTACAACTGGATTATACTTTAAGCTTTATTTCGATTTGGTTGGCGAAATGAAATTTCTTTTATTTATTTAAAAATGCTTTTTTATTACCACAAACCTCGAAAAAGTCGTTTTAAGACATCGCTTATTAAATACATATTTAAATGCATTCACAAGAAGCTATTTTTCTTCACTCTTTGAATATTCAAAATAAAATTAATTCATTATATACCTATAAAAAAGAACATCCAATCATCGATCTTTTATGCCATTAAATCATTCGTTTTTATGAAGTGCAAAATAGTCATGCCTATGACAACCCAATGTTTTTCACCTCAATTTGAACTGTGAGTAAAAAAGTTGCTTTTATATGTAGCTTTTTGGTCGGGTATATTTTTGCTGGGATACCTTTGAAAAACAGGTATATTTTTGCTGGGATACCTTTGAAAAACAGGTATATTTTTGCTGGGATACCTTTGAAAAACACCACTGGTTACATGATTTAAAAAAACTTTTTTACTTTTTTTATTTTAAGAAGAAAAATGATGAAACCAAAAAAATTAATTTATTTGGATATGGATGTGACAAACATGGATGTGACAAATCTTGTTTAATTAATAAAATTCAAATAAGGACACATGTTTTTTAATTAATACTAACCAATTTCTACACCTTTTGCAACTGTAATTCAGAATATATCAATTGGCATTTAGAAAATATTAATTGAAATTCAGAAAATTCTATTTGGAATTCAGAAAACATCAATTGAATTTCAGAATATACATTTGAAGTTTAGAAAACATCAATTAAAATTCAGATTTTCCATTTGAAATTCAGTAAATATTAATTAAAATTAAGAAAACAGCATTTTAAATTCAGAAAATATCAATTAAAATTCAGAAAATGTCATTTTAAATTCAGAAAATAGTAATTGAAATTCAGTAACACATGAATTAAAATTCAGAATACATCAATTGATATAACATTCTGAAAATAAAAATTCAAATTCAGAAAATATAATTTAAAATTCAGAAAATATAAAATGAAATTGAAATAAAATGTTTTTTTTCATTTCAATTGTCATTTTCTAAATTTCAATTTACATTTTCTGAATTTCAAATGATATTTTCTGAATTTCAAATCGATATTCTAAATTTTACTAGATATTTTCTGAATTTCAAATGGAAAATGTGATGTTCAATTAATATTTTCGGAATTTTAAATGAAAATTATAAATTTCAATTGATATTTTCTTACAAATGGAAAACATTCTGAAAATTTCAGAGTGGAAAGCTCCTTACTTAGTGAGATATCAGAAAAAATGTAGAAGTATGTACACCAGAAAATGTGTTTTTTTTTAATTGTTGCTATTGAAAAACTACTATTACTATTACTATTGAAAAAAAAAACATTTTCTGGTGTACATACTTCTACATTTTTTCTGATATCTCACTAAGTAAGGAGTTTTCCACTCTGAAATTGTTAGGGTGTTTAGAACACATGTGTAGCTATTTGTATAAAAATTTAAAAAATTTAAAAAATGGATTTTTTCCAAAATTTGATTTTAAAGTTTTTTTTTTTCAAAAATTTTTATTTTTAAAAAATGTGTAAATTTTTTTTATTTATTTTTTTAATACTTGCGTTCACTACCGCACACACTCACAAAATTTTATCAAAATTGGAAAACATCGATAATTTCACGGTGATATTAAATGGAATTACTCTATGCAGACGCTGACGACTATAACAAAACAAAAGAAGAGCTATTTTCAAGATATAAAAATGCTAAAACTATTTCAGGAACTCAAAGCTTCCATTCTTTTATACCTTTATACCTATGAAACTTCACTAAAAGTTATCAAATATTCCGAAAGTCAACAGTATGAACTGCACAAAAGAAAATTTTTACAGTATATGTTTTCGAAAGCTGATTTAAATACCTTTCTAGTGGTACCAATATCTTTGAAATCGGTTCAGCCATTCCGTAGTAATCACAGCTTGAAAGTACATGTTATCGTCATGTGTCAAAAACTTCGATACCTTGCCATGCCCACATATTTTCAAAAATGCAATTTCTAAGAATGTGGTTGTGTTTGTATAGGTAAAATGTAGCTGTATGCAAAATTTCATCAAAATCTGAGAGGGTCGGGTTCAATGCATATCGGTTTTGATATGAAAATCATCACAGGATGAACATTTTTCCGTTATTTTCACAAGACACTTAATTTTTTAGGTATGGGTTTTTTTTTTAACTAAGGCTTGCTCGTGTTTTTTGTAAAACTTGGCGATTTTATAAATAAATGAACTATTACCACTCATTTTTATTTATATATATATTTTTTTTTTTGTTTATTTCTAGTATTATGGTATTTTAATTATTATCTCATTTTTTATTATTTTATTTATATAAAATTGTACTTTGTATAATTTAGTAGAAATTTGTAACCGATTATGGAATTGAGGCTAGGTTATTGAAATGAATAAATAAATTAAATTAAATGTACTTTTTTATTTTCTTCATAGTAAATTTATACAAATTAATTTAAGTTACAAAAGTCAAAAATTTTATAGTTCAGATTAAATTTTCTAAAAATTTTAATTTTTAAACGATGATTTTATCATCACATGCTACAATTTTTGCAAATCCGATTAAAGAATTTTATAATATTTACAAAATGGAAAAATAAGTGAAGTTTTACTTAAACTGCAAGGATATCCTGCATACTTCACCCAATCGAATTACTGATATGGTTGGTTCATAAAGCTCAAAGTCCATACTTTAAAGCCATATCAAAATTTATTCGTAGTTTATTCAGGTTTATGAAATAATAAGAAATTTTTATGAAAAAACTAGATTTTTGGCAGAAGCAAAATTCGCGAATATTTTAAAAAGTTGAGTTAATATAAAATTTGGTGTTCACATTTTTAATCTACGTCCCAATTGATTAGTAGCATCACCGATTTACCGATGGTAAAGTTACTCACCCCTATCTGTGTTTTAACTTTCGAATTAAAATAGCGTCTTTCTTTTGTTGCAGTAAAAGTCAAAAATCATCAAAAATAACTCCAAAAAAGCGTAAAACTGATCTTAAAATAAATAACACCATCAAAACTTCAAAACCAAAAACCAGGAAAAAACCTAAAGATACTAAAGAAATTCAAATCCCTTTACAAAATGAAGACGGTAGCATATCGTGCCAGGAATGTGAAGCTAAATTGGAAAATGTTACACAATTTCAAGAACATATGCTTGAACACCGTCCAGAAAAACTACCGAAGACAAAAACTAAGAGAAAAATTAAAAAGCCATCAAAGATGTATAAATGCGAACATTGTAATAAAGGTAAAAAATAATTTCTTGTTTGGATAATTAAAAAAAAGTAAACAATTGACTTTAATTCCTTACTTTTTTTATTTTAAAGAATTTTGTAGATTAATTGACTATACAAATCACGAGCGTATACATACAGGTATAATACAGATACTAAATAATTTTAAATTTGAATTAATGTTAAACTTATTTTCATTTTTTTTTTTAGGTGAACAACCTTATCTATGTATTGAGTGTGGTAAAAGTTTTAAATTAATCAGCAGTTTAAATACTCACATGTTGCGCCATAAAGGTATAAAAAATATACAATGTCCCCATTGTCCGAAGAAGTTTGTATGTTCCAGTGGCTTGTATGGTCATATGTTGGTACATACTCAGAAAAAAAAAACCTTTTGTCTGCGATACTTGTGGCAAATCCTTTCATATGGCCTATATGTTAAAAAAACACAATTTATATCATGACAACATTCGTAATTATCCCTGTGAATATTGTGACATGCGGTAAGTTTAAATAATGCAATATCTGTTATAGTTTAAACTAAATTTGTAGTTTCTTTTTTGTTACATAGATTTTTTACAGGCGAAAAACAACGTCGTCACATGCGCACCCATACTGGTGAGAAACCATATCGTTGTAAATATTGCGAGCGAGCTTTTGCACAAAGTAATGATTGTGTTAAGCATTTGCGACAACATCTTGGCAATGATATTTACCAGTGTGAATTGTGTCCCTTAAGATTTCCAATGGCTAGAGATTTGCGGGCACATTTTGCTAGCCATAAGGATGACGATGAAGAAACTAGTGCTCGTAATTTAGAAGCACGCATGGAGGCGGAAAAAAACTTGAAAGTGAAATTAAATGAGACAGATGTATGAAAATATTTAGGGGACTCATGAAACGACTCGAATATGGTGTTTAAATACTGAACGCGTATTTGCATAAACGTGCCTTAACAATTGTTGCAGAATTTTGAGTATTTTTCACCCGTTTCGTCTTAAATTCCTCAATTATGTATTAAAGTATGCAATTAAATACGAGTAGTTGTATTTGTTGTTAAATACACTTTTGTTCTAACATAAAAACTCTTATCTAACTTGATTTGTAATAATTTTTATTAATATAGAAAAAATATTCTTTCATGGATTGTCATAATTTTATAATTAAATAAAAACCTTTTGTCTTACTTTTACGTAAACAAATTCTTATGTATAATTTTAATTTTATATATAAGAAAGTAAGTTTTTAGTTGTTTTTTTTCAATGTAATTGCAGTTAAATACAACAACTACTGATTACTACACAAACAATTATCATGTAGTAACTGTACAACTTTTATGCTAGTTGTTTTTTAACAATTTAAAATAACTAAATTTTTTAGTTATTTTAACTGTAATTACCTTTGCCGCCTTATTAACTGTATTTACATTTATTTTAAACGTAATTTTAAGTAGATTCTACTTAAATTGAGAGCTCTCAAGTTACTACATGACAGTTGTTTGTGTAGTAATCAATAGCTGTCGTTTTTAGATAGCTTACAATTTATAAATGAAGTAATACTTAACAATTATGACAGTTATTGAAAAAAAAAAACATCTAAAGAAAAATACTGTATTTTTGTAACAGTTGTTTAAAGCAGTTATTTTAGTATTTTAATAAACGACTATCAAACGAGCAATTTTACAGTAAACAGTTAATTTTTGTTAGTTATTTAAAAGTTGAATTTATATGTTCATACCCAATCGGAATCCGACTCCATTTATGTACCATTTTCTGGATCCGTGTTCATAGTTTGCAAATAATAATTAGAAAATTTCATTGTATCTAAAATGCATAAAAACGTCATAACTGGAGTTTTTTAAGTAGGATATAGGAAATACAAATTTGTACTGTTTTTGGTAGAAAAACTATTATATTTTTATTAAAAACTATTTTTAAAATAACCAAAAATAACTTAGTTTTTACCAACTTAAGAATTAATTCTCTACAAGGTTTGGTAAGGTTAAAGATTTTCGAAAAGCATTTTTTATAATAGGGAATTTAAGGTACAAGTTAATCTACTAAAAATTGGATCGATAGGGAGTTTATATTGAAGGGTTAATCTAGTAAAAAGTGGATTAACCTTTAAATACCTTTTTATTTTATTAACAAATTTTAATTAAAAAACATTTTTTTCATAATTGTTTGTTTTTTTTTTTTTTAATAAAGCACTACATTCTTAATTAAAAAAAAAAAAATTGGAAACCTTTTTTTTATTCCGTTCAACAAAACAGGCACTTTATTTCACAAGTCTCTTTTTTTAATATGTACAACAAAAACATGTAAAGAGAGGGTAAAATTTAGCACCACATCAACAGTTAAAGGTTAACTGCTTATGTTTGCATTGAAATTAGCCCATTAATCTACTTTTTACAAGATTAACTTTTCAATCTAAACTCCCTATAACTGTTTAAACAAGCACTAATTAAGTCGATTAACCCATTTTGTAATCTTTTTGATTAACAGTTAAGCAACTCTGCATTCATATAACTAATTGTCCGTAAGTCTGGGTTTAAATATAAATTCTGCTGGCAATGGTAAAATACATACATACAAAGTCCGATAAAAACTAACGTTAGGACGCTGCCGCAAAAAAAATTTTGGCGCTGTCAGCAAAATGTTTGCTAACGCCGACATTTCCTTGTTCTTATGTCGGATAACTATCGTCACCATCTTGGTATTTTCAACTGACAGAGTTATTCAAAAAATGCATATGTAAGCAAGGAAGATTAAAAATGTGGATTAAAGTCAATCAAGTTGATTAATTTCGCAGCCCTATAACCCTCTCTTATTCAGCGACAGTGTTTTTTATATCCATAATTATTATTTTAGCTTGCACTGTTTTTATTTGTACTTGTGGTTGGTAACGCCTTAATAAGCGTCGATGGCCACTCAGCGGTTTTCAACGCCTATCTAGCGCTTTTTAGTCACGTTTTTATTAAATCCTCATTTGTGGCGAACTTCACTTTGCAGAGTGTATCACTCTTAATTCAGCTTTATATTTTTTTTATCTATTAAAAGTATCGGTATACCTATTCTGCTGGGTTTGCAAAGCTTTAGTTTCTAGTCAACTATCCATTGATATAATTGGGTACATACAAATAAATTGCAGTTATAATAACGGGAACAAATTTGTTGTAAAACTTTTCTTTGACAAAACTCAACTCTAACAATGATTATAATTAATTTTCAATTTGTGACTCTATTTAATATAAATGTTAATCGTATTTGTCATATTTCACTGTGAATGAAAATTACTTGATTGTAAATAAAATTAAATTCGTGTGACATTTCTCAACAGTTGAAAAAGCGCTAAGTAGTATAACCTCTAAAACATAATTTTGCCTGGAAAAGCACCAAATTGACTACAATATCCGACATAAAGAAATTGTACACAGAAATGGCAAAAGCAGTAAAAGTTGTTTATATTTGTTAAAATAATTAAATTAAATAAAAAAACAAACAAAAATATGTCTTTAACACTTCAAAATATGTGCCGCACATGTATGCTGAACGAATCGAAACAAAATGAAACGTTTGCCGTAACACAAATGGTATCAATCTTAACAGTGCCCGAAGATTCTAAAGAAGAACTCAGTTTAATGGAACTACTGAAGACCACTGCACCACAATTAAAAATAAAAAAAAATGATCAATTGCCCAAAATTGTGTGCTTAGAATGTTCAGATAAAATCAAAGAAATTTATCGATTCCAGCAAAATTGTTTAAACGTCGAACAAAAATACTTTAAAATGTTGGAAAAACATGAATTTAATGATCCATTTGATGATGGTGAAGATGATATTGCAGATATTTTAAAGACTGAACTAGGTGATCCGTTCGATGAAGAAAATTTTTTGCAATCTGATAATTCATTATTACCGGATGACATTAAAATGGAGGCTGCTATTGATGATTTGAGTGCTGATTTTGATTGGGGTAATAAGAGTGACAGTGACTGGGAAGAGGAAAAAAAGCCAAGGTAATCAAAAATATAAATTATAGTTTTTAAGATTATGCGACCGAGTACTGCTCTGGAGTATTGGCTTACAGATTAGAAACAATACCTTGTACAGCGGATTCCCAATTTATGGAACAATTCTTATTATTATGGTCAAAAATTAATTAAATTTGTATAGCTTTTTTTGTGAGGCTTTATATGTCCCTACTCATTAACCCATTGTGAGCCAATTCATGATTTTTTTATTTTACACGACTTTTTTAAAAAATACTTGCATGCAATTTATACGATATTTATGTGCGAACGGGGTAAAGAATGGTCTGCTTCTATACCCCGTTTGGCTTTTTTTTAATAAAATTTGTAAAATCATATAATGTTTTATTGTGACAATAACACAGGCACAATGTGACGTCGTGACAATAAATAGCGGCTATTTTTACCCACACTATTACGTACATATACACTGTTAGAAATTTCAATTATTTTCAAACTTAGAGCCAATTTAAACGACGCTTTTAATTAATGGCGAACGGGGTTTACAATCGGCGGCTCTCAACCCCGCTGGCCTATACACCCAAAAATCTATGCCAACTAACTAGGACCATTTCAACTAATAAAGTTTTATTACATAAATTATTCAACACTTGTGTAGAAACAAGTAAAAACTTGGTAAAATGTTACCATGTTACATAACTTTTATTAATTGAAATGCCCCTAATTACTTGGCAAAGATTTTTTTGTGTGTACAAACAAGAATTACATGCATGAAAAGAAGCTTCGTGGGAATTAGATCTTAATACTTAATAATTTTGGTATTAACAGATTATGGCTACAGGTACAAAACGCGTTCTGTGAAAACACAGTATATAAGCGTAATACTACGTTTCCACTGAACGTGTTTTGATATAAAACATGTTTTTGTACATGTTTTTTTTTTTTACCAAAACATGTGTTTTGCTCAAAACACATAAGTGGAAACATAGTATAAACTATTGTCTTTAAATTACACGGCATGACATCAAAAAAATTAATAATGTGCTGACCATCAATTCTATATATTTCGGATATGACTGAAAACATATAAAATCAACCACTCGATTTCCACCACCCCTTCTGATTGCAACCAAAATTCGTATAGAAGATGTACATAAGTTTAACTTCAAATGTAGGACAGCTTATCACAGCGGATTTTGAAATATCGCGTTTCAAAATATGAAAAATATTCGAAAATTTTCAAAAAGTATTGGCACATAATATTCCATATCTTTTTTACGGCTTAAGCTACGAGAGCCAATGGTACCTCATTTTAAAGCTACGAGGTATTTCTAGTGCACACATATTATTCACTTCTCCACTGCAAAATGCATCGTTTTCAAAAACCGCGGTAAAAAAAACGGTATTTCAAAAAACTGGTTCTTTAAAATTTTGTCAAAATATATGTTAAATAAAAATTAGTTCCCTATGCCGTGTCCAAATACCTACGTGGAGATGATACGGTATCCTGACTTATGAATAAAAATGTGAAAAAATTTAAATAAAAAGCTGATATTTCAGAAACATGATGGAGTACCATATAGGGATTTTTTGACGACATAGAAGAATAATTTGTAATTAACATATATATTTTTTAACTATTTTAGGAAACCAAAATGCATTTTATCGTCAAGATCTGAATTATTTTTGTGAACCAGTAAAAGCACAATTTAAGTACCTTTAAAATGACTCTCGTAGCTTAAACCGTTAAAAAGATATGGACAATTATGTGCAACTACTTTTGCAAAATTCTTATTTTTTTTCAATAAATTATTTTTTTATGTACATAAATCTTTTTTTCTTCTATATTTAGTACCTTTTTATAGATTTTCATCCATAACTTTGAATTTCGTAAGAGTTCCACATATCAATATGGCAATAGCATAGTGGAATAAATTGTAATTAACATATATTTTTTTGAAAATTTTTAAAAAACCAGTTTTTTGATATACTTCGTTTTAAACCGCAGTTTTTGAAAAAATATGTATTTAAACTTAAAAAAAATATTTTTTTGCTTTCTTTTATTTAAAGCACGATAACAGTGGCTTTAAAATGAGGTATCAGTGAATCACGTAGATTTAACCGTTAAAAAGATATGGCCGATTAAGTACGACTACTTTTGTTAACATATTTATATGACACTTACCTTCCGTTCCAAGTTTGGATAAAATTAAAGGGGCTAGATGTCGAAAATTGGATATTTTTTGATGGTTTTATATGGAATGAGTCGTATGCAGATTTTAATTAGGCACTTTATTTTTTGTATGTAGGGTACAGTTTTGCCGCAAAATGACTCAAGTTTGACGCATCTTCATGCTGTTTTTTTTTTTTTATATAAAAAAATTTGCAAATGCAATAAATCTGATTTCTATCTGTTGAAATCTAAACTCACTGTTAATCGTTTTTTTTTTTCTCTAATTTTTTAGGTTTTCGCGAATTCTATTGCTAAATAATTAATCGAGCTAATCAGATTTTCACGGAGAGGAAAGAGTAGTTATTTTAGTAAGAAACCCGTTATTTTATGCAAAATTAGGATTATCAGGATTACCCAAAGGCCTAGTTTTTAGTATAATATGTAAATACATTTCAAAAGTATGTTTCTAAATTTTCATCTAAAAATATTTATATTTACAAAAGTTTTCCTAACAAATGCCTCTGTTTTTTTTTTTAAATGTTTGTCACAAAAGTAGGGTTTTTGTTAGAAAAACTCTTTGAAATATAATAATGTTTACCTGATTTTTTTTACATATACTTTTCAAAGGTATTCACATATCGCACTAAAACTTGGAATCTGGATTCATTTCGGAAAGCTATAAAAATTTATAAAATTTTTGCAAATCGCGCGATTTGCATATGAGGCACCATATGAAATATAATAATTGTTTTCTTGCTTAAACACCTCTTCCTAATATTCTCTTTCTACTGAATGACCATTTGTTAAGTACAATTGCTAATTTAGCGATAAAATTCACTTAAAACGTAAAAATTGGTAAATAATTAGAAAAACCTCTAAGTAGCGGGTTTAATATACAGTTTTGTGAATCACATCTGTACCTCAAATAAGAATACAGAGGTTGTGTTTACATTTCAACAGAAGGAAGTCATAGTTGAATTTGTTCTAAATAGTACTAGTTTTCGGATTATTATCAGTAATTTTGAATCAATTGTGTACTAGTTTTTAAATTCCTGGGTTTGCAAATAAACATTTAATATTTTTTATTGTGAATTGACCTCAGTTGCAAAAAAAAATCAAGCAATTGTAAATAAATTACTGACGGTACACTTGTTTGTTACGTTTTACCAGCCTTATCTTAAAAAGCATTTTGCCGGTATTTGTTTTACAATAATTTCAGTGGTCTACAAAAAACAAAATTGGCTGAGAACATTATGTCAACGTTGACAAAAAGTGTTTTCCCAGTGCTATCCATTCAAAAATTGCCAACAACTCAAAAGTCTAACCACTGGTATAGCATTTTTTTTTTGTAAAAATTATGCTTTGTTTAATACAGTTTGTAGTCAGGTTTCGAGTTCGATCCCGGTTTCAGGCATACATTTTTTTGTGATTTTTTATTCTTTTTAATATTTTTTTTATACCTATAAAATTTATATTTTTTGATTCTGGAAAAGTTCTTTTAAGACCAACTTTTTTTCTTTGTTTTCCCAACGTTAACATGTGTTCAGCTAAATTTATGCCAGTGCTACCATATTTGAGCAACCAACGGTTACCCAGCTGTTATCATTCACTTTCGTTTTAAGCTATCAATTATTATATGTCTTTTTAGCTCAGTGGATAGATCTGTCAGTTGCAATTGAATACCGCCAGTGCCAAAAAAAATTATAAATAAACTTTTTTGTAAATTTTATTTTGGAAAATCTATTTTTAGACTACCTATTTTATGGATTTACTAACATTTTGCCAACGTTTTAAACTTTTTTTATCCAGTGTTTTTTCGGCAATTTTTAAACAGACGGACCTTTTGTCTAACGTTATTAAAATTTTGGGATTTGGAAAGCACTTCTTGCCAGCACTTGTACAACCTTTAAAGTGCCTTGCCAGCGGTGGCCCGTTTGTTTTTTCTGACTGAGTAATGACAGAACTTTAGATGGTATTAATTTTTGTTATGTATTGTAAAAAGTTATAGTAGAATTAGGCTTTGGCGTTCGGATATTCCAGGGCGATATTAATTACAAAAAAGTAAGAAAATATGAATCAATTACGATTACTTAAGAAGTTTTAAATTCAAAATCGTTAAAAAATATAAACAAGTTTTTTTTTTAATAAAATAAGTATATAAAATAATATTTAACTTTTCCCGAATTTTCTAGGTTCCCATCATCAGAACAAACAAGTTTTCAATTTATTTTTTGATCAATGGTTATAGTCTTTAACTTCAAGCTCATATGTATATTAGTTCTTATGTAGTGAGTAATCTAGTTCATATGAATGTTTGATGTTTGACATAGGATTGTTACCGCTTTCAAAACGTGTTTTTAATAAAAATTATATCAAACTTTTTTTTAAATGTTTTTTTTTTTTGTTTTTAGATCTTTAACTACTTATTTTAAAAATGTTTTTAAAATCGAATGTTCTTAATAGAAACAACAACTAAACACCTGTTTTTGTATAGCGAACGGAATAATTTTGCTAAAGGAAATGTGTATGTTTTTTTATTATAACAAAACTAAAATACATACAATTCTCTATAGGAATTATATCGTTTTGCTTAATAAAAACAGGGTGCTAAATTAATTTTTTAATTTACACGTAAAAAATTTAAATACGTTTTATTTATACTCTCTAATTTATTATTTTAGAGTTGATTTATTTATAATTTGACACATAATAAAATCACAACTTTTCAAAACTAATAATGTTATGTATAACCATTAATTCTGTATATTTAATTCACTCTGATTTTAATGGCAAAAATTCAAATAATCTGACTCCTTTCTGTTCAAATGTAAAGACAACATGTATTCTTTTTTTATTATTTAATAATCATACAATTACAAATTATATCATATTGCCCAGTGCCTCTTGTGGGAATCGAACCCACGACCCCCGCACTGATAAGCATTCTTATTTGAGGTACAAATTTGATTCACAAAACCGTATTTAGCGCTTTTTTAAATTTTTACCAATTTTTATAGTTTAAGCGAATTTTATCACCAAACTAGCAATTGACAATTGATTTTAATATGGCGTCTCATATGCAAAAAGCGACATAATACCTTCGGAGATAATACCTTCAAAAAGTATATTTGAAATTTTTATATTTGAAAAAGGTTTTCTGACAAAAACACTACTTTTGCGACAAATATGTACCAAAACGAAGGTTTTTGTTAGAAAACATAGTTTTGAAATGTATTTACTAGTTTTTCCAATTATTCGACCTAGGCGATTAACCGGTTAAGTCATTCAAAAAATCGCTTAATTGATTAACCGGTTATTCAGGTCGGTTAATCGACAATATTGGCGAATAATCGGTTAATCGATTAAAGCAATGGCTTTAATCGATTAACTGCATTAATTTATTATGAGTTGAATTGAAGATTATATAAAGCATCCTACGATTTTGAAAGAACCTGCCTTATAAACTTGAGGGCTTATTATGGAGGTTCTGAGAAAATGCTTTCAGATATGTTCAGTGAAAATAAACCCTTGTTTACACAGTTCTTCTAATTTTTAAAATATGCGAATTTCAAAGAATGGCTTGTAAAATATGTTATTTTTCTTTTTAACCCTTTCCAGTGTTAGGTTATGTTATTTAATCTTTAAATTTTGAATTGAGCTAACTTTTTTTGTAAACCAAATCTATCATAACAATTAATTTCAATCTTATTTGAACGAATTAATACGTTTTTGGGCTTGAAGGTTTATTGTATTACGAATGAATGAATAAATAAATAAAGTATTCATGCTAATAGATAATTTGTTTTTCTCAAGTTTAAAAATTTGTCAGTTAATTTAAACCATAGTTGTATTTAAATCATTATTTTTTTGAGTATCCGCCATCAGTTTCACGTACAGATGACGTTTTTTCCTAACTTTTTTGTAAATTCATAAAAAAAGGCTATATCTTGGAAACTAAGTAAAATAGACAAAAATTGTTTACTCCGTACCTATAAATTACTACTTATTATCCACCTACACTGCCATTAACCTACCTCTTGTCAGATTCGGAAATCACAAAACTCAGATTTTGAGCAAAAATGTATCAGAAGTTTTATCTGAAAATTCAGTCGATTCAGCAAAGTTGTCAATGTAATTAGCTTTAATTTAGTTAGCTAAAATTTAGGTCACCTACATTTAGCAGACTATGATTCTCAACATCATTGAAAATTTTGCAGGCACAAATACACTATTAAAAACTATATTAAAATCTTTAAAAATTAAAACAGGAATAACAATTTTTTTATCTTATTTTCTAAAGCTTTTTAAGTTGCATTAAAAAGTTATCTTATTATTATTGATGCTTAAGAATCGCTTTCACAAGATTTTGTAAGAACTTTATGATATTTTATAAACCATTCATTTTTCTAAGTATTTCTTCACGCCATTTTTAGCCAAAGTTTAGAAAATCAGCACAAATAATATCAATGAAAATCCATATCAAAAATTAACCGGTTAAGCAAACTATTTTAACCGAATAATTATTAGAGTTTTAAATTATTTGTTTCTACTTTAACCGAAATAGAGCCGATTAATCGAGGAATCAGTTAATCGATTAACCGAATTGGAAACATTTGAATTTACATATCATACTAAAAGTATGTTGCCATGTAAATTTTTTGGACAAATCACGAATTTTGGGTAAAAAACGCTTTGATAAAATAATTTTTTTCTTATTAATATAACTCTTAAAGAACTCTTTCTACTGCTTGAACATTTGATTAGCTGGATTAATTATTTAGCAATAGAATTCGCGAAAACCGAGAAAAAATGAGTCTTCGGCAATCAAATATGTAGCATGCCGTGTAAATAGATTTAATTATTTTTTTAAGCTTTTTAAAAATTCATTTATCAACTTAGAGGTTAAAAAACTGAAATGGTATTTTTTTTTATTTTTAGTACCTACTTCTTCAAATTTCAAAATATTAGCTTGATTTTTAATGTTAATAAAAATGTGTTAACAAGAATAAACGATCTATATAAAAACTAAAATTATATTTCAGAACAGAAGCAATAGCTCCTAACAAATTGTATTTGTGGTTTAAGGTAGATTCACAATACTGGAGTTCTCTACGCTACAGATTGGATTAAGGAAAAACAAATAGAATTATACAAAAAATATTTAAATGCAAAAGAGAAAGGAACAAAATCCACTCTGTAGCGTAGAGTACTCCAATATTGTAAATCTACGTTAAAGCTCAACAATCTTAAGAAAAACCTGTTTTTAAGCCCAAAAATTAAAAATAAAAAAATGCCAAAATAAGCTAACATGAGTAAAAATCGCAAAAAAAAACCAAATTGTCAAATTTGTCTTCTCTGGTAATTACTTTTAATAATTAATATTAATTTACATAATATTAATGTGCTTTCTTTAAAAACGATGATTTTTTTTTTAATTAAAAAATGATTAAAATGGGTTTTTTTAAAAAAGGCCCGCTAAAATGTTTTTTTTTTTTTATATATATATGGAAGGTTACATTTAAATTTTTTGGCGAGAAACCTCATATGCATTTGACCTTTTATTTATCTTGCCCACCAACACAGTGTGCTAATTGTATATAAATAAGACCAGTAATAAATGATATGTCATTTCAAATAACTTCCAGTTTATGTATTGCAAAAATATTTTTTATAAAACAAATTAACGAAAATTGGTTTTCATGTAAATATGCGAACGTGATTGCCATTTTTGGTGAGCGAGACTATATACTTGAGCAGGCTTAAAGTTTTGAACGACTTGTTTTGTTATCGGATACATACATTTTACGTTCAAATCAGGGATGTTAAATGGGGTTTTCAATTTTGTACCAACCTCCAAAAAAAATTGTACTTTTTGGACCTTGACGGTACCATTTTTTTAAAATTTATTAAAACAACAAAAAAAATACATAAAAATTCACTTGTACAGAAAAAAAACAAAACTTTCCAATAACATACATTATATGTATGAATAAAATAAGGCATAAAAAGTCTTATGAATATATGAGACCAAATCATAGAATTATTTGTTTAGTTAATAAACTATTTGGAATTTCTACATCATAGCAGCATAAATTTGTCGCTCTTAACCAATCCTTAGTCTGTATGAGACTTGATAATGTTGGCTAATGTAGTCTGTTTCTTTCCTTAGTTTTTATTATATTTTGAAAAGAAACTTTTATATCAAAAGCTAAATTGTAAACTTTATATCACTAGCACTGTCATTTATAAGATTTCAATCTTGTTGTGCTAGGCTTATCAATTGAATAAAAATAAATAAAAATAAAATAAAAATAAAAAAACTCTTTCCACATTTGCAGACCAGTGTGGAATGGATAAAATTCCAGCAACGACTAGAAATGTCTGGAAAAATTATGACATTCAGTTCATTTTAAAAATTAGCTACTACCGACCAAAAACTACAAACGTTTTAATTTTTTAACGACTTCAGTTAAAAAAATTTAGTTTTTACTCTGGCTCAAGTAATATTTTTACTAAGAAGACAAGAATGGAGCAAAATTAATGATTAATCGGTTTTTTGTTAAAGTTCTGCCTATTATGGAGGCTATAACTTTTCTAAAGCATTGGGTTCTGATAAGATCTTTAACCAGATCGAAATACTAGTATCAACCTAGCTAATATGTTTGATTTGCTTTATTTTTGTAAATATACGGAGGTTGAGAGCTCGTTATAAATTAAAAATATATAAGATTGTTTGGGATTTTCTTTCATTTCTTTAACAATAATTTAATTTTCGTTTGAGTTTGAACGTGTTTTTCAGACAATTGCAGTTAATACTATAATTAATATGCAATTTTATTTAATTTAATTGTGAAAGGCGTGGTAGAGAAGAATGTATTTTCTAATATCATAACTACATTGCAAATTCTCAATTTTTTCTGAATCAGACTGCGCAGCTTCTGGTATTGAACCTTCGTCAGTACCCTGTTTTTTTGAATTTTTGAATAATGTAATATTTGTTATGTTTTTATTTGTTCGACTGCGTCTATATGAAATTTTTCTGTGTAATCACTGACCGTGGTATAGATAAACTGATTTCTAATGCCACATGCACTCGCACTACACGTTAGACAGAACGCTTTAGCCCTCTGAGCTATCGTTAGGTCGAGTTTTGTTGTGATTAAAACTAGTTTTATTCAATACACGGTGTTTTTGTTCTTGCATACATAATCTCAGAAGTACAACTCCAACAACACAACAGTTCTATTTTTAGAAACTCACCTCACTCTAATGACCACTGTTTTCCCATATGTTGTAAGTGATGCCATATCTATATATCAATTTTCACTTCTTCAGAATTTTAATAAATTCAAAATAAAAGTGAAGTTGGCTGCAACAAATAAAAGTGAAGAGCTGCCAGATAAATTTTGTAAAAAATCGTAAATTTTTAATCGATATTAAAAAAAAAAATTGCCAACTTTATTCTGCAAAATCCTCAAAATGATGATAAATCGTCAAATCTGGCGGATATAGTCGCATATATTTTAAGAGCTCATTACATAAAACGAATAAATGCAATGAAAAAGGACACAGAATTTGTTTGCTATCCAAAAAATTCAAAAAGGGGAAAAATTAAAAATTTATAAATTGTACCAAATGAGTCGCGGTAGTACCACGGTACTTTAGAAGGTCAAAATGTACCAAAAAAAGTACAATTGTACCAACTTTAACATCCCTGGTTCAAATCGTAGTTTTGAAAATTTTACATGTTTTCATAATATTACTTTAGATGTTTTTGCATTTTAACCGTATCTACATTATCTCAAACGATTTTGATAGTATAAAAATAAAGTACATTTAAAAATATCAAAATCATTCGAACTAATGCAGACACACAAACAAAGTAATTATTTGAAAAATACCAGATAGCTACTGCCTATCGTTTTTTTTTTTTTATATAAAAGCAAAGTTTAAAAAAGTTGAACAAAATTTTACTTTATTTTCTTTCGCCATTTTAAGTAAATCTAAAAAAACAATGAAATCAAAGACTCACAAAAGTGAAGTGATAGACGTTGAATTATTCAAAGTGTTTCGCAAGGACGACGGCAAAGATGCTAATAAGTTTAAAACAACTAAAACAAATAGTACAGCTAAGGCAAAACAAAATGGTACCCAACAAATGTATCCCTGCGATAAGTGCAACAGAAAATTAACATCGGAATTATCATTAAAAAAGCACCGAGAAATGCATGATGAAAAGAACAAGGGAGAGCGACGATATGAATGTAATATTTGTAATAAAGGTAATATATTAATTAACTTTAAATTTAAAAAGTAATAAAACTAAACTTTTAATTTCTACTTACAGTATTTGGAAAATGTTCTCATTTGAAGGAACATACACGTTCACATATTGGTATGATATTACATATTGGTATCTTTTAACAATCACTCGTTAAATCTTAACTACGGTTTGAATTTCACACTTCCATTTAAAACTCAACATTGTAGTTTTTTGTTAATAGACGAATGTTAATAGCTACCCATGCAATTAATATTTATTCATAATTATTATATAACTTGAAATTTTTTATGTATTACTAGGTGAAAAGTCATTTTTATGTTCAGAATGCGGTAAAGAATTCGCCACAGCCGGTAGCTTGAAACAACATTCTTTCCGGCATCTTGGCAGAGATCAGTTTCCTTGTCCTGACTGCCCTAGATCTTTTGCTACTAGAGCTGATCTATTTTCTCATGCTAGCATACACGTAGAAAGATCGAAAAAGAATGTGTGTGATATTTGTGGACGGGGTTTTAAAAAACCATTTTTACTTAAACAACACAAAATGTACCATAACAATGAGAGACCATTTGCTTGTGAATTCTGTGAAAAGAGGTAAACAATTTTTAGCAATAACTTTTTGAAGTTTTGACTATTCTCTTTTTAATTTCAGCTTTGTTACAAAAGAAAAGTGTAAACGTCACACACGTATTCATACTGGTGAAAAACCTTTTAAATGTACATATTGCGAAAAGGCCTATACGCAATCAAGTGAACTTATAAAACACTTGCGTTGTCATTTAGGCGATAATGTTTATCAGTGTGAATTGTGTCCACTTAGATTTCCATCTGTTAAAGTTATGCGTGAACACTTTGCTACTCATAAAAATGACGATGAAGAAACCAGAGCTCGAAATTTAGCAGAACTAAATGCGACGGAAATGAAAGGAGTTTATTATAAATAAGTTTAATAATATTTTTTTAAAATTATTTTATGTAGAAAAGTTAATTTTTGTGTTAGTATTAATATTAAATTTATATACATTATACCACAAAAGTCTACGGACTATTACAAAATTTCAATATTTGCAAGTTGATTTCATTAAAATCTGACACGTATGCTTAGAGAATAAGCACAATACAAATAGCAACGGTAAGGAAAACTATTTTGGAAAAAATAATGAACAAAATAGCAACGGAAACGGAAAACTGAAAAATCAATCTCAATTACACTACTCAATAATTTTTAGTTTTTTGCAGAACTTGTATTTGAAGTTCATATTTTTTAATAGACTTGGGTACGCTGAAACCAAATCTGTCAACAAAAATTTTGTGTAGATTAATATTCTTAAAAAAAAATTAAACAAAAAAGTTAAGTTCCCAGGGATTTAAAGCAAAAAGTTAAGTCCTTGGGGAATTAAACAAAAAAGTTAAGTCCTTAGGAAACTAAACAAAAAAGTTAATTCCCTAAGGGAATTCCCTGACCAAAAGTTGAACTAACTGGGAAAATAAAATAAGATTTATCTCTCACGGAAATCGGTGCACGAAATCAAATGTCAAATTGCATTGTGACTATACTCTTACTTTTATATGAGAAACGTAAAATACGCAGTTAAAAAAAATAATAAACTGAATATGAGAAGAAATTTTCACGAATAGCTTAAATCGTTAATGGCGTATTAACAGTTTCTTTCGTGCTTGGGCGTAATAATTAATTCCCCTGATTATGTTAGGCGAATTTTTCAAAATTAATATTAATAAAAACTAAAATTATCCTTTAAAATTAATTAAATTAATTTAATTGATTAAATTTAAATCTTACTTAACATTAAATTATTGCAATAATAGAAGTTATAAGTGTAAAAACGACTAAAAACGTCTTCGCCCTACCTAATCAGGGGGAATTCCATGTCCGGTAAAGTTAGCTTAGGTCTTCGGAAATTATATATGTATGTAGTTGTGGAATTAATCTTCCATTGAGGGTTAAATAAACTGCAGCGAATGCGTTGTTGGGTTTATAGGCTTTTAATAAAACACGACAGTCCGTTTGGTTTCACTACTATTTTATTATTCCTTTATCAAAAAAAAAAAAAATCTATCATTTTAAAAAATAAGTTTAGTAACTAGGACTATGAATAAATTTCTGGACTGCATTACGGGCTGGGATATTGATTATTTATCTGAAAGTTCAATTCTGGGAAAATATGTTTATATTAATATAATATATCTATATATCTTAAATTTCTAGATATAATTGTGGTTTACGTTTTTTGTTGCCGAGAGGTCAAAGTCAAAGTTTCCTATTTTTGAGTAATTTTTTTTTTTGGGGGGGTAACGTTTGAAGATTTAATGTTAATGAGTAGTAAACATATCATATAAGTGCTTGGTATCATCGGAAAAGAAATAATCTGTATATTACAACATTTTAAAAAATAATACCAATTAGCACTTGTGGCAGAATAAAAACTTGGGAAATCCTAATAGGAAGGTAAGAATTGCGGTTTATGTAAAAATGTAAATTTTTACTATTTAATAAAATATTTATTAATAGACATAATCCAATGATTTTTTGGACTTAAATAGACTTTAATTCAGAAAATATCAATTAAAATTCATAAATTCCATTTCAAATACACATACTATTAATTGAAAATCAGCTTTTCCATTTGAAATTCAGAAAATATAAATTGAAATTCAGAATATCCATTTGAAATTCAGAATTTATTTTAAAATTCAGAAAATATTAATTGCAATTCAAAAAACATTATTTGAAATTCAGAAAATATCATTTAAAATTCAGATACTCGGCAATTGTAATTTGGAAAATAACATTGATATTCAGAAAATATCATTGGAAATTCAGAAAATATCAATTGAAATTCTGAAAATATCACTTGAAATTCAGAATATATCAATTCAAATTCAGAAAACATTGATATTTTATGAATTTCAAATGATATTTTCTAAATATCAAATGATATTTTCTGAATATCAATTGATGTTTTCTGAATATCAATTGATGTTTTCTAAATATCAATTGATGTTTTCTAAATATCAATTGATGTTTTCTAAATATCAATTGATGTTTTCTGAATTATAATTGATGTGTTTATGAACTCAATTATTATTTTTTTGAATTTAAAATTAAGTTTTCTGAATTTAAATTGATTTTTTTCTGAATTTTAAATGATAGTTTATAAATTTCGTATGATATTTTCTGAATATCAATTAATGTTTTCTGAATTACAATTGATGTGTTTTTAAATCTTAATATTATTTGCTGAATTTAAATTGATGTTTTCTAAATTTGAAATGGAAATTCAATTGATGATTATTTAATTGCAAATGGAATTTCAGTTGATATATTCTGAATTCCAATCGTTATTTTCTGAATTACAGCTGCAAAAGATGTAGAAAAGTGTGCTCTTTTCATTGTTAAAATAATAAATGTTAAAATAATTTAATTTTATTATGTTTCATTATTTAAAGTAAACCAAAAAGAGTTAGAAAATCCAAAACTCGCAAAACTGTGAAGAAACCCGATAATGAAATATCCAAAGATGACGAATTAAAACCACCTAAAACAAAGAAATTAGCTAAAGCAAAACGAAGTGATGATCAGCAAATGTATCCCTGTGATAAATGCAACAGAACAATGAAATCAGAATTGTCATTTAAAAAACATCAAGAACTTCACGTCAACGAGCATCAAATATATTCACGTAAAAATATTGGTATGACATATTTACTACATGTATAAAAGTCATTCCATGTCTACCAAACAATTTTTTAATTCACAATTTCTGTTTGCTTTGAAATTAGGCAGACGTATTCTTATTCCAAAAATGTTTGACACGTGTTTTTTGGAAAATATTAATTTTTTTAAAGTTGTTATTTGTGTTTAAAGAGACAACCGACTTTAAAAAATTAAAAAAAAAAAACAAAAATTTGGGTTTAAATATTTTTTTTGTTTTAGAAGTTATATTTGTTATATGATATATGATCATACGTTATATATTTTTGGTATTTTTTTTTAGAATTTGTATTTTAAGAAACGATTTTACTAGAAAAAACCTAACCTACTCATATTGGATAGTAGTTTAGACACAATTTTTCAACAAGATCGGTCAAGAGCTCTCTGAGTTAGAGGGGGTCAGAATTTGACATTTTGGCCATCAGGTGTTTTTTTCATCCTATTGTTCTTAGCAAAATTTGTCCTAAATAGTTTAAATAGCTATTTCTTCAATCTTTCGAAAAAAAAATTAAAAAAAAAAATTTGTTGCCAATTTTTTTTCAAAATAAAAAACTTTTTTGGCTTTTTTTCAAAATACCCACATTTTTGGGGTGGAAAAATGTTGGGGGGTTTAACATATTGTGGGTATTACAGTATTAAGGGTATGCAATTTTAGTTAGTTTTGTTACATACCGTCGGAAAGTTTAATTTGTCTAGTTTCTCAGTAGAATTTCGCTTTTCGTTTTTTGCTCAAAAGAAAGCTTAGGGGGTTTCCTGTAAGAGCTTTTTGGTCGCTTAGTGGGATGCGAGTGAGATATATATCAAACTAAATGTTTTGTAACTCTAGACAAAGGTTTTCCAATTTTTAGCATATGCACTATTTTGAATTATTTCCTATTTGTGTGTAAGTGTTTCTAAAACCTTAGAAATAAAAATTCTACTGAGAAACTAGACAAATTAACCTTTCCGACGGTATGTAACATACCTAACTAAAATTTCATACCTTCGATACTGTAATACCACAATATGTTAACCCAGCAACATTTTTTCACCCCAACAATGGACATATTTTGAAAAAAAGTTTTTAATTTTGAAAAAAAGTTTTTAATTTTGAAAAAAAGTTTTTAATTTTGAAAAAAAAATAGTCCAAAAAAAATTTTTTTTTTTAAATTTTTTTTTCGAAAGATTGAATAAATATCTATCTAAACTATTTAGGACAAATTTTGCTAAGAGCAATAGGTAATAAGTTACATGGATGAGAAAACACATCTGTTTGGCCAAAATGTCAAATTATGACCCCCTCTAACTCAGAGAGTTCTTGGCCGACCTTGTTGAAAAATTATGTCTAAACTACTATCCAATAGGAGTAACCTTGTTGATCGGAAGATACCGATCGGAAGACATCGATTTCAAAAGTTGGGTCACTTGAGACGAAACGCCCCATATATGACACTATTTATTATTTGCAATTTTTTTAATTGCAAAATTTGTATACGTATATTTTTTGCAAATTAAAATTAAAACGGACAATACCTGTAGGTAATATTTATGTTACACATTGGATTCACCAAACTTAAAATTTTTCCGCGTTATCTCGTCTTTTTCTGTTATTGCAAACTTTATCGCTAAATTAACTATCGACCTAAATCAACATACATATATCCAACGCAAATGGTGAAATAAAAAATTAGAAATGATATTTTATATGGCGCACCATAAGTAAAATTCGCGATTTATTAAAAATTGTTTATGCCATCATAAGTTTCCACGATTATCACATAATCCATTAATGTGTAAACAATACCTGCCATTATCAAATATTTGACAAATCGCGAAATTTACAAAATAGCGGGTTTGGTTTTAAATTTTTTTAATCTAATTTCAACCATAAATATTACTACCGCTTTTGACCTCGGTAATTTTAATTCAAAAACTTATTTATGAGAAATTTGCAAATAAAAAAAAATGCAAAATTTTTTTTGTAGTTTTGTAGTTTTATGTATTTATACCGCAGTATTTTGGAGTTTTTAAAATTCTAATTATAATCTAGAAACTGTACCGTTTTTTGTGAAACGGCACAGATTCGTTGTGAATTTTTATTTTCCACTTTGTTATTTAAAAATAATTTTTTTGTTTGTTATTTTTTTATTAAAGTTTTTTATAGTTGAAAATAAAAATACATGTTTTATTTTTTGTACCGTTGAAAAAAACATTTTAAATTTTAACCCTTTCACTACCCTTGTACAATGCAGTGTACACATTTTTAAATAAATATAAACATTTTAATAATGCAATAATAAAGCTTTATAATTTTGTTTAAATATGTTCATTACGATATTGGTAATCGATGAAAAATCATTATATGGATAAACTGCTCATCAGGGCAATATAGTCGGGATATTTGTTAAGAAAGTCCGATTTTTTAATGAATCTAAAAATTTTCATCTCATGACCAGAAAAAAATCAAATAATAAAATGGATATTTAAATATTTCAGCGGTAATAAAAAGAAATTTCAAAAATGCGATTTTTTTCTTTTTACTTTAAGGACCCCTAACAAGAACCTGAAGTAACCACAAACAAAAAGATGGTAGTGAAAGTGTTAAATATAATTATTTTTGTTGAAAACCAAAAATAGAACGTTTATTTTGGCAACGGTATTTTAGGGGTAACGATATTTCAGGTTTTTTAGCGTTAACGGTATTTTACTTATTTCGGTAACGATATTTTTAAGACCCATTATGCCCGAATTCCAATGACTGGCTAGTTTATGATCAAACTTTAGAGATATATATCTAACAGCGACAATTTTTTTTATCTTGTCAAATTAATTTGGTAATTTCGGTAACGGTATTTTAGCGATAATGGTATTTTAGTTAGTTTGGTAACAGCATTTAAAGAATATTGACATTTTAGTTATATCGGTAACGGTATTTTACGGATAACGATATTTCAATTATTTCGGTAACGGTATTTTAGCGATAATGGTATTTTAGTTATTTCGGTAACGGTATTTTACGGATAACGCTATTTCAATTATTTCGGTAACAGTATTTTACCGATAATGGTATATTAGTTATTTCGGTAACATCATTTTAGGGATATTGACATTTTAGTTATATCGGTAACGGTATTTTACGGATAACGATATTTCAATTATTTCGGTAACGATATTTTAGTGATAATGGTATATTAGTTATTTCGGTAACATCATTTTAGGGATATTGACATTTTAGTTATATCGGTAACGATATTTTACGGATAACGCTATTTCAATTATTTCGGTAACAGTATTTTACCGATAATGGTATATTAGGTATTTCGGTAACATCATTTTAATGATATTGACATTTTAGTTATATCGGTAACGGTATTTTAGGGATAACGATATTTCAATTATTTCGGTAACGATATTTTAGTGATAACGATAGTCAGTTTAAATGGTTTTAAATCGATAACGGTATTACCTGCCATCCCTGGTTTATACAGCTACATACTTATTGTTGTGATACACTGTAAATACTATCTATGTTGCCCCAAACATTTTTATTTTTTTTACTTTGCTTGTTCAATATATTTAAAAATATATATAAAAAAAATATATATTTTAAAGTATAATAAATAAATAAATAAAAATATTTTAAAATATTTTACATAAACATTACAAATTTTTGTGTAAAAAAAATTCTCAAAAAATAGAACTCATCGCTGTCCCACTCTGAAAATTTCAGATTTATTTAGTAAAGGTTAGTGTGTGCACCCTGTTTATTAGGGCGGGTCGATTTAAAAATCGCCCAACGTTCAAGGAAAATCGTATTCTAGGGATCAAAATAAGAAACTTTGCCTCTAAAACGAATTCTGATGTCCCGACTTTTGACCCGTAGGGTCAAATTTTGAAAAAGCCCACTTTGATATTTCAGAAAGTAGGATGAATCTCTCCAAGACTATGGGAGCTACTTCTTCTCCGGGACACGCGCTAGCAGATTAATGCATAAATCATCATTCTAGGTGACCGTTAAGGGGTTAAAATTTAAGTTGAAAGAGAGCCATTTTAACCGTGTTTTTATAGCAAAATGTACAAATCTCGGGATAGAGATATTTCAGAAAGTAGGAGGAGTCTTTCCAAGATTAGGGTCTCTATTTCTTCTCCGGAAGACGCTCTAGCAGATGCATGTATAAATTATATTCGATTGGGGCACTCTAAATGGGTCAAAGTGGAATTTTTCAAAATTTGACCCTACGGGTCAAAAGTCGGGACATCAGAATTTGTTTTAGAGGTATGGTTCCTTCGGCAAAGTTTCTTTTTTTGATCCCTAGAATACGATTTTCCTTGAACGTTGAGCGATTTTTTGCCTCCATACAAATCGACCCGGTCTACTGTTTATATATTATTTTTAGTTTTAAGTGGGGTCGAAAGTGAATAAATACTAACAAAAGTTAAAAACTAAAAAAAATAAATATTTAAAAAATGAATATTTTTCATGTATTTTTGAACTTTTAAACAAGAATATTTTTAAAAAAAAAAAACGTGTCAAATATATTTGAAATAAGAATACGTCTGCCAAATTTCAAACCAAACAAAAATCGTGATGTAAATAATCGTTTGTTATGGCATGGAATGGCTATAAGCATTTACGACCTTGTTTAATTTAACTAATTCTATGTTTTGTTTATTTTTTAAGATGACCGCCCGTTTTTATGTTCAGATTGTGGTAAAGGATTTACGACAGCATATGGTTTAAAGGAACACTCATTTCGTCATCTAAGCACGAATATGTTTCAATGCCCAGACTGTCCAAGATCGTTTACTACTAAAGGTAGTCTGAATACTCATTGCAATAATATTCATAAGGCATTGCCAAAGAAATTCGAGTGTGATATTTGTTTGCGCGGATTTAAAACTACATTTTTACTTAAACAACACAAACGATATCATAACAATGATAAACCATTTGCATGCGAATTTTGCGAAAAAACGGTAAGTGTAGGCTTATACATATGAGAAAATCTTCGGAACCGTACGATTCAATGTCATTTAGGATTTACACTATTTTAAGAACAATATTATATATTTTTGATGGTATCAGCATTTCTGAGGTAACGAATTTAACCAGGCGAACATTCTAAATTTTAATATTTATACTAATTTACCATAATGTTGCTTGTAACATAAAAGGAAATCGCTTAAAACTTTTGGTGGATAATAATCCTTATGTGGCAAAACTTTCTACAAGTTCAAAAAATATGTGCCCTCAGTTAATAATGAATGGTGGCTCTCAATTATCTGTCGCTCTGTTTTTTTTCAAAAAAAAGAAATTTCAGAGATTTTTAATTTTTGAGCTTTCAGCGTCAACGCAATAGCAAATTTTTTATATTGGCATATAAATGTCAAATAAACTAATAAAATGAGATTAAATCGACTAGAGTGCTTTCAGTATGGCATTTTTATTTTGGTATTCAGAGCCATTTAAGGTTAAATTTTGTAGCTTTTCATAGATTTTTGAAGCTAAAAGTGATGTAGAAATTAAAAGAATTTATCCGATTCTTTTAGCACTTACACATAACAATAGTAATGGCGATCTCTATCATATAAACCAGATTTCAATTCTTTAAACTGTTAATGTGCCAGTAAATTTAAAGTTGGATTTTCAGCGTACTGTGGAGATAACAGTGATGTAGAGCCAACAAATAAAATCCAATCTATTTAGCTTTTTTTACATAATGATTGTTATAATAAAATCTATAATTCAAGATATATTTTACACCATTATTCTTGAAGCTTTCCTAATCCGACTCAAGTCCCTGAGGACTTACACTTAAGTCAGAATGTCGGCTTGTTGTGCGCTCTAAAAAATCGGTCCCATGTCTATTTCCTGCCCCAGGAACTCCGTCGCACTGACGAAATTCCTCAACCTCTTCCATCCTATGCCCCCAAGATCCCCCAATGTGGATATTGGGTCACTGGATAGTATTTCGACCCGGATCCCGGCAAATGCCGGGTATTCACAGAGATTGTGTCCCAAGGTCTCCTTGTCCTCGAGTGTCCCGTGAGGATTTCCATCAAAAGACTCAGTTCCTTCCTACTAAGATTCAGAATTTCCCTCGTCCTGTCCCTGTCCGGGTTTCCCCAGAGAATCCCTGTGGTCCTATGCATGGTGCCAGCCCAATCCACCAGCTCCGCCTTAGGAGCTCGAAAAGGTCTAGCGTTCTCCAAAGTGACTAACTCCAGGGAAGATCCTCCCCTAGCCAATTCATTAGCCAATTCGTTCCCCGTGCAGAGAAATCGTTAATTTCCACTTTACACCTGAGTATCGTCATTTATCCCACAGAGTCCGTAAACAGAGCCCGGATAGCCGCTTGGCTATCCGTGAAAAGCACAATATCACCGGTCAAGTCCATGATATTCACCTGCTTAATGCATTCCGTAATCGAGGTGACCTCCGCCTGTAGTACGGTATTATAGTCAGGAAGACGGAAGCATTTGCGTACACAGCATTCAGCGTCACAGAAGCCCAGACATGTTTTCCCATCCAGTTTTGATCCATTTGTGTAAAAGTGGATTCCCGGGTGGTTCCCCAAGAAGGTCCCATTTAACCATGGTTCACTGTCGGGGATTAACGTGTCACAGAGCGTCGTGACCGACCTCTCTGAAATCCTGTAGCAGTCCCATTCTGGAACGCAATACCCTGGTAACTGGTCTAAAATCGTACAGTGACTGGTAATATGGCCATTACTGTCCCATTCCCCGGTAGCCCTTAGCCGCATCATAGTCAATGCGGTCTCGTACTTCACCTGTACCTCGATTGGGCGAATTGCTAGAATGGTCTCGACAGCCCTAGTGGATGCGGTTCTCATTGCGCCACTAATGCCCAAACAGCATAGGCGCTGTACCTTCTGCAATAGTCCCACATACGAGCCAAATCTCATCGATGTCCACCATACTACAGATGCGTACGTTAGTACTGGTCTGACAACGCTAATGTATAGCCAGTGTGTCATCCTGGGATTCAGACCCCATTTAGATCCTATTGCCCTTCTACAGACGGCCCACGATATGTGGGCCCTCTTCACCCTTTCCTCAATATGGTCCCTCCAGGATAGTTTTCTATCTAGAACAACTCCCAGATACTTGACCCTATCGGAGATGTGAACCAGGAAGATAGGTTCATCAAAATCAATGATCTTCCTCTTCCTAATAAAAAGGCATATTTCAGTTTTGTCCGGATTAACATTTAGGCCCCTGGGCCTAGCCCATTTGTACGCCAGTTCGAGTGCATAAGATTCCCTCCTACATAGATATCCAGGATTCCCCCCCCCCCCCCTCCTTAAAAGGGGAGAGAATCCACATCGTCTGCGTAGCAGACAGGTTGGAAACCTTCACTGGATAGAATCCTCAAGAGAATATTAATCGTTGTCACCCATAGGAGTGGAGAGGAGTTTTATTAAGTTTTAATGTATTTAAAATAAGCTATTATAGAAAAAAGTTGTGAGCCACTAATTTGTAAATTTTCCTTTTTATAACCTGAAATCGTACGGTTTCGTAGATTTTCCCATATCCAAAAATTTAATAATTTCACTTTACAAAATTTTCTTCATAGTTTTGTAACAAAAGACAAAGTAAAACGTCACACCCGGATTCATACTGGCGAAAAACCATATAAATGCCAATATTGCGGAAATGCATACTGCCAATCGAATGAGCTAATAAAACATTTGCATTGTCACTTAGGTGAAAACATTTACCAATGTGAATTGTGTCCTCTACGATTTCCAACAGTTAAAATTGTTATTGAACACTTTTCAACACACAACAACGACGACGAAGAAACGAAAATTCGAAATTTGGCTGAACTCAACGCAATAGAAGTCAGAGGAATATCAGTTCCTGCTCGTGGTGCACACAGGCGTCTGAAATCTCTAGAGGCTGGCGATTATAAGTAATCTTTTATAAATATAAATAAAAATCTCCATACAAATTCAGAAATTACGACACTTTAAACATTTTAAATAACTAAATGGATTTTATCACATGTGGTCTAGAATAAGGTATTCACAAAAAAAAAATACTCCACAAAAAGGCAGTATAGGGATTGAAAACACTATATTTTCGATTTCTGAAAAACCTACTTAAAAAAAAATATGTAGACAAATTTCAAAGTTCTGGCTACACAGGCCTACAAAATTTTGGAGAGGTCAAGACCCTAGGACTAAATAATTTTTTACTAAAGGTTTGAGTTCCGCTGAATCCCCATCACATCAGAATATCTTGACATAAATTTTAGAAAAACCCAGTTTTTTGCTATATTCGGGACGTTATAACATTTAGTCTTATGACTTTCTTACAAAATTTGTTTTAAAATCCGAAATTTTCAGCACTGAGGTTTAACCTTTATGATATCTTATTTCTTCTTTAATAAATCGTCCGTTGTATTTAAAGCGAAAATATTATATTAAAAATGTCTGCTGACGATTTTTCCGGAATGTAATAAGATATTAGAAAGGTTAAACCTCAGTGTTGAAAACAATAGGGGGAATTTCAGATTATAAAAAAAATTTCGTGACAAAGTTTTAAAACAATACGAACAATCTTTGTCGATTTTACTTAATTTTCTAACAATTTTATATGCTTTTGGTTTATATATATATATTTTTTAGGTCCATTTATTTGCCTTATGTGGACGTTTTGAGTTCCGGGTAAAAATAGTTATACATATCTATTAGGGCGGGTCGATTTAAAAATCGCTCAACGTTCAAGGAAAATCGTATTCTAGGGATCAAAATAAGAAACTTTGCAGAAGGAACCATAGCTCTAAAACGAATTCTGATGTCCCGACTTTTGACCCGTAGGATGAAATTTTGAAAAATCCCACTTTGACCCATTTAGAGTGCCCCAATCGAATCCAACCCAATCGAATATATTTATACACTATTTCTTCCGGAGAAGAAATAGAGACCCTAATCTTGGAAAGACTCCTCCTACTTTCTGAAATATCTCTATCCCGAGATTTGTGCATTTTGCTAAAAAAAACACGGCTAAAAAGGCCCTCTTTTAACTTAAAGTTTAACCCCTAGAATGATGATTTATGCATTAATCTGCTAGCGCGTCTACCGGAGAAGAAGTATCTCCCATAATCTTGGAGAGATTCCTCCTACTTTCTGAAATATCAAAGTGGGATTTTTCAAAATTTGACCAAAAGTCGGGACATCAGAATTCGTTTTAGAGGTATGGTTCCTTCGGCAAAGTTTCTTATTTTGATCCCTAGAATACGATTTTCCTTGAACGTTGAGCGATTTGTTTGCCTCCATACAAATCGACCCGGCCTAATATCTATGCATATATAATATGATTAAGTCATATCTGACTGAATGGAGTCACATTATAATGATATAAGACGTACACAGAAAAAACTAAAATCGACTTTCAATTAAAATATTGATTCAATTAAAAAAATCCTAAATATTGTCGAACTTTAAAAAATTGACAAAATTAAAAAAAAAAAACATCAAATTTGAGAAACATTGGAACACAATTGTCAAAATTAAAAAAATCGCTATAATTAAATTGATTTATTGCACTTTGGCGATTTTTTCAATCTATCCGTTTTTTTCAATTTTAGCATTTTTTTTTAAATTTTAGAGATTAAAAAAAATTTTTAAAATTTTTGAGAATTTTTGAAATACTAGTTAAAAACTAGTTAAATACTAGTAGGCGCTGCGGTACATATGAAAGAAAGAAAACTCATATATACTATTTTTCTAATTTGATGTTGTCGTCACCGGAATCAAACCCGGGACCATCTGTGTAACAGTACAAAACGCTAACCATTACACCACAACTTTAAACTTATTTTGCGTTTTAATTTATGCATAAATTTTTTCTTTTAAAAAGACCTAAGAATCTATCAGTGTTACCATTTTCAAAATATGCGGGTTTCGAAGAACTGCTTGTAGAACAAATCGCTGTCAATTTTTACACCAATAATACTTGTTTAAAATTGTTCCAAAATCAACCGGTTTAATTGCTTCGGAGTAGAATAGGTAAAACAGCTTCTGAAATTGGTTCTAGCTACGCATTTCTTTTATTTTTACTGGAACATATTTGAAAATTGTGGTGACTGAAAATTGATTATAAAAATGTTTTTGGGAGATGGAAGAAATCGGATTCCTACAGATTTAACTTGTAAATTGATAGATAGTTGTGTGCAATCGATTTAAAAAAAAATCAACATTGTCTTGCAATACACAGAAGTATTGGTTATCGTAACATTAATTTAAAGGAATCAAAACAGAATAAAACATATTTATCTAATTACCTAAAGCCGATACAAATATGTTATCTAGAGGCTTAAGCATCGCTTTCACACGATTTTAAAAGAGTTTGATAATATTTTATATAGCATTTCTCTTTTTTAAGCTTTTCTTTGCATTTTTTGGGTAAAAATCCATATAAAAAATGTAACCGGCTAATCGACCTATTTTAACCGATTATTTGGGTCGAATAATTATTTAAGTTTTAAAATAGAGACGATTAATCGAGGAATCAGTTAAGCGATAACCCGAATTGAAAACACTATGTAACATACGATATTAATGATATATGATGATATATAGCGCTGTATTATAAATTTTCGTAAAAATAAGTATGAGATGTGAATATATATCGTTTATAATGGCCACATATTGAACTATATATAATTACATAAAATTATATCACGCTAAATGACTACATATATAAACTTTTTTCGTCGGGGAATTATTATCAAACAATTATAATTATAACAGTTATAACAAAAATATCAAACAATTATAAATTAAAAAAACGCTCAATTTAAAATTTTCAAATACCAAAAAACTATATTTTAAATACATTGTAAGAAATTAAGTTATTGATAATTGAATTTAAAATTTAAAGGTCTGCTCTTCATACTGTTGTAATATATCCTTAGCAACTCATTGTTATGATTGTTACATATTTTATAAATAAGTTTCCTTGTGTGTAGATACCATTTTCATTATTTCCATAAGAATGTTTTCAAAAATTCTTTAGTTAACAATTAACACCACAAGTGAAAAGTATTAGTCGAAAGAAAACACTTTATAAAAAATATGGCTTATACAGCCCGTCCTAATTATAAACGTTCACATGATCATAATTTTGACTGTTGTAAAACATCTCATGAGGTTTATCGATACTGTTCGAAATCGGCCAATCCACCATCATCACAGCGACCATTGTATTCTGCTCCAATATCAAATGTTAAAACACGGCATGTACTACCATTTTCAATACAATCTCAACAAAAAAATACCGTAGTCTTAGATGGACCCTTGGAAGAATCTCCTGGTACAGCTAGTGCAAGAGGCAGGACGAATCAAAAAAGTAAGGTTTCAATATATTGCATATACTCCAATAGCTATGTTATCTTTTTTTTTCTTTTTAAGCATTAAGATTGTCCGTTTCTAAAGTGAATATTGGCTCAAATTACGGCGCTGTTAAAACTCATCGCAGCAGCTCGTTCCGAATGTACTTTGATCGTGGAGATTTACCAATCAAAATGGAATATTTATGTGGGGGAGATAAAATTGGTTGGACAGTAAGTATTATAAAATGTAAACCATTTACGAAATTATAAATTTTTACCAATTACAATTAACAAATTTTTATATTCAGGGTTGCCATAAAATGATTTGAAAAAAGTATTTATCGCTTTTTTGAAAACACTGATAAAGTTTTTAAAAAATTCTTAAAAATAGTGCAAAAACAACAAATTTTGTGCAATTTTTTAATAGATATTTGGCTTATTAATACATACTAATAATGTTTTTTTTTTTAATATTAACTCTTTAAGTGGGTACAAAGCCAAGAGTTCTGCCAATAGTTTATTTATTATTTACAATTCCTCGGTTAGCCAGTGCTTGATTTTGTGTACCACTGGCTGTTTCTGACTGTGATGTTTCGTTAGCTCAGATGTCTCGTTAGAGCTGTCGGCTGCCAATCTGGCGGCCGGGGTTCGAATCCCGTCGGGACCAAAAAAATTATAAATTAACTTTTTTTTTAATTTTGTTTTAGAAAATCTATTTTTAAACCACCTATTTCATGGTTTTATCAACATTTTGCCAACATTGAACATTTTGTTTCCTCAGTGCTTGTCCGACACTTTTTGGAACAGACGGAACTTTTGTCTAATGATGTTATCATTTTGGGGATGGGAAAGCAATTGTTGCCAGCACTTGTACCACCTATTAAAGTGCCTTGCCAGCGGTGCACAGTAGGGTTTTTGATACCAAAAATGGGAATTAATTGCAAAATTAAATTTAGGAGAACCGAATAAATTTTTGTAGTCGGTAAAAGTACACAACATTCCACATCACTAGTGCAAAAATTTTGTTTTTGACAACTACCGTTATGTCACTATACAATTTTAAAGTTTGAGTTATTTGACGTTTTCCTCGCGTGCAATATAAATTTCAACTTTTGGTGTCTTAAATATTAGTTTTGAGTGTTTTCTAAAGTGATAATTAAAAATATTTTAATGGAACCTTCAACCTCAGGTTAAGATAATTTTTTTAATTTATGTTTTTTGTTTTTATGTGTAATTTTTGTTATTATTTTTAATTAATTTTCACGCGTAAGCCTATAAATTAGTGGATTTCGGGAAATATGTCGATAAATAGTTGTGAATAAAGCCAAATTAAGAAAAAAACTTTTTTTTTTTTAAATATAAACGCTTTTGAAAATATTTATGAAAATTTTGTCTGCACTTTTTTGCACATTTTAAAATAAAATTTAAATATATTGTTGCACCAACATATAAAAAATCAACTTTTTATAAAAAGCAATATAAAACATTAGTGTTATTATTGCTTTTGTTTTCATGAGAGCTTGCATTTAATTATGAAATTAAAGTAGATAAAAACATATTAAAAGAAGAAAGGCAAAACAATAACAATAAGAATTTTAAACAATAATTATGGAGAAAAACGCTTTAAAGTCAATCATAAGTTGGTCCTATCCATGATTGAAGGAAAAATACTATAAGCTACTAGTACACAAAAAAGCGTTTTATGTGGTGCTACTTCCAAAGAATTTAATAATATTGTCAAAATGATTTCTTTGCAAGTAAAGACAGAAAATTTGGAGTTCGGTTTGTCGATTCTGCATGGATGGATCAGATTCTTTGAATGCCTGCTCCATGTGGCATATAAGCTTCCAATAAAGAAATGGCAAGCTAGATCGGACATCGAAAAACAAGTTGTTGCAAAAAATAAAGCACGTATTCAAGAGGAGTTCAAAAATAAAACTGGAAACCTGGCTTTAGAAATTCGAATGACGGCAACACAGCTCGGCGCTTCTTTCAAAATGCGGACATTTCAGTGCAAATTACAAAATTGATAAGACAAATACATTCAATTATGGTTACCGTTTCTAGTGGTCTTAAAATAAACACTAATGCCTTTCGAGATTTCGCTCTTGATACCACAAGGTATTTTGTACAACTGTATCCCTGGTATTATATGTCCCCAACTATTCATAAATTTTAAATCCATGGACCAGAAATAATAAACCACGCTTTACTACCAATTGGACAGTTGACTTAAGAAGCACAAGAAGCTCGAAACAAAGATTTCAAAAATTTAAGGGAGCATTTTTCGCGAAAATGTTCTAGAGAAAAATCAAATGAAGATATATTTAAAAGACTATTAGTTACTTCAGATCCAGTAATAACAAATATGAGAAAATTGAGAGAGAAAAAAACCCATAATTTGCCTATGGAAGCAATTCAATTGTTAATATTTGAATCAAATCTCGATGGTGAAGAAGATGCCAATAATGATGATAGTGATACCTATACTAATAATAGTGATAATGTTAATGATAATAATTGATGCTGATAAAGAATCGGATAAGGAATAGAAATGTGTGAATAAATATTATTCTTTTTAATTTTTTTTGGAAATATTTCAATTTTAAGCAATATTAAAGGTGTGTTTTAACAAATTAACTAATGGAAAATAAATAAAATTTGTACTAAATAATATTAAAAAATTGATTAGTTTTACTTCTTAAAGTAAATTTGACTGAAAAAAGTTAAAATTAGAAACGGAAAGTTACCTCGAATTAATTCCCACTTTTGGTATCAAAAACCCCACTGTGCTTTGGTCCGTTTGTCTTCTGACTGGGTAACCACATATATTTTGATTTTTCGTGAGGTGGTTATTAATGATGTCATTATTTTGCTCGACATCCCCATATAAAAGTAATGAGAATTGCAGTGGAGTGTAGAAGAGCACTACCATATAATTTTTTATACATATATTTAAGTACACAATTGGTAACGGCAAGTACTTCCATCGAGGGTAATTACCCAGGCAGAAAAATTAAATCGGCACTGTGTTGTAAAAGCATCGGCGACGGTCGGTTATGCGTTAATAGAACGTGGAATTAACAATATTGATACCCGATTAATAACAGTGGCCAACCGTTAGTTTGAGCGAACTTGCCACCGTTGGTATAACGTTGGTAATTCAAAAAAATTATAACATAAAAGCATTTAATAAACATTTGAATTTGGTATTACTAATGAGCGAATGAGATTTTTATTTTGTACTTACAACTGTTCTTACAAAGAAATTGTGCCAAGTATTGCACTCCGATGTTGATTAATTTTATATATGTTGTAGTAGAGACATAATATACCCGTATTTTGTTCTAGCGGCCCAAACTCCAATTTATGTTGTTAATACGGAGGCTCCATATTGGCGATTTTAACGTTTTTAGAATTCTACCAGTAAATTTGCATATCATACGAGAAGTATTGGAGTGACGAATATAATGGCGTATTTAATTAATATAATTAAAGATTAAACAAAAAAGTTTAGAATGTTTTTGCGTCCTCGAAAATAAATCTGCACAAAATCTTCTTTCATTTAAGTATAAGCATGTCGGTGTTTGTTTCAGGATATGGAAAATTGTGCATGTTTAGTTTTATATAAGAATTATCACTATGCGTAAACTATACATTCCACTGAACTCATTTTTTGTTATTAAAATTCCAAATCCATTGAAATATCTTGAAATATTTAGAAAAGAAAGAAATTGTTATATAAAAAATAATTTGTATGCGGGTGATATATTCCCCCGAAACCGATTAAAAAAATTAAAGAAGATAATACGAAACAAAAAAACTTTAAAATAACAGGGGTTGTAATTTTAAATCATGGTTACATTAAATAGGTTTTGCATTAAAAACATTTTTGTTTGCCCTACACTTTTTGTCAAAACTCAAATCGCCAATTTGGCATGAAAAATATCACACCAACACCATAATTATTTAATATTAACAGCTGATTTTAGGTTTTTAGATAATAATTTTAATAAAAAAACGTAATGAAGGAATTTACATTTAAAGAGGTAAAGTGTTTCTGTAGTTAACCTAAAATATTTTAATATTCGTCGCTTTAAAAGAAAACCTTCCGAAATTTAATTTCTTCAAACATTTAAAAAATATATCTTTTTTTAAATTTCACTTAAAACCTACATATGTGCAAAGATTAGGTTTCATCTAAATTTAATACAATTTTTTAACGAAAAATCTAAAAAATTGTCAAAAATGTCTAGTTATGGCAAAGATTCGAAAAATTGGCATATTTACAAAATGATTGGAAAAGTGTCATTTAACGGCAAGTGTCAAAAAAAAAGTTTCTTACTTCTAAACCAAAAGATTTTTTTCGGATTTTTGAAGTGGATTTTTTTTTTTTCTTGAAACGGATTTTTTTATAAATCATAATTTTTTATATCTTTTGCTTTTGTACTTTGATTTTACAAAACTGAATAAATCACTTCCAGCCTACTTAAAAATTATTCTGCGTAAAAATTATAAAAATTAAATTTTCAAAATTATTTATATTATAAAACCTAACTCATAATCAGTTTTCTTTTCCTATTTCACATAAAATTTTAATAATAATTCTAACCGTTTTTGCAATGAATTTTGTACCACATGTTCAGAATGAAAAATAAAAACAAGGTTCAACAATTTTTTTTCTTGCCTACTTTAGGCGATATTTGACGAAAAAGGTTTAGGGGTTATCTTGATAACTAATGAACAAATAGGAGTAAGTTTAGGCAAAACAAAACATTTTAAGATATAATTTCAATTCAAAAATTTAATTTTTCGTTTAATTAATTTTTCTTTTCTAAAAAATCGAAATTCAACGAAAACGCACTTTAACTTCGATACATACTGTTTAAACCAGTTGTGCCCAAGGCCTATGCGCTTGGTGCTCATTTGTTTTTGTAAAAACACTTAGCTATATATATACACATATAGAGCGCTCAGCACTAGCAATACGAAATACACAAACAACTTTGTCTTATTAGTTTTTTTGTCGTTCTTCACTGTATACACGCAAGTGCAAAGCAACAACACTTTCGTATGCTTTGTTGGTAAACATTGAAATATTTTTTCTTTTTTCTTTGTATGTATTGGTTTTTACAACAAAAAATATTGAATAAAAATTAGTTTTTCTTTAAATGTATTGGTGTTTGCTCTTCCATAAGGAACTTTTGGGCACTCCTGGTTTAAACTTAAACGCGTTATTAATACTACTAAATACATTATTTCAGTAAAATTTCATAACAATCCGTCTATTTATTTTTAAGTCAGCAGGATGCCCTTTAAAGGTATCCTGATCGAATACCGAGTGTCCTAGGACATAACTAATGACCTATTATAAAGCTATAAAGCTTTATTCTTACTTTGTGTTTATTATCAACGGGATTTAATAATTTGAAATACGCTTTTAAGTTTTTTAAAAATTGTATTCCTTTCAAAATAATTATTTTTTTAAATTTTAACTTTGATAACACTGTGCCGATCTTCTTGATAACACTCTGCCGATCTTCACAATATGTTACTCACAATATGTTACCATCTATTAGTAATACCAAATTCACACTTTTGAAAGGTTTTAATTCGTTTTTATATAAAATTTAATATATATAATTTTTGACCACAAATTTGATTATTTTAAATTAATATTCGATTTAAAAATTGAAGATTTCAATAAAAAAGTTTTTGAAAACTCCTTACAGGTACTCATACAAAATGTTAGTACAAAAGTGTGTTAAAAGGGTTCCAATTCAGTTGAACTAATTTTTTCTGCTGTTATCGTTTAATTCGTTATTTAGCTAAATTGCAGCTGAACCTGAACTAATTTTTCAATCTAATATTTAGTAATTCGTCATTCTCAAATTTACATATTTGACAATTAATTTAAACCACAATTAACTCATTCTATATAAAACCATCAAAATAAATTGAATTTTTTACCTCGGACCCCTTCAATTTTAACCAAACTTGTTATATTAGGTAAGTGTCATATAACTAGATGTGACGAATTTTGGGCTAGTAGATTTTACGGTTGTGAAAATATAACGTTTTAAAATTAAAAAAAAAAATCGAAAATTTACCAAAAGTAAACGTACGTTTAACGGTGAAAACTACGTTATTCGATAAAATCTTAAACTACGTTATCGTGGTTTAAATAAAATTACACGCAGAAAAAATACACGTTTGAATATATTTGCAGGTAATTATATTTACAATGATTTAAATTTTCAAACCTAAACAAAGATATATATGCTTTTTTCAGCGTGTAGAAAAAAGATAATTGTTTGAAGATAAAATTCATTTTTTTAAATCCGTGGTTCAAACCGTTGTATTTCAAAAAACAGTAATTTTTAATTCTTAAAAAAATATGTTAATTATAAATGATTCCCCTATGCCGTTGCCCAACCCGTTTATTACGGAATCCAAAGTTAATAATAAAAATCTGAAAAACGATACTAAATGTAGTAGAAAAAAAGATTTACATAAAAAATATATTTTATTGAAAAAAAAAAATAAAAGTTTTACAAAAGTAGTTGCACATAATTGCCCATATCTTTTTAACGGCTGAAGCTACGAGAGTCATTGATACCTCATTTTAAAGCTACTTGGTTTTACTAGTACAGGAAAGTTATTCACTTTTTGACACCAAAATGTTTTTTTTTTTCAAAATCCGTGGTACAAACCGCTGTATATCAAAAACCTGGTTTTCTAAAATATTTAAATTAATATAAGTTAATTATAAATTATTCTTCCATATTGTTGCAAAACCCCTATGTGGACCTGCTGCGGGTTTCTAAGTTATCGATTTTTTAAATATATTTTTTTAAATTTTTATTCATAACTTTGGATTCAGCAAGCTCCATAAAGAGATTTGGCAACGGCATAGAGGAATACTTTATAGTTAACATATTTTTTTTAGAATTAAAAAAAACCTTTTTTAGAATTAAAAAAAAAAAATATTTTTTTTGAAATACAGCGGTTTCAACTGCGGATTTAAAAAAATACATTTTACCTTCAAACTGTTTTTTTATAATTTTATTTAAACCACGGTAACAGTTTCTTTTAAATAAGGTATTATCAAATCACGTAGCATTCACCGTTAAAAAGATATGTACGTTTATGTTCGACAACTTTGGTAAAATTTTCTAATATTGTTCATATTTTGAAATGAATCCGCTGGGACTAGCTATACTAAACTTGGGCTGTGTTATAGCCCAGGAAAAACAGACATTGCCAAGTAATTAAACGTGTAGACCGCGCACAAAGGGATTCACTAGTTACTTGCTATTTACCCGCTTGATTACTTTTGTTCGTGATTACCCAAAATTCATGGGTGGTCATTACCCTCTTGCTTATAAAAAAAGTGAGAATAATGACAGGTAAGTCATTATTACTCATAGTGAAAGAATAAGTAATTACTTTTATACTAGGAATAAGTGGTTACACACAATGATATAATGGGTGGTTACCAAAGAGTTACAAAATAAGTGGTTATCTTTAAGTTATTTTTTTTTTTAAACTTTAAAAAAAATTTAAAATAACTTTAGTTTGGAAAATTTACTTGTAAGCGTTTTTTAAAATAAATTAATACATTATTAGAATAAAAAATATGAATTCGATACTAAGTAATCAGTAACTCATTATTTTGATATTACATATAAGTACTTCTATAACACATTATCAGTAAGTCATTACTTTTATTTTTAATAGGTAATCACCTATAATTACTTGGTAATCTATATGGTAACGACCTGACATAACATGGTAATGCTGGGAGTTATATGACTTACAACTTCTATACCAAGTTTGGTTGAAATCGGAAAGGGTGACGGAAATCGACTGGGTGATTTTATGTATATGTATGTTTTCAGTGAATTGTTAAAAAAAGGTTTGTGCCTCCGCTATCAGTCCCACTTGTAGATGATAGAGTAAAATGGACCAAAATTCGTTGTTCCGTATTTAATGGGTATTTTATTAACCACCCCAATAGAAAAACTTCATCAAATTGAAAATAAAATTTTACCATTTCTATTTTTACAATTCAACTCTTAGTACACCTTGTGAATACCTTTTACGTTTTGAAAACAAATTTCTAACAAGAAAACTACTACAAACAATATTAGACACATATTTTTTTTTAGGTGCGCACATTTTTGTATAAAAATATATCTAAACTTTTAGAAATTAAAATTTTTTGGACGCATAATTAATGTACTTGAAAAGTAGTGTGAAAGCCGAACGATTACGAAAATTGAGAAAAGCCCAGACACCCACTCGATCAAATTAAATAAACATAATTATATGTTAATTTGAAGTTTAACCAACAAAAAACTTACCACATAAAAGTGGTATTCGATTTTTTTTTGATACAAAAATGATCGGACATGCACGGACATGTTTTAAGTACCTGTGCATACGTCTTTACCATTTAAATTTGCCTATTGTTTAATAACTTATATAAGAAATATGTTTTAAAAAACATCAAATTGCGTAATTTTTATTTCCTAAACTTGAATAGCGCACCTAAAAAAATACGTGTAATATTTTGTTTTCCTTTTCAACATATTTATCATTCAAATCTTCGGATTCACCACACTGAGAGAATTATCTTCAGTTCAGTAATGATCTTCAGTTCAGTAATGATCTTCTTGATAGCTTTAATGAATATTGTCACTGGAACTTGTCCATTGAAACTTTTCATGGAATCTGTGAAATAAGTTTCATTAAAGTAAATGTTTGTAGAATTAACGAAAGTTTTCATAAAACTAATAAATCAATCCGACAATGAAACGTTTATAGAATTTATGAAACTGTTTCATAAACATTTTTATTATTAAGAAGTTCCTTTGAATTAATAAAACTCTTCATGAATGTCTTGAAGAATGCATTGAAACTAAGCCAATGAACAGTTTCATGTGATTTTTTAAACAATTTCATTAAAGTCCAAAATTAATAAAAGGCTACATTTAAATAATTAAGCACTTTATGAAATATGTTGAACACTTGAGAATTTAATATTAAAAGTAAAGTTTGAAATGTATAAAAATTATAAAATTTTATGAAAATAAAAAAATACGTCTTTGAAATATATTCATAGCTCTAAAGAAAATTATTATTGAATTTATGAACAGATAATTTATAAAATCAAATGAATTTTTTTTCGTAAGCTATGAAATTTTATAAAAAAAAAAGTTTTTGAAAAATTTTTAGTAAAATTTCTTGGATATAATGAAATTATTAATTGAATCTACGAAAAAATTCTAAGAAATTGTTTCATTTATATCATGAATTATAATTCTTTCAGTGCACTAAGTAGTTTCTTTGTAAGGTAAATTTGAGTATTTCGGCATATTATTTGTCAAGTATTTTTCTACACTTTTCAGAAAAGTTTTCCAATCGTTTAAAAGGTATGTGTAAAATTCTCCCAAAAAAAGAGTTTTTATAAAATTAAAGAATTTTATGCTTTTTTTTACTATTTTTTTTGTAAAAATTTTATCAAAAACAGTTCTAAATAAACTTAACTAGCAAAACACTTTCATTTTGCGTAATTAGAAATAAATATGTAAAAATAAATTGCAGCAATGGTCAAAAATTATGTATGGACCTCTCAATTGCTTACATATTTATTGCCTTAAATATATGTTGCAATAAGTATTTAGCAATATTCGTTAACACTTATTAAGCTTGTTCGATTACGCAAAAATGTGTACAAATTTGTAAAAGTTTTTACAGGAAGGTGTTCGTTTACACCAGAGATGCCCAGTAGTGGCTGATATCAGCAAATTAAACTCACACGTATACTTACGCTCTTTTGTTTGATCGTCAATCAACCAATAGGAAATCAGCATGTTGAGTGGGAGAGACAAACTACACTTGCAGAAATAATATTTAAAAGATTATCAATTTATTTTACACATGGCGTTTTTAACAGACATTTGTAACATTTTGAATGAGTTGAATTTGAAGCTGCAGGGAAAAGATAATAATATTTCGGATATGTTTAAAATTCTTTCAGATTTTAAAACTCAGCTATTTTTACTTGCAGCTCAAATTGATTCTGAAGACTTTTCGGACTTTCCGAAAACTTCTGTTATTTACGACAAGGAGAAAATCTTGAAAAAGTTTGAACTTTTGGAAGTATTAGAAATGCTTTTTAATAACTTTAATGACAGGTTTAAGGATTTTGAAAATCAGCATTTACTGGATATTTTTCAAAACCCTTTTAAATGCGATATATTAAAGTACGAATTTCCAAACCAAACAGAACTTGTTATACTTCGAAGTGAAATAGATTTGCCGGATAATTTTAACAATATAGAATTCTGGAAAAATCTGGATGGTACAATATATCCTGAAATAAAGAAGATTTCATTAAAGTGTTTATCTTTATTTCCCTCAACGTATCTTTGCGAACAAATATTTTAAGATTTGAATTATATTTGCTCAAAAAAACGCAATAAGCTGAATTCTTCTTGTTTGAGAAATATACTTTTATTGCGTAACTGCAATAAGAGTAACAACATAGAAGATTTCATTACTTTTTAATTGAAAATTGAACAATGATTAATTGATTGAAAATTTATAAACACTTCGAAGAATCTTTTTATTTCGAAATATATCACACCCGCCACACATGTGCTTTCGTCGCAATCTCGTAAAAAAAAAAAATGAACAGCAAATTGTTTTCTGCCAGTGTTATTTCGTCACTCTTCCCAATACTACTACCATGGGCATCTCTGGTTCACACAAAATCTTTAAAAAATTACAAAATACAAAAATCGGGAAAAATTTAATATCGGGTCAGCCTTTAAATAGCGGGATAATCCCACTAAAAGCGGTATGTGAGAGAACTGAATGTCTCTGGTAGAAACAGGGGTTAACCACGTAACTCGTTACGAAAAACAATTAAAAACCTGTAATCTTGTAACTTATGTACAAAAACCGTAAGGTTTGAAATCAATAACATAGATGTATGGGTTTGTTTTATGGAAGGTACAAGATTCACGCAGTAATCCCCCAGTAGTAACTAAAGAAATTTAATAAAATTTTTCACATTCTAAAATATTTTTTATGTCTATAAAATTCATTTCCAGGTTAATATTGAAAAATTGGATTATAGCTTATACCTGCCACTGTTTTTTGATGGACTTTGTGAAACTGAACACCCCTATAAAACCTATGCCAGACAAGGTGTTTCTGATCTTTTACTAGCTGGCGGTGATAAAATACATACTGTTATACCTCAGCTAATATTACCACTTAAAAGTAAGTTTAAACGAATTAAATCAAATACTATTAAAATCAATTTTGGTACCTCTACAATACCGTTAATATACTATTTCAAATTGAATACCGTTCCCGTTATTTTTATGGGTAATTATTACCGGTATCTATTAATATAAAAAAATACTTAGAATTCACATTTTAACTTATAATACGAACTCATATATCACATATATCATTGTAATGAGAGTTTTTACGAAAATATTTGTATACTCTGGCTAGGAATTCTGTAGGGCAATCACCCATAAAAGTCCACTTTTCGAAGTTAAATTATTACAATATTACATTCAAATTTTAAATAATGTTAATACTTTTGGTGAAAAACAACAGTTTTCCATTGTTTAGTTTAACGTTTTCGTAAGTAACATCGTTAAAACGATAGCCATTTAGGTATCGTTGTAAACGAAACTATATCGTGTTTCTTCAAGAATCTTTCTCCTTTTATGTGATAAATAGAGCTCGGAACTTCATGTAAATACATGTTTGTTGTCGTTAGCTAGAGAACAATGTTAAGGGGGGACATTACATTCGCGGCAGAGAAAACAGACCTTTTTTAAAAAATTCATAACTCAGTCAAAAACAAACATTTTTTTATTATTGTAAAGAATTGAACAAATTACAAGAAAAAAAATTCAAAAAAATATATTTTTCACTCCAACATGGTTTTATAGAGCTCCAAATTGGCGGCAGAGAAAAAAACGGGGCCTCGTGGTTGCAGCGCTGGGAGTCGCAAAAATTGTCCGATCTGGAAAAAATTACTTTTTTAAATCTTAACAAAATTAGTTATCGTATGACACGAGCTTTTTTTAAATTTTTTTTTTCAATTTTTGGTGATGTTCCAAATTTAAAAGGGGTTTTTCGAAAAAAAAAATTGACTTAGCGAATCAAGTTAAAAAAAAAAACCAAAAAAAAAAAAAAAAATCGTCAAAAAATGAACCCGCTAGTGCCGCAACCAGTACGAAAAACATGGTTTCTAGATAAACGCGTTCAAAGTTTGTGAACAAAGAAAAAAAAGGTTATTTTCAATCTGCCATGCCTACTTCGTACTGTATGCCTTCGTTATCTTGTGTTGTGCTGTTTCTTACAGTTTTTTTTGCAGGTTTTCTTGGTGTAATGATTTTGTGTAAAAAACCTCTTTTGCCTTTTCGATCTAAAGAACGACGCTGCAGGTAGCAAGTAAAACAAGTATATACCAGCTGCCGTACGTAGGTAGCGCGAAAACTAAAAATGCGCTCTCACTAATCTGGCTGTAACTTTTGAACCCGTAGGAATTTTTCCATGAAATTTTTTTCTTAGAATCTTAAGAATATTTACTAAAATACAAAATTATAAAAAAATTCGATTTCAAAAAACGGCCAATGCCATGTCCCCCCTTAACCAAATATCTTAGCGAATCAACAAATTTTAAACAAAATGGTATAGATTTGTTAAAACTAATATTAGGATATTTTGCTATAACTGGATTATTTATTTTTTGTTTCATATTTTGCTACTAGTATAATTGCATATTTTGCATTCATATTCATATTTTTAAGAATTTTTTTCTTATTTTACTAAAAATAAATTTTACACAATTTTTAAATACATATTTTATGTACATCAAAACACAAATATAAATGCATTTACTTCAGAGCCCTAGTGATGAGTTTCACTTTCGATCGAAACGAAACTCATCATTTTTTATTATTTCCGAACATCAAAAAGCAAAGATTTTCGAGTGATAAAGTTTTCACTCGAAAATCTTTGCTCTCTGAAGCACAGATTTTATATTTCGATCGAATGTGACTATTTCATTTAAAGAAATTCACAATTTTCATTAAGTGTTGTATTGTAAAACTAGAGATGGTAAAATTTAATTATCAATTTAACGATTATTTTCTGTTGGGCACACTTAAACATAGTACACTAACACAGTGCAACACGAAAAAAAATAACCATATACGGACACCTCTACGTAATAAAAGACTAAAAAAAAAGACCCATGTCTCCCAATTTTTCCCAAAGTCATTTCCTTTTTTGTTTATGGGCCGCCAAAGATTTGGGGCCTCGGTATCATTTTCGCAAAAAAGTGATCATTTTCTCAGGCTCATATCTTGCAAACCGTTCAGAATTTCGATGGCAAAGTTGTAGCTCTTGTCATAAAGAACAAAAATTGCGAACATATAAAATCAAAAAAACTTCACCTTCCAGATCAAAATCGCAAAAAACTAAAAAAAATTCGATTTTTTTTACCTTTTTCCCGTGTTCAGGTCCATAGGTAGCAAACCATTCAAAATTCAAGGAAACAATCAACTACAAAAATTTACCTAAGATCTCAATAAACAAATTTCTAGAACATATAAACTTCCTGGGAATTGGGTTTGCTACCTATGCACCTGAACAAGAGAAAAAAGAAAAAAAAAATGAAATTAAAAAATTTTTCACTTTTGCGCGCTACCTAAACAGTGTTAAGAATCATCTCTAGGAAGTTTATATGTTCTAGAAATTTGTTTATTGAGATCTTAGGTAAATTTTTGTAGTTGATTGTTTCCTTGAATTTTGAACGGTTTGCTACCTATGGACCTGAACACGGGAAAAAAGGTAAAAAAAAATCGAATTTTTTTAAGTTTTTTGCGATTTTGATCTGGAAGGTGAAATTTTTTTGATTTTATATGTTCGCAATTTTTGTTCTTTTCTGAACGGTTTGCAAGATATGAGCCTGAGAAAATTATCACTTTTTTGCGAAAATGATACCGGGGCCCAAATCTTTGGCGGCCCATAAACAAAAAAGGAAATGACTTTGGGAAAAATTGGGAGACACGGGTCTGTTTTTTTAGTCTTTTATCACGTAGTGGTGTCCGTATATGGTTATTTTGCCATGACTTAAAAAATTACACACAGTGTATTCACACTTGAACATGGTACACTAAGCATAGGTAGAAATGATGTATTGTACGTACTATTATCTATTGTTGTCCTACGGACACGTCCACGATCGGACTTTTTTATAAAAGGGACATGTCACCTTAACATGGCGTTGTCATCTAAGCTGACGTATTTCCCAATTTCAGACACCTTGTGAGGGCAAAAAGAAGCCAAAATTGAAAATATCCGCAAAATTTAATAAAATCGGTAAAATTAAAAAAAAAAAAAAAACCACAATTTAAAAAAATCGCCTAAATTTTTGGAAATTTTTTTTCATCTCTGTCGTTTTAATTCAATGTTGGCAATTTCCGAAATTTTTTTAATATAACATTTTTTTTTTTAATTGGCGATTTTTATTTTAAATGTTGGTGTTTTTTTAAATTTTGGAATTTTTGTAATGTTTAGTTTCCAAAAACAAATCGTACCAATGGATTTTTTTTTTGTACCTACTTAAACTGGTTTAGTGATATGTCCACGATTGAACATATTTGAACATATTTGCCACCGCTTACCCACTGCAATGTTGAATTTTGCTAGTCCTGGGATAAGTACTGTTTTAACCAGTCACGGGGTATTTACTTTAAGTGCAATTGACTTCTCATTTCAGGTAGAGTTTGTGTATATTACAATTAAATTTTATCATCTCTATTTTCGATACGACAATACAACACATACAATATGTAGCATACCCCTTGTGAACAACCTAAATATAAAAATTTCTATAACGAATATAGATTCTGCAAATTTATTTCATAGAAAATATTATTTAACTCTAGAAAAGTTTATCCTTATACAAATTTAATGATTTTTTCACATTTTTCGCATAGAAAACTTGCACAATGCTAAGAAAATCATGGAACAAATGTTAACCTTCGAATTCGCAAATCGGCTGTCGACTAAATGTATGTGAAAAGTGGCACGCGACGTATTGATTTAAAAATTTTATCTATTTAAGTCATGCAAGCCAAAAATTCTTGCCACCACTGCCGTAGTGTTTATGCTAATGAACTTTTATTTACCAAGGACTTTTAAACAAAGTTGAAGTGATGTTGTCTGTCTAAATTAATTTTCTTTGCAAACTTATATAGACGACACGCAAACCCATTTAAAAAAGTTTTCAACAGCAAACAACTTTAATGTATAAACGTTAGAGTGCCTCATATTGAGATTTTAAAAAACTGCAAGATGCACTTTCCTGAAAATAAAGATTAACATGTTTTATGACGACTCCTAAAATATTTCATCTCGTGAGCTAAACCGTTTTAAAAAAGAATCCAAAAACACTATTTTCACATTCGGTGAAAATTTTTATCAAATAAAAAACACATTTAAAAATTCTACATGCATTAAAAAATTATTAAAAACAGCTTCTTCTATTATCTTGAGAATAAAAAAAATGTATTAATATTTCAAAAAATCTCTAATTTTTCATCTATTTTTCATTATGAATACATATTTTGAAAGTGATGACTTCCGCTGATAATTTTAACATGTTTCATAATGTTCAAGGATGTTTTCAGGACTCTGTAAGGAACTTGAAAAATATAGTTTTTTAGATTAATACCTCTAGCTTTAACCGGAGCTAATGGATTTGTGTTTTTATATAAGTAACACGTAAACTAGAGACTTTGGCGAATAATCCCAGTAAAAAACGCTGCTTACATGCAAGCAGGTTTGTAAGGGAGTAAGACAAAAATAATCCCTTACAAACCTGCTTACTTATGCCATAATTTTTATATGGCGAATTCCCACTTGTAAGCATTACATTGGCAAAGTAAGCGCGGATTTCAGCGCTTATAAACAGTAGTGATTTCTTGGATTTCAGTAAAATCATATTTCATGTCTACATTATTACGATTGAAAGTAATTTTATGATAAATAATTTATTTCACATAAAATTCTTATTTTTATTAATGTCCTTCTTGGTCAGACCTTCAATCCTATCTACTCTTTTGCAGATGACAGCAACATTTGTCATTCATTTTCAATCGATCACAGGCCAAGCTCTTTGGAGATAGAGGGCATGCGGCAGAATATGAATGACACACTCAATCAAGACCTTTCTACAATCTCCGAGTGGGGTCGCGCGAATAAGGTCGATTTTAATGCACGCAAGACCCAATGTTGTATGTTAACCCACAGACGGGCTGTGGAATTAACATTCTCATCTGTAACTTTGGATGGTATAGGTATTGAGGAATCGGATACTCTTGATGTTCTGGGCATGAGAATACATTGTGATGTCCGTTGGAATAAGCACGTATTTCAAGTGTCGGTTTTCTAAAACGGTGCAAGACTTACTTCACTCCATCCGATCTCCTTACTATTTATACCAGCTATATCCGGCCAAAAATTACAACTCTACAACTCTCATATATGGGCAGGGGCTCCACTGTCTATTCTGAAGCTTCTGGACCGTGTTCAGGGGAGGGCGGTGAAGCTTATCAATGACAGTAGTGTATCCAACTCTATTGATTCATTGGAGCATCGTCGGAATGTGGGTTGTGTGACACTTTTCTATCGATATTACCATGGGAGATGCTCATCTGAGATAAGTGAACTTATTCCACGAGCCCGAGTTTTTATTCGTAATCCTCGCTTATCTAGTAGAGCACATCCGTTTGTAGTTGATTGTCCTGTGTTTCGCACAACGCATTACAGAGAAAATTCGTTTTTTAGTCGAACGATTCGTATGTGGAACAAACTTCCCGCAGAAGTCTTCCCTGTTACTTACAATTTAGAAAAATTTAAATCAAATATCCACAAATACTACTCCCTCCCATACCCTATTTTCCTGATCAATACAATGCACTGCATGAGTAGGGGGCATCCCCTGAGTATTGGTTAAAATTAAAAAAAAAAAAAAATCATTTTATTTTTTACCGCTCTACGTGCTAGCTCTTCAGAAACAGTTAAATGGCTAATTATTTTTTATTACTTACTCGAAAACATCAAACACAATCGGAAATCACTCGTGAAAATCGGTTCAGATCGTTTATAGTCTACGACATGAAACTTTCTGCACTACAACCTGTATCCTTACAAGGGATTAGGGTAAGCTGCTTGCAACCTGCATCCTTGTTAGGAAAAACAGTACGCTCAACATTTTTTTTGTTTATTTTTATACGAAAATTATTCGTTTCATTTGCTGCTTCTCAGTATTATGTGATAGTAAGCGCTTATATCAGCGCATTTGTTTTATCCTGCTTCTAAAAACATGAAAATTTTTTACTGTGATATCTTGTATTAAAAATGAAAAACCGTTGAATCTTTCCTGAAATACTTGAAAAATAAATCAAAATTTCGAAAAAAATACAATTTTTTAATCCTTTCACTACTTTTTGTTTGTGGATAAATTTTTATTTTACTTCCGATTCTTGTTAGAGGACCTAAAAATAAGAAATAAAAATTTTTACATGTAGGCGCCCTTCTCCTCCTACCAGTCCATTTATACCACTTAAACATTCGAATAGCCAAAAATGCTTTATATTATTTTGTTGTGGTCGTTACATGCCAAATTTCAAAATACTATCTTTCTTAGTTTACGAGATACACCAAACGATAACTTTTGCGGAGATAAAGGTTTCTTTACAAATATCGCGACTATATTTCCCTGATGAACAATTTATCAATATTATAATTGTTTTCAATGACCTATATCCTAATGAACATATTTAAACTAAAATATAAAGTTTTTTTGAATTATCAAAATTTTTTTTATTTGAAGAGTGGATTCGGATAAGGGTTAACAGGCCATATTTTTTACATAAATAATAGAACTAGTACATTTACACATACTTGGGCAAAATTCTTGCTATTTTTCTGCGCTTTTATCTAAATAAAAATTACTTTAAAAGTTAATTTTTCGGTAGAATTCTTTATTTTTTTTATATTTTTTTTTTTTTTAACGAATTTGAATGAATGAAAAAGCAAGATTTTATTGATAAAGTTTAACGATAACATCCTAAAGTTGTATTTTTATATTTTAAATTTTCAAAAATTCAGTTATTGTAAGTGCTATTTGTATTTCAAGTAGGAACATACAAAAGGATATACACACAAAAAACTAAAAACGGGTTTGAATTAAAAATGTTATTGAAACAATTAATATTTTAATTGATTTTGCACCTACGACTGAAATGATAGTATTAACTAAAAAAATTTGCAGACAGTTTATTAAAACTCTTTCAATTAAAATAATAATAATATCAATTAAAAGAGTTATTGTTTTTCTTTACAACCTCAATTAAAAAGTTACGTTAAATTGATTAAAACTTTAATTGAAACTTGAGAAGAAAACAATGGTAGTTTTAATTGAAAACTCGTATTTTTTTATTTTTGTTATATACCCCCCATTAAATAAAAAAAGAAATGCCGGTTTGTAAATTAAATTGACATTTTATTTATAATAAAATTAAAGCTTTTTAATATAAAAATGTATTATAAGAAAGCAAATAAAAGTAAAGACAAAATTTTTGTTTTGCTTGTGTTGTCTTGAACTTTTTCTTGTAATTGAATTGATTTCTTAAAAAAATCACACACAACTTTAAAATGATAGTTTAATAACACTTATACTTATTGAAAATTAATTTATTTACAAAAATAATAGTTTAATTGTCCTTTTTCGATAAGGTTTATTTAAATCCACATGTGCACTTTTATTACCACAGATAAAACACGAAACTAAATTAAGTTTTCGTGCGTACACGAATATCGCAACAAAAAGAGTGTTGCAAACTCTAGTGAAATAACTACGATTTTGCGTGTATTTGAAATCGGTAAACTATTCAACTTATTAAAAGTTAATCATTTGCGATTTTTTTTCTTTTTATTTACAAATTAAATAATATATTGATATAATTAAACCTTTGTTTGATTATTTAATCTAAATAAAATAACAAAAAATAGTTTGCCAAATTTTTAAAAAATGTTGTTTACATGTTGTCAACACTGTATGGATATATTAGAAAATTCAATAAATTGTATGTGAATAAAGCGCATCATAAAACGTGATAATTACTTGTGAAAAAGAGATAGGATTAAGAAGAAAAAGCATTCTAGTTGAGAAATGAATTGTGCATTGGTATTAGCTAATTCTGTCTCTTCTGATCAAAACAATACTTGTTTGTACGTAGTGTGACCAAACTCCAATTTAGTCGCAGTCAACGCTGTGTCGACCGTGGCTCAACTGGTTAAGAGGTGAGATTACGGTGCATAGCTTTGATGCTAAGACTGTGAGTTCAAATCACAGTACGACACCAAAAAATAAAAAGTTTTTCATATAGAGCAAAATTAACAATATAAAATACTTTGTTCAATTGACACATAAATTAACCACTGACGAGTCCCAGGAGGGGGACGAAACTGCGGCAGTCTGGTGTATCCCTTGTGTCCGTAAAATTTTTCAATAAAAATGTTTTCTTCTTCTTCTTCCTGTAAAGAGACTAACTAAAGAAATATTCTACAGTAATTAATATAAAAAATTAATTACGATTGTCATTATCTGACGGTTGCAAAACACTTTCTAACATAAATTTTTTAATTGAATCAATTAAAAAAATTGTTTAAATTGCCATTGATATTCAAACAATACTAAAAATACATTATAAAAACTTCTGGGTACTATATTTTACTGTGATCGTCAAAAGGTTAAAAGATAATTGTGAGTAATTCGTTATTTCGTCACATTCAATTTATTTGTTAATATTGCATTACTGACTAACAAAATCTACTAAGTACTGATAAATTTATAATTTATCCTTTCATTTCTTAAAAAAAAAATCCTTGATGTCCTTGAAACTTTTCTAACGTATAAATAATATTGTACTGATAATACAGTCCAATTTTTTATGAAAAATACCAAAATGCATAGAAAAAATTCCAAAATCAGCAAATTTTTATGAATTAAATAATAACATGTTAAAACCATGGCAAAACAATACCTGGTAGACTTATTAGAAAATTTTTCTCTCATTTTAAAAAGCAAATGACAAAAATTCATACAAAAAATAAACAGAAAACCATAGAAAGTCGAATAAAAAACCCCATTTCTCCCTAATGCCTTCACATTGTATTGTTATGTCATAGTTAAAACAAGTTTAAACAAAAGTTTCTTTTCAATCATATCCTGAAAAGATTTTAATAAAGAAAAACTTTAAACTTCAAAATGTGTTATCTGTTAGAAAACATGCAGACGGATGAACTTTTTCATTTATTGTACTGAATATTTGTTTTTTTTTTACACCCAAGATTTTAAAATAATAAAGCTCTCAGATTCGAATTAATCTCCGATTTTATACTTTCAGATGTAAAGAAATTTTTGTACAGCTTCCGTCAAACAAAAATTTTGAATTTTTTTAGAAAAAACATCTAGTTCAGAATTCTTTCCATTATAAAAAAAACTTGCTTAAATGGATCAAAATTTGAGTTTTTCCATGGAAAACAATATGATTTTTTAAAAAAGTTTCAAAATCAGTACAATCAGTACAATTTTTTAAAAAATCAATCACGTGTACACGATTATTTCATCAGTGTGCGCCCCGGTAGGCTAGTTGGTAGCGCGCTGGCTTATCTGTGCGGGGGTTGTGGGTTCGATTCCCACCAGAGGCACTGGTCTGTCTTCGCTACAACGCGCCGAAGGCCATAGTACCTAGTGCTCGGTTAGGGTAATAGTATATAATTTGTAATTATATGATTATTAATTAATAAAAAAAAAAAAAAAAAAAATATTTCATCAGTACACGTGATTAAAAATCAGGGGCCGAATTACGGCATTCGTGATCGTAATTTTTCGATCGAAATTAATTTTCTATTTCCGAAAGTAAACATTTTAACGAATATTTTTTGATCAGGGATGTTGTAGTTCGGACGATTTCACTCGATCGCGAATGCCGTAATTCGACCCCAGTACATGTACTGATCAAATCAGTACTAATGTTCACCCTATTTATATACCCGTTTTCTATATTTTGCTTATTTTCAAGTTTACATTTTTGTTTCAAGTTTACATTTTTTTTTATACAAAATTTAGCATATTGATAAATATGTTATTGTACTATAGATATGCTAAAATAAATATTTAAAAAATCAAGTTTTGACTATTTCTAGAGTTATTCTCGTCTTCTGAACAATTCACTTAATGGTCTGTATACTCTTATTTAGTCGAGTACCATCTTCATTTATTTAAAATTGTATAGTGAACAAGGGTAGTGAAAGGGTTAAATATGAAACATTAGGTTTTATTAAACAAAAAATATAGTTATGTTTGGAAAAAACTAATCAGTTACCAAAATTATTAGTGAATTTCGTAACCTTTTCGACGATGTATTAAAAATTAAAATCGAATGAAAAATGGGAGAGTTGTTATATTTTTTATAAAAATCTTATTGAATAACATAAAAAAATTGCATAAATATCTTATAATCTCGAGCCGAGGGGGTGGTTTTTAGAATTTTTTTAGTGCATAACGGCAGCATTTTTTAATCTTTCTTATATTTGACCAAATTTTTCACAAAAATTACAGTAGCTAATTTTTAATTAATAAAAATATTGTTTTAGGCGGTTTAGCTCACGGGATGTTATCGCCGACATATTTTAAGAATCATCATAAAACATGTTATCCTTTTTTTACAGGGAGTGCATCATACACGTTTTTTTTTTTGAGGCACTCTAATAAACGTATTAACCGAATTTAATTTGAATTATTTATTTCTTACATGCAGATGCTCTGACTACAAAAAATTTGGAAGTTATGTGTACAACACTTAAAATTATACAACAATTGGTGCTGTCATCAGATCTAGTGGGTCCCGCATTAGTGCCATTTTATCGACAATTGCTGCCAATGTTTAACGCTTATAAAATACGAAATCGTAAGTTTTTAACTTTGTTAGTTAAGGCTTTTAGGCAACGCTCAAATTATGATAAAATTAATAGATAATAATTATTGTCCGACCTAACAGCTCTTAGCCCTTTCCCTACCCTTGTACACCATGGAGTACAAATTTTTAAATGAATATAAACATTTTGTTAATGCAACAAAGTTTTATACTTTTTTTTAAATATGTTCATTAGGATATTGGCAATTGAAAAAAAAATCATTATATGCATAAACTGTTTATAAGGGCAATATATTCGCGATATTTGTTTAGAAAGTCCGATTTATTTATTCAGCCTTTATCTCCGAAAAAGGGGCGTTTTGCTGTATCTACTAAACTAACAAAGCTAGAATCTCGAAATTTGGCATGTTGCTTGACCAGAACAAAATCAAATAAAGCGTTTTTGGTTATTCGAATGTTTTGATGGTAAAAATGGGCTGAGACTTTTCAAAAATTAGATTGTTGGCCTATTTTCTGGTGGGTAGAACGCGGAGGGGCATACCCTTTATTTTTTAATTTAAGGACCCCTAACAAGAATCTAAAGTCAAAATAAAAATATATCCACAAACAAAAAGTAGGTAGTGAAAGAGTTAGTAAAGCTCTAAAAACTGTAGAATAAACCGTTCAAATTTAAAATAAGCCGTAACATAAAAAATTACATGTTAGAAAGTGTTTTGCAACCGTCAGATAATGAAAATCGTAATTAATTTTTAATTAATTACTGTAGAATATTATTTAGTTAGTCTCTTTACAGGAAGAAGAAGAAGAAAACAGTTTTATTGAAAAATTTTACGGACGCAAGGGATACACCAGACTGACTGCCGCAGTTTCGTCCCCCTCCTGGGACTCGTCAGTGGTTAATTTATGTGTCAATTGAACAAAGCATTTTATATTGTTAATTTGCTCTATATGAAAAACTTTTTATTTTTTTTTTTTTTTTTTTTTTTTTTTGTCGTACTGGTATTCGAACTCACTGCCTTAGCATCAAGCTATGCATCGTAATCTCACCTCTTAACGAGTTGAACCACGGTCGACACAGCGATGACTGTGGCTAAAGTGGAGTTTTGTCACACTACGTACACACAAGTATTGTTTCGATCAGAAGAGACAGAATTAACTAATACCAATGCACAATTCATTTCTCAACTAGAATGCTTCTTCTTCTTAATCCTATCTCTTTTTCACAAGTAATTATCACGTTTTTTGATGCGCTTTATTCACATACAATAGTTGGATACCAAGTGTAGGTTAGAGATTGAGTCGCCGTTAAGCAAGTTTCTTCAAATTTCATGTTAGAAAAAAATTACGTATTAAACTTTAGTACTCTGAATCCAAATCTGTTAAATCTGTGACATGAATTTAGTACCCAATAAGCATTGAAAAACTAAAAATACTTGAATTGAACTTTATTTTAAGATTTTTTTTTTCAGTAAAAGTCCTGTTTATGCAAATTGAAATAAATTTTTAACCTCTTATATAAAATTACACACCCTTTTTTTAAATTTTTCCAAAAATTATACACTCACACAAAGGTTAAATTGAAAGCTAAAATGACTACAAATGTAGTTCAAAAGGCTATGACTGTTTTTGCCATGTAGTAATTTTTAACTATTGATAAAACAACTATAATAGTATTAAAAACGACTAACGAAGCGATCAAAAACATAAACCATAAAAATGAGCAACAAAACAATGAACGTAAAACGACTACATAAGCTGTAAAAACTAAATTTATTAACAGTTTGTTTTCCGATATTTTAAAAATATTTTTTTATAAAAAAATATTTTTTTCTTTTAATTCCAATAAAAATTTGTATATCATACATCATTTTTAAAAGTCAAAATTCCAAACGAAATTTTCAAATTATTATTTGCAGACTATGAACATATCAATAATAACAAATATAAACTAAACGAGAATTTTTAAAAACTCGACATAATCTTCTGTATAATCTATTTTGTAATTTTTCAAAAAAAAAATATTTTTTTTTATTTTTAAATGATAGGGTATATCCTGGGCTTTCAAAAAATCTACATTTTACATCTTCCTTTTGTATAGTTTTTGAGAAAATTAAAAAAATGTAAATTAAAAAAATTGTAAATTGTTCAAAAATGCCTATTTTCAAATTAAAAATTAAACTCTTAAACGCAAGCTAGAATAGTGTTAATCTGCTAGAGAATCTTCCAAAGAAGAGATTGATACCATAATCTTGGATAAGCTCCTCCTACTTCCTGAGATATGTCCATCCGGGACAACTGTTACTAAAGTACAGTAGTTTTGGTTAGTTATTTTTTGAAATGACTGTCTAAATTAGTCGTTTTTCATTTTCTCATAGAAAAATAACTACAATAGCAGTTAAGACAACTACTGCCGAATGACGTACATGTAATTACTGTAAGAACATTCTGAGTGTACTACTATTTTTATGACCGATTACTCTTTTAATGACCGCAGCTGTATATTCTAAAATGTCATAAATGCAATGAGATCTATAAATTGATGTAGATTTTATGCAATCAAAGCAAAAATTGTAATTTTAACTTATTTAATTTGCTTGAAACTTAAAACCGCCATAATTTTTGCGCAGTTAAAGATAAGTGATTAACGCGAATGGAATTAGCATGCCCGATTAAAAATAATATTATATAGTCTTGTATAATGTGATCCAGTTTTGTACAATTTAATATAGTTAAATTTCATGTATATTGTACATGTACAGTAGAGCGACTCAATTTGTATGGAAGCGAAATTCGTGCAAAGTGTACCCCCCTCAAAATGAACATTGGTATTTTTTATGATGACATCTAAAATATTTCGGCTCTTGCTTTGACCTCTCGTGAGCTGGACCATTTTGAAAAAGGGTCCATTTTTGCATGTTTTGTTAATTTAAGAATCTGTTTCCTTACCAACATATACAATATGGGTATCATAAGAAAGGTTTTTTTAAGGCGCGTCCAACTGTATATACAATTTGTCCAAGGACGATCATTCATGTCCTTTTTTTAAGGATAGTCTGTAAAAAAAAAACGGTTTTTGTATTTTTTGTTCGGGGTTGTTTGTAATAAAAATGATAAATTAACATATTTTAATATTAAGTCGATTTCATTAAATACGGGTCTCAGCTATTTTTGAAATTCGTGCTAGTTCGCGTTTTGACAAAAATGCAATGGGGTGGTAACTCTTCGTTTTAAAAAGGACAATATGGGTATCATATTTTTTCTTTTGCCAAGTACATCATCTTTGTATGTAAATAATTTAGATTTTTACAAATTAGACGCATTTTACACGGTGCTCTGGAATATATATAAATGCAATTTTGTGATAACTCTAATATGATAGCGGATTTAGTTTCTAGATCATGTATGGATGAAAATAGGACTAAAGAAAGAAAAAAAAATTATCCACGACTTTTTGGCGGCATATTCTTTTTTTAATTTGCAAAAAAAATATGCCGCCAAAAACTAGGTGATCATTTTTTTTCTTTCTTTAGTCCTATTTTCATCCATACATGATCTAGAAACTAAATCTGCTATCATATTAGAGTTATCACAAAATTGCATTTATATATATTCCAGAGCACCTTGTAAAATGTATGTATATAATTTGCAAAAATCTAAATTATTTACATACAAAGATGATGTACTTGCCAAAAGAAAAAAATTAATACCCAAATTGCCCTATTTAAAACGAAGGGTTACCACCCCATTGCATTTTTGTCAAAACGCGAACTAGCACGAATTTCAAAAAAAGCTGAGACCCGTATTTAATTAAATTGGCTAAAGATTAAAATATGTTAATTTGGCATTTTTATAACAAACAACCCCGAACAAAAAATTCAAAAACCTTTTTTTTTTTTACAGAATATCCTTAAAAAAAGGACATGGGTGATCGTCCTTGGACAAATTGTATATACAGTTGGACGCGCCTTAAAAAAACCTTTCTTATGATACATATATTGTATAAGGTGGCGCAAAAATAACCTTCCGATGTTTTTTTTTTTATTATGTATTTATTATGTATAGCATTTTCTGATAGGAGGATTACTTTTGCGCCACCTTATATATGTTGGTAAGGAAACAGATTCTCAAATTAACAAAACATGCAAAAATAGAACCATTTTCAAAATGGTCCAGCTCACGAGAGGTCAAAGCTGGAGCCGAAATATTTTAAATGCCATCTTAAAAAAGTCCAAGGTTCATTTTTAGGAGGGTACATCGAGCACTTTTTTTGGTGAGTCGCTCTAATGTACAGTGCAATTTTTCGTAAAACGGCATATTTAATTGTATCTTACAATATGTTATATAATAATAATATATAATTGGATTTTCAGAATTTAATTTATATATGGGATTAAAGAAAACTATGTATTGTCCCATGTACAAAAAATAAAAACACTTTTTCCGTAACATCCTACTCAAAATTTTAATATCAACTCGAAAATTTTCATTAAAAATATCAAAATTATCTTAAATGAACATCACATTTTAAAATATCAAAATCCAAAAAATATAGTTTGACCTAAAAATGTTTAATTGTTAAGCATATAAAATTTAAATTTAACTGTACGTTAAATTCAATAATCAGACCATAATATCTAGTCCCCTGTATACAATTTAACAAATTTATTTTCATTGTATTGAATCGTATCAAATTATATCAAACTCAGTGCGCCCCGGTAGGCTAGTTGGTAGCGTACTGGCTTATTAGTGCGGGGGTCGTGGGTTCGATTCCCACCAGAGGCACTGGTCTGTTTTCGCTACAACGCGCCGAAGGCCATAGTAGCTAGCGCTCGGTTAGGGTAATAGTATATAATTTTTAATTATATGATTATTAATTAATAAAATAAAAAAAAAAATATCAAACTCAATGTATATAATCTATTTATGAAAAAAATGTCAAAATAACAAAATCTTTCGTAAAATACACGAAAATTTGTTAATTTTACCAAAATTTCGTTGTTTTTTTAACATTGATTATTATTAGTGTATATCAAATTTGATACATTTCTTTGTTGCATCATATTAATTTTTTTTAATCGGTCGTTGATCTTGATGAATGATTTTTGTTTGATTTAAGATAATTTTATCACGTTTTCTTTAGAACTTTTAAATGAAAAAAATTTAATAATTTTAGACAGTAAATTATAGAGAAAAAAAAATAGATCGAAATTTCAAATTTTTAAAAATTATCATTTTCCCTACAATAACAATTTTTACAATTTTAAACAGCATTATTCAAACCTCAGAGTATCCCAGTATTTTAAAAATTTCTAGAATTACACCAATACCAAAGGAGTTACACGCCGATAAAGAGGATAAATATAGACCTATTGCTTTGTTACCAGTAATTGATAAAATATTTGAGAAAATAATTCATCAACAATTATTAAACTATCTAGAAAATAATAAATTAATTTATGATTGCCAATATGGCTTTAGAAAGGGCAGTGGAACCGAAAATGCTGTTGTGAATGTCGTCATATCTGTAAAGGATTAGATGAAGGTTTTAATGGAGTAGCTGGCATATTCTTTGATTTTTCCAAAGCTTTTGATCTTGTAGATCACGATATTATGATCCAAAAGCTTCAGTTTTATGGAATAGGAGGATGTGAACTAAAGCTTTTTAAAAGTTATCTATACAATAGAAAACAGTATGTAGAGATAAACGGTTGTAGCAGTTTACTTGGTATTGTTGAGCATGGTGTGCCACAGGGTAGTGTTTTGGGACCGCTTTTGTTTACAATTTATATAAACGATATTGTAAATCTTGGATTGTATGGAAAAGTTTTTATGTATGCTGATGACATCTCGTTATTTTATCCATACAAATATGATGCAGCTCTAAAAGCATATATGGAAAAAGATGCCGCACTAGTTTTTAAATTTGCTAGATTAAACAAGTTAGCAATAAACATGGAAAAAACCAAATTTCTGCGATTCAGACCTCATGTGTGCAACAATGCCCAAATATTTAGTATTTATGTAAATGGTGAAGAATTATTTGAAAGTGAGTCAATAAAATACTTGGGAGTTAATCTACAGTGTAATTTATCATGGACCTTGCATATTCGGGAATTGAAGGCGAAAATATCCCCGGTAGTAGGATTGTTATATAAGTTTAAAAATAAGTTTAACGTAAACACCAAATTGCTGCTATATAAAGCGTTAATTCAAAGCCAATTAAACTATATGGTTGTAGTATACGGCTGTAAAAATAGCACTGAACTAATATCGTTGCAAAGAATTCAAAACAAAGCTTTAAAAACGGTACACAATCTTCCCCTTTACACCCGACATTGTCGCTATGTAGAGACGTAACCAAAACAATCTTGCCAATTAATGGTTTATACAAAATGCAATTATTGATATTTGTCTTTAAGTCATTGCAAAATATTGGTCACAACCAGTGGCGTACCCAGGGGGGCCCTGGGGGCCAAAGCCCCCCGAAATATTTTCGATTTTTTATTTTATTTTTGTTTGGGTTAATATGTAATAAATGAATTTATAATATTTTTTTGAGACTATAATTTTTCAAACTAATGATATATTAACTGAAATTGATCTACGGAAACACTACCATAAAGACCATATCCGCTAGATGCTATTCAAGATTGCAACAAGGAACTTTTTCCAAACGTTTACATGTTTTTACATTTACTGATAGTAATTCCTGTTACAACTGCATCCGCGGAGAGAAGTTTTTCCACCCTAAAAAGAGTGAAAACATATTTAAGGAATTCTATGGGTGAAGCTAGACTTGGTGCTCTAGCTCTTGCATCAGTGTATCGAGAAAAGCAGGGACCGAAAATAACAGTTATTTTTAAATTTTTAAACTTTTAAACAAAAAAAGCAATTAGAAGTAAATGTCGGAAAACTGTTTCAAGTATACCATTTTGATCCTTATAAACTAGTCTATAATAAAATGCTTGCTTTTTATAATTTTGATTTTTATTTGTTTTTAGCAAAAATAAAAGTTTGTTTTTTAATTTTTATTTTTTTGAGCAAAAATAAAAAATATTTTTTGATTTTTATGTTTTCGAACAAAAATAAAAGTTATTTTTTGATTTTTATTTTTTCGAGCAAAAATAAAAGTTATTTTTGATTTTTATTTTTTCGGGCAAAAATAAAAGTTATATTTTGATTTTTATTTTTTCGAGCAAAAATAAAAGTTATTTTTTGGTTTTTATTTTTTCGGGCAAAATTAAAAGTTATTTTTTGATTTTTATTTTTTCGGGCAAAAGTTATTATTTGATTTTTATGTTTTCGAGCAAAAATAAAAGTTATTTTTGATATTTATTTCAATTTCTTGAGTCGAAATTCCATAAGTTATACATTTTTATTTTTATAACGAATAAATAACAAATAACGCAGTTATATTATATATATACATAATATATAAATTTTATGGTTGCCTTTTGTAATATTTTCGAGTTTTATAATCAGTAAAACTTATTTTTAATATGACGATTTTTTTGAAGAATTCTTGTTTTAAAAATGACGAATTTAATTTCCAAAAATTGGCGCACTGCTGGTACAAATAGAGATGTTTGTCTTGTAGTTAGATACTTAAAAAATGTATAATAATATATATTAATACAGTTATCACAAAAATAACATTGCAAAATATTTGCGGTATATCTATCATCACTGAAAAATCATAATTACAAAGCTAATAACTTTTATTTTTGGTAAAAAAAAAAATTAAAACCAAAAAATGACTTTTATACCTGCTCGAAAAAATAAAAATCAAAAAAAAATTTTTATTTTTGCTCGAAAAATTAAAAATCAAAAAATAACTTTTATTTTTGCTCGAAAAAATAAAAACCAAAAAATAACTTTTATTTTTGCTCTAAAAAATAAAAATCAAAAAATAACTTTTATTTTTGCTCGAAAAAATAAAAATCAGAAAATAACTTTTATTTTTGCTCGAAAAAATAGAAATCAAAAAATAATTTTAACTTTTGCTCGAAAAAATAGAAATCAAAAAATAATTATAACTTTTGCTCGAAAAAATAAAAATCAAAAAATAACTTTTATCATCTGACTTTTATGAAAAAAGGAATAACTTTTACGGTCCCTGGAGAAAAGGTTGAACCTGACATTGACATTGACACTTTTATGAAAAAAAAATCGTTGAATTAAATTTTAAAAGCTTTGTTAATAGTATATAAGGATCTTAATTAATATGATAGCTCACTTTAAAAATCAAAATAAAATTATTTAATTGATACATAAATTTGTTAAATATTTCAAAAAAAAACTTGTTTGTAGATATAAAAAAACTAAAAAAACAAAGACATGTCAAAACATTTTTGCTTCAAAATTGCTATCATAACTGGGTATAACGTCAATGGTAACTTTCCCATCCAAAACTTATTTAACAGATACAAAATATTAGTGTCCGCCGAAGCCGAACTTCGGCCATAATATCAATATTCGGCCGAAGCCGAAGCTGAACTTTTTGTTAAAAAAAAATATAAATTTTTTTTTAGATCAATAAATTTAAACCAAAATTATATGCTTTTCAAACAAAAAAAAATTTAAAAAACAAAAATTGCCCCCACCCCCCCCCCCCCCCCCCGAAACAAAATCCTGGGTACGCCGCTGGTCACAACACAATTAAGTTTTCGAGAAACCTGGCTACGTACAATACTAGAAATAGCTCAAATTTAAGAACGTACAGATGCAGATTAGAAACAACTAAACAAAAAATTGAATATATTGGTGGAGTTGAGTCGAATAACTTGCCAGAAAATATTAAAATTATTCAAAGAATTTCAATCTTTAAATCAAATTTAAAAAGTTATTTGTTGCAAAATTTAGAAATGCTTCTACACAGAAAAAAATATGGGCCAAAAATATCTAATTAATAGATTGTTTGAATATGAATGGCAAATTAAACAATTTTTTTAATTGATTCAATTAAAAAATTTATTGAATTTTCTAATATATCCATTCAGTGTTGACAACATGTAAACAAAATTTTTAAAAATTTGGCAAACTATTTTTTTATATTTTATTTAGATTAAATAATCAAACAAAGGTTTAATTATATCAATATATTATTTAATTTGTATATAAAAAGAAAAAAATCGCAAATGATTAACTTTTAATAAGTTGAATAGTTTACCGATTTTAAATACACACAAAATCGTAGTTATTTCACTAGAGTTTGCAACACTATTTTTGTTGAGATATTCGTGTACGCACGAAAACTTAATTTAGTTTCGTGTTTTATCTGTGGTAGAAAAAAAGTGCAGATGTGGATTTAAATAAACCTTATCGAAAAAGGACTATTAAACTATTATTTTTGTAAATAAATTAATTTTCAATAAGTATAAGTGTTATTAAACTATCATTTTAAAGTTGTGTGTGATTTTTTTAAGAATGCAATTCAATTACAAGAAAAAGTTCAAGACAAGCAAAACATAAATTTTGTCTTTAATTTTATTTGTTTTCTTATAATACATTTTTATATTAAAAAGCTTTAATGTTATTATGAATAAAATGTCAATTTAATTTACAAACCTACATTTCTTTTTTTATTTAATGCGGGGCATATAACAAAAATAAAAAAATACAAGTTTTCAATTAAAACTACCATTGTTTTCTTCTCAAGTTTTAATTAAAGTTTTAATCAATTTAACTAAACTTTTTAATTGAGGTTGTAAAGAAAAACAATAAACAATAACCACGTGGTTGATTACTAAGAAGACAAGAATGGAGCAACATTGATTATTAATAGGTTTTTTGTTAAAGTTCTGCCTATTATATAGGCTCTAGCTTTTCTAAAACTTCGGGTTCTGATGAGATCTTTAGCCAGATCGAAATACTAGTATCAACCTAGCTAATATGTTTGATTTGCTTTATTTTTGTAAATATACGGAGGTTGAAAGCTCGCTATAAATTTAAAATAACATAAAAATAATCTCGATGTATATAAAAACAAAAAACTAATATAACTGTAAAAAATATTACTTGAGCCAGAGTACACACTAAAAATTTTTTATATAAATAGAACATTTTTGGTCTTCAAAGTTTAGTAACGTCATGATGCTTGTTAGGAAAAGACCTAACCACGTGGTTGATTACTAAGAAGACAAGAATGGAGCAACATTGATTATTAATAGGTTTTTTGTTAAAGTTCTGCCTATTATATAGGCTCTAGCTTTTCTAAAACTTCGGGTTCTGATGAGATCTTTAGCCAGATCGAAATACTAGTATCAACCTAGCTAATATGTTTGATTTGCTTTATTTTTGTAAATATACGGAGGTTGAAAGCTCGTTATAAATTTAAAATAACTCTTTTATTTATTTATTTATTTATTTATTTGATTTTCTTCATTTTCAATGACCTAGCCTTTTGGCCATAATCGGGCATAAACTTCTACTCAAAAACAAGTTACAATATTTCTGTATTATTATAACAAGAGATAAATATTTAAAATTAATTAATAAAATAATTATAAAAAAAAATATATAATAAAAAATATTAATTATAAAATAATTAAAAAATAAAAAAAAAAACAAATCCCAAACAATCTTAAACAAAAAATTTAATCTATATCAGCCATTAATTGCTGATAAAATAAAAAAAAAAAACTCTTTTATCATCTATTAGAAACATTTTGAATAAGTTTTCTTTTGAATGTATTAACCGAATCACAGAAATCTCACCTTAAAGTATTTGGCAAATGATTAAAAGTCCGTGCTACTCTCACCTGGATCGATCTTTCCACAATTGGAGTTAATTTTGGAAACTTTATCTGCCTGTTCCTGACAGTTCTACAAAATTCAAACAAGTCTACTATGAAAACAGGCGATTTAATTTTCAAAACCTTATAAAAATGTAATAGGCATCTAATATTAACAAACTCAGAAAACGAACAACCTAAAAACTTTGAGACAAATGAGGAAATATGTTGGTGCAACCTTATAGAGTATAAATACCTGATAATTCTATTAAAGGCCAATCTTACTTTCCTCATAATATAACCATATGTTCCAGAATAAACTTCTAGACAATATAAAAATAAAGGCATAAGCAGTGCATGAACTATTCTCTCCTTAATGTGTAAAGGAAGGAACAAGTTTAGGTTATATAATTTTCTCAAAGTAAAATTTATTTTAGAAACTACAGAGTATATTGATATTATTATTATATTAATTGAAAGAGTTTTAATAAACTGTTTGCAAATTTTTTTAGTTAATACTATCATTACAGTGGTAGGTGCAAAATCAATTAAAATATTAATTGATTCAATAAAATTTTTAATTGAAACCCGTTTTTAGTTTTTTCTGTGTAGTGTAAAAAGAATGTAATTTATTTAAACATTATATTTATTTTTTAACTAAAATGATATAGTACATAAATTTAGTTAATTTATTTCTTTCTTGTATTAAATTTTACGCCAACTGGCCTCAATAATGTCCTAGGACGCTGAGGCAAGAAAACAATTGTAGAATCAAAATAAAAAAATAAATTAATAAAAAACCATAAAAAAAAAAACTTTTGGAAAATCGTCAATCGAGTATTTTTTTTTTGACAAATAGAAAATTTTAATATACCTGGGTGAACACAAACACACAAATATTAAACTTATTTTTTTTTTATTATTCCAGTAAACTGTGGTGACGAAATCGATTATGCTCAAAAGAATAACATGAATCTGGGTGATTTAATTGATGAAACATTGCAAGTTTTGGAATTGCACGGTGGAGAAGATGCTTTTATTAATATTAAATATATGGTACCTACATATGAATCCTGTTATTTAAATTAAATTTATTTTTAATTTATTAAACAAATTAGCAAAGAACTAAACCCCAGTGTAGAAACGTTAATGACACGTCATTACTTTTCTCACTACCAGTAGTGACACCAGCATACTATCTGCATTACTTTTACACTCATAATAAGTACGTACTAATAACTAGTTAATTGTGCCATTATTTTAATAAAAAAAATAATGCCTTACCCATAATTACTTATTTTAATTATTATTTTAAATATGAATCTCAAAATTTTTTGAAAATCTATTTTTATTATTATTATCATTGTTTTCTCAACTGTAGTGACTACATATATACAGTCGCGGATCCACGAGAGGGGAGAGGGTGTCGTCCCCCCCCCTCAAACCAAACAAAAAAAAAAAAGAAAAAAAAAAGAAAAGGAAGAGAGATTTAAAAATTTAAACGTTTTTGCTACGTTAATAACCTGATATATCCAAAAAAAAAAACGTTATCGAATAGTTAAAATTTCAGGAAATGTATGAAAGGGATACATCGTCTTAGGAAAAATGTACCCCAATCGCTTGGGGTTTTGTATTTTCAATGTCTTGACACATTCACAGAAAAATTTACATAATTGAAAGTGCACTCAGGGAACTTCTGCTTTAAAAATATGTAGTTGTTTGGGTTGTAATACAGTTTCATTATTTTTAATGTAAATGTAAGTCATTTGTAGAACAAATAAAATTTTTAACTAACCTTGTAGTTCATTTAAAAAAACAACTCACATCAAATGACTGTTTTATGATTTTACATTCATTTTTTACAAACATTCATTTATAAAAATAAATAAATGTTTGTTTATTTTTTACTACCATGTGGTTCATTTTTACTACAATTGTTTTGTCATTTTTTGAACATTAAAAAACAAATGACAATGTTAGTTGAATTTAATGAAATGTAAGTCGTCCTTTTTTTAAATGAAATTTCATTTGTTTTTGACTACAATTGCTGTCGTTTTTACCAACATAATTTCCTAAGTGTGTAATTTTTTTTTTTTTTTTTTGACATAATTTTTAAATTTAAGTGCAAAAACCACGAATTGAATGAACAAGTTATTGATTTTCCTGTCATAACGAATTTTGATCTTTGCAGTTTTAATAATTTTTTTGGTAAAATTCAATAAATTTGTTTATCAAATCAATGTAGTGGTTTATGGTTTCAAATTAAAAAAAAAAAATGTTTTCAATGATTTGTCTATCAAAATTTTTGGCCGCCGAAATTTTACCAAATTTGGAAAAATTTGGCATCCAATTTGCTTTGCAGCTTTCGTCTTTTTCCATAAATTTGAAATTCAAAGTCGCAATAAATCGGTTTAGCAAACATTTTACAGAAAAAATTTTGTTGGGCGAAAAAAGAAATTTTTCAATAAATCAAAAAAATTTTGCTTCACAAAATAAACAAAAATTTTCTTAAAATTAATGAAAAGCTTCATATTTTTTTGAAACCAGTTTTGTAATGAAACTTCTTTGTTTAATGAAACTTCTTCATTCAATGAAACTTTTTCATTTAATGAAATTAGTCTATTGAAATGAAAAGTTTCAATAGACTAATTCCAGTGCAATTTCATTGATTTAATGCAAACATTTTTAATATCATGCAGATACTTCTCACAGTAAAATATCGAAACTTGTCTATAATGCCTCCAAAAGCCAAAAAAAAAACGATTAAATGCATATTTAGGCCAAACCCAGCAAAAAGAAATGAAGTACTTATAAATGGTTCATTTTTTTAACAACATACACACAAACAACTTTCAAAACAACTAATTTAAATTACGCAACATAAACTGGGTCATGCTCACAACAATAGTTTTTCTATTCCAAAAAAGTTGTTTTAGAGTAGTTAAACTACTGTCAACATGGGGCATTCAGTGTTAAATAAATCTGTGTTTGAGCTAACTTGTTACTACTTCAGTGCAGTAGGATGCTGTTTGGTTGGTTTAAACTAACAAGGGAGGTATCCCGACCCGAACTCGCAGATTTTAATAAACTTTAGATATGTTGTAAAGGAGCAAAAAAAAAAAAAAGACACACGTGATTGTCTTACGTTTATGGGTTAAAAAATGGCGTTTAAAATTCATTTGTTTCTGTAAGAAAACGTCTATTTAATTTACGAAAACTAGATTTTTTTTTACACAAGGTTAAATTCCTCAAGAAAACAAAAATTTTGATATCCATATTGTCTATATAGTGGACCCAAAGGTGCCATATTTTTCCATTATTTCAAATATAGGCAAAAAAGGCTCTTTGGTAAAAGTCGCATAAAAACCGAACGATTTCAAATATTCAATTTTAAGAACCTATAATTTCTGATAACAACGCCATATAACGTCGGAATAAAAACCATGTGAAAGCATTGCCTACAAACGTGGGCCAAAAAATTTTTTAAATCTGCAATTCCAGGGTTGCCATATAATTAAAAAAATATTTTTTTGACTTTTTAAAACACTTTTTTCAAAATATAATGAAGAGCGGCTTAATAAAAATGATTTGCTGGTTTCGATAAAGACATATTAGAAAATATTTAGAAATAGAAAAATATTTTTTGAAAAATATTTACTGATCAAATCAACATTTTTTCGGTATTGTAAAAATAAAAGTACGTACATATGCTAACAATTAATCTGTTTTTGTTTTTAATATAAAAACTTAGGTTTTTTCTACAACTCGTTATTTTAAGGGACATCCTAATACACTCACAAATATTCATCCATTCTGGTGATACCACTTGGATGATATTATTTCCTCGACTTTACAGGAACAAGTAATAACCAAAAATTATTCCCAAACAGAACCGATTTGTACACCATATAAAAAAAATATATTCTGAGTTTATTATATCCTGTATGATATAATGATGTATATCAGGATGTATTATATACTAGTCTAAAAAGAAGTAGAAATTATAAATTAAGTATTATAAAATAATAATACAATTTTAATGGAAAATCACTGATGAGCCTGTCCATAAAAAGGCAGAAACTAGTCTAGTCTGATTTAAAAATTAATAGTGTTTATAATTTTTAGAGAAAAACGTTTATTCTTCTTTTTAACCTTAACATTTCTAAAATAAATTATTTTAATTACAGTGTAAATGAAGTATTCTTTAAGGCTGGAAATTTGAAAATAGGGCTGGAATTACACTTGAATTTAGTTTGAATTCCACCGAAAGTGGTTATTTGGAATTTTCTGACGATGTTTATTCGTAATTTTCAATTTTTAAACCACTAAAACTACTAAAATTGTGGAACTAATATTAAAAACGTTAAAAAATCAATAATAAATGCATATTTTTAAATTTCAAGTACATATTTTACGATTTTAAATACATATTTTAAGTACATAAAACGCGAATATTAATGCATAAACTTCCGAGTCCTAATAATGACATTTTGTGCAAGCAAGACATTTATGATTTTATAAAAGTAATGACAATTGTACTTGCCCTTACCAAATACTCAATAAACCAAAGAACGATATGACCATCTGGAAACAATATTATATTAAGGAAAGATTTTGATGTCATTTTCGGTACGATTGTTGCGAAAAATATACTTCAAAATATTTAGTTTTGAAAAAATTTCAATAAATTTTCACAAACAAATAAAATTTATATCATTCAAGCAACTTCAGGATCTTGGTGAGTTATGTGTATATATATCTTCTTAATAAAACGAAATAAATATATGTTTTAAATATTGTCATCATTTTAAGTTATTTCCAAATGATTCAACTACAGAATATTGGTGAAGCTACAATCACAATCTCATGTAGTGATAATAGTATCCTATGAAAAAAATAAAAAATTTAAGTTAGTCTGTTTTTTGCTAGTTTAAGTAAAAAAATCGTCAAAACTGGCATCACAGCACGAAAGAGAATATTTTTCAAAACACTCATGCTCCCCTTTAGTATGTACTTGTATAATCACTTATATGGTAATGCTTTTCTACACTGGGTAGTTAATTTCCATAGAGTTAATGCCCAATTATATTTAGCGAAGTTGAATTAAGGCAATGAGCGATTGTATGAAAATACATGGAATCACCCATATTTAGCTTAAGTCAACTTCAGTAAAGTTCCATCTCTATTAATTTGGTTAAATTGTAATCGAAACTTATCGTACCCAACTTAGTCAAATGAAAAGCATTTCAAACAAAATAGTGTCAAATAGTGTCAAATAAAATAAACGAAAAAATATTTGTCGAGCGTTCAGATTGAAACAATTATTTGTATTTAATATTTATTTAATCAAAGTGTAAAAAAACATAGATTTATTTAATCGAAAAACTAACGGTTTTTTAAAAAATTGATCACTCGGGATCTCTCTCGGACCTAGCTTATTTATGTTATAAGGGTATATTAATACTCCATTGGAGCAAAAATTTTGTCCGTTTTGGTCTATCTCGCTTAGTTTTGGAGATACTGGACATTTTAAAATATCGCCATTTTGTAAAATGGCTTGTAACGAAAACTAAGCATTATATCGCAAAATTGACAAAATGTTTGCAAACCTTAACAAAGGGACTCATCCCAACAACACAAATGTGTACAGTGTTCCGATTCCAATCATTCCCCGTTGCATTCCATATCGTTCCATTTTGGACCAATGTTCCATTCTGTTATCGGAATGATTAAATTTTTATTTTCACGTACGACAACACAATTGTGTACAGTGCTCTGATTCCAATCGTTCCCCGTTTCATTCCATATCGTTCCATTTTGGACCAATGTTCCAATCCATTATCTGAGTGATTAAATTTTTTTAATATCTATTTACATTTCAGTTTTTTTATAAAGTTTTTTATTAATAAATTTATTAAAAAAAAATTATAATTGACGATTCTACCACCTGTTATTTGCCATTTTTTGTTTTTACATTTTTTTTTGTAAGATCAAATAAATATTTGCTCAAATCAGAAGAAAATATTTGATAGCTAGTGTTCACACTATGGTTAAGTTTGTCTAATATTTATTTGAATGCAAATAATTTTGTTATTATTATTATAATTCTCGAAATAAATGGCGAAGTGCGTAACCAAAGAGCCAGGGTAATCCACACAGTATAGTTATACTGAATAAGTAATAGATTAAAATCAGACGAACAGGAACATACACAACCATTGCCTTCGCAATGGAGGCTCAGCGAGATGAGGCCCCTATTCGCCAGAAAAAGAACGGATTCCATCAGACCAACACGTGCACAAAACAACCATTGCCTTTGCAATTTAGGAGTAAACGATGTCTCCAAAGGAATCCGAACGGTTTGCATATGGCTAGACTCAACAGTCTAACGGCATGCTGAGACACGCTTTATAGTATTGCAAAAAAGAATAGAATTAACCGTTATTCTCCATTAATAATTAATGCGAGTGACGAGATAACTTATCTCTTCGGCAACTAACGGCGTACTGAAATAAATTTGTTTGACCAAAATCAGCTGATTTGCTTTTTGACACACAAAAATATTTTGTGTTCAGATTACGGCAAAGAAATATTTCATGTTTTTTGTCAAATATTTGACTAATCTGAACGTACCTTTACACTTAAAATAAAATTAAATCAACAACAAAAAATAATAGTTTGTAGTTATTTATTTATCAATAACTATATCGTAATTGATTAACTATATGTATGTATGAAAAGAAAATAGTTGGAAAACAAAAAAATATTTTTAAAAATTTTTTTTTTTTTGTAAAAAAATATGTTTTGTTTATATGAGACCAATAATTATTTCACTTTTTCTCCATAAAACTCCACTCCTTACCGGTGGTAACAGCCATTGCAAAATTACGAGCAATGGCTTGATTAGCAACAGCAGATCTGAAAAGTGAATAAATATATTTAAATCAATCATATTAAATTTATGTACGCTCCCTAGTAACAACTTACTGCTGTTGCTGATTATAAGTATTATCACTCGAAACGATTTCATTGCTCTTGATATTATGTGGTGAATAACGATTGTAGAATCCCCAAATTGATTTCATTAACTTCTCGTTGTATTTAACAGGGCTATAGTCCGTTACTAAAAGAACAAAAATATATAGCCAGTTAAAATTTGTTTATAAATTCAAAGAAAAAGCATTAAAAACTTACATTTGTTATTGCCATTGAACAATTTTGATCCATTTCTATCACCACCAGCCTTGACACGCGAAACAATTAAATCCTTATCATGATATTGTTGGCTTAACTTACAAGCAACAAAGGCACCTTGAGGTAAAGCAGCCATTTTTTTACAATCTAAAAAAAAAAATGTTAAAATATCAAGTTTAAGCAGTTAATACAAAAAAATAAAATCTTTAGTGATAACTAGGCAAGGAATTTCATGCAAAAGCATATTTGTGGTCAGTAGCCCAAAATCGATTTTGACCAATAATTAAACAACAATCTCGACTAATAAATCAATTTTTAAAAATCCAAAATTGGATATTTGGTTTTGAATGCATATTTTAAGCGTATATTTTGGATTCTTTATTGCATATTTTAAGCGGCTATTTCCCATTTTTAGTTGCATGAAATTCCCTGCCCTTGTGATAACAAACTGTCTACACATGTAATAAATTTAAAAACAAAAAGAATCGTAAATATACATGCAGTTAATCTCATTATTGAGCGTACACTTTGGTTTTTGTTGAAATCAAGTCTCAGTGATAGATTTCAGCCAAATATAAAAAACTATTTCTTTTAATTTTAATAAAATGTTGATGTCAAATTAAGGTGGTCCAGAATAGGGTACCCGGGTAAAAATAGTAATATCTAGTTGAGAGAATTTTTTATATATATGTAACTACATAAGCCTTATAATTATAATCCAAATATATGTAGTGATCGATATGATTATATATGGTCCTATGCTAAGTCTTATTAGACTATATGTGACGTCATACTGAAAATATTTTCCTTATTATTTTATATAGCATTATATATAATCCCATATATATTTTGGTAAAGTTCAATATCAAATTAAGTTATCTGCAATTTAAGACTTTATGTAGGACATATGACTTCACATATCGCACACCAGTTCAAAAGTGACTCAACTCAAAATTTTAATTTTTCGGTTTTATATGCTTAAACTGGCGGTATGAAGCAAGACCCCAATGAAATAAGGCCCTAAACCGAAAATGAAGTAAGGCCCCAAAAATTTTGATAAAAAAAAATTGGGGTGTTATTTCATTTTTTGGGACTTTATTTCATTTTTTTTTTTGGGACTTTATTTCATAATGAAATAAGGCCCCAATATGAGATATGAAATAAGTCCCCAAAAAATATTTTTGGGGTGTTATTTCATTTTCTTAAAAAGCACAATTTTTAAGTAATATAAGCAAATAACCGTTATAATTACTGCATGAATTATCAAGTTATTAATGTAACTAGTTATTTGCTATTAGTAAGTGAGATTATACCGTGTAGTAATTTTGAAGTTTCTATTATGTCGCACGCAGAAAAAAACTTTATTTCGCGAAGCCGCCTGCCGCGTTCTACGGAGGAAAAAACCCCTAAGACCGGCCGAAGGCCGCCACCCAGAAGAACATGTTTTTCAAATCAGATGTCGAATCCGTTGAAATCTAATATTTTTAAGACAAGTTTTTCTGTGTGGCGGCCTTCTGCCGCTCTTAGGGGTTTTTTCCTCCGTAGAACGCGGCAGGCGGCTTCGCGAACTAAAGTTTTTTCTGCGTGCGATTATACGATTTATAAATTTAGTTTTATTTTGTGATATACTACTAAAAAATATAAAAAAAAACTGTATTGATATACTAAATATTATTAATCTTTTTATTTTAAAAAGGCTGAAAAAAAAATCGCGCAATTTTTTTTCCAGCCTTTTTACTATGTATTAATTAGGAATAAAGAAATATTTCAAAGTAATATATAATTTTGTTTTTTTTTTTTTTATTGGGGCCTTATTTCATTTTCAAAATGGGGCTTTACTGCATTACGAAATAGAGCCCCAAAAATTTGGGGCGTTACTTCATTTTGTTTTTGGGTGTCGTTTCATTTGGTTGGGGGTTTATTTCATTTTATTTTTGGGTATTGTTTCATAATGAAATAAAGCCCCAAAAATAGGGCGTTTTTCATTATTTCATGAAAACTTTTGAGTTGAGTCACTTTTGTACTAGGTGTGCGATATAACCATATTCATTTTATAACGAAATCATTTTCAAGTGATTTATTTTTTATAAATTCAAATAAAAAAAATGGGTACATTTTTGAAACACTAAATTTTTTCCATATAATTTTTAAAAATTACGTCGTTTCATTTAAAAAATTTGGATCTTTAAAATTGGTGATTTTTATAAATTTTCATTTTCAACTTAAATACTTTTAAGCATAACTTCAAGTCACAAAAAGCATACCGGCTAAAATTTTAAAAAATCGGATCCTGTATATATACAAATCTCGGATAAAATTGTATCAAATTATATCTAATTTGATTTAATTAGATACATGTAGATGACCAATTTTTATGTGTTTATATATGGGAACATATCAAATGAGATATAATTATATAACTCTCCATATTAAAATTTTTACCCCAGTATTGGCAAAAGAATACTTCACAAAAATTTATGACAACACAGGCCAACAAAATTTTAAAGACCCTAGGAATAAAGCGTACTTTTCTGAATGCTTGAGGTCCGCTGAATCTATCTGAATGTGATATCTTAACATAATGTTAAAATAAACACGGTTTTTTGCTATATTCGGGACGTTATAACATCGTGTATTATGACTTTTTCACAAAATTTGTTATGTCATCAGGAATATCTTGCTATTGTTTTCAAAACTCAGGTTTAACCTATCCAATATATAATTAGGTTTTGAAATATCTTTATATAAAGTTTTAACCTTTCTATTATCTTATTCCTTTCCGAAAAAATCGTCCATTGAAATTTTTTTTAATATAGTGTTTCTGCTATACATACATCGGGAGATTTCTCAAAGAGTTTTGAAAACAGCATGAATGAAGGAAAGATTATATAAAAAATTTTGTGAAAAAGTCATAATATGTATGCGATGTTATAAAGTCCTGAATGTAACAAAAAAGCCAGGTTTTTCTAAACCTTATGTTAGATGACTTAAAAATCTGAAGTGATGTAGAAATTCTGAGGTCAGATTCAGCGGACATTAAGTTCTTAGAAAAGTATGTTTTAGTCCTAGGGACTTGACCTCTCTAACATTTTGAAGGCATAATTTTGAAATTAGTTTACAGATTTTTTATAGTTTTTTCTGAATTTGGAAATATAGTGCTATCAAACTAGCATTTCTAATTACATGTCCTACACTGTTAACCGCTTAAGGCAGCGGTTCCTACAAACTTTTGCTTTACGGACCCCTTAGGACACCACTAGTCTTAACATATTTGTATGAAATTTAAAATAAAATTCGAGTATATTTTCTAGACATTCACTGTAAATCTTTTTTGGCTGAACTTTGGTACCCTATAATTTTTTAATCTATTTACATATTATACCAAGAGATGAACTCATGGTCGTCCTTTTTCGCTATGCTGTCATATAAATTTTAGGCACACTTCCCGTTTTTTTTTTCGTTAACCGCATTTTTTTGTTTTTTTTTTACACGAAATAATTGTTCAGATTTGTTTTTTGACTATGCACAAAAATTCTCTGATCGATTGCGAAATAGGAAGATAAATTTGGCAGAAATGGTAAAATTTAGTAAAAACTGAGGAAAAACGCGAATTTACATGTTAATGCTAACCAAAGTAACCATTTTTAATACCCGAATGTTAATGAAGGTCTTTTATAAATTAACCATTAAAAATCTATAATAAAAAATATTTTATTTATTATTTAAAACATGCCAAACTAGATGCAAATTTGAGAAAATTCAGGCACATAAGTGAAAAAACTGGGTTCGCCATTAAAAGTCGTGTGGTCGGTACTCTTATTTTCGATTTTATGGGTCCATTTTGTTATGCAGTGTAATTTTGGAAAGGAGGAAAATATTATAACGCTGTAAAGAACATGTGAAAATTGATGTCTTTTCTAATTCGGTTAATCGATTAACCGATTATTCGATTAATCTCCTCTATTTCGGTTAATATCGAAACAAATAATTTAAAACTTAAATAATTATTCGACCCGGATAATCGGCTAAAATAGGTCGATTAACCGGTTTATATTTTTATATAGATTTTTTTCTTTAATTTTTTGCTAAAACTTGCTAAAAGAACTTCAAATTCTTTTATAATCGAGGGAAAGCGATTCAGAAACTTTAGATAACTTTTTAAGCAACTCAAATCAAAAGATTTATCGGTTTAAGAAAATAAGATAGACAATTTTTAATTTTTTTTTTGTTTACATGACAGTTTTAACAATTTAGTCTCCGAAATTAGTTTTTGATATAAAATTTGCTAATGTTTTAGTTTAGTTAATTTTATTTGCTACTCGTACTTTCGTTAATATTTTATTTTATACTACTTGACAAGAAGTTGCAAGGTTGCATTTGTTGTAAATCAAGTCACTCAACTCTCAAGTTACATGTTGAAACTGTAGGAAATCTACTTCTAAAAAAAATTGTAAATTTTTTTTACAAACTACATCTCTAAATCATGCTTCACTTGAACCGATCTCAAGGAAACTGAAAAATATAAATAAAATAGTACGTGTTCTACTTTGGAGAACAAACATTGGTGTAAAAATTCATTAATATATCATCGATTTTTTAGAAACCGTCACTAGAAGTAAAAAAATAAGTTGAAATAAGTTCTTGAGAGGAGCTTCCTCATTTCTTACCATAAATTTTTAGTTTTGCTTTCTACTTGAACACAAGTAAAAAGTTTTTATGCTACATATTTAAATTTTTAAAAAAAATATAGCTTCCCTAAAGAATTGGGCTCTATGAAATAAGGCTTTTTTTTAATTGGGGCCTTATTTCATTTTCGAAATGAGGCTTTACTTCATTATGAAATAAAGCCCCAAAAATTGCGGCGTTATTTCATTTTATTTTGGGGTTTGTTTCATTTTGTTGGGGCTTTTTTCATTTTTTGGGGCATTGTTTCATAATGAAATAAAGCCCCAAAAATGGGGAGTTATTTCATTTTTGGTTTGGGGACTTATTTCATTGGGGCCTTATTTCATAGAGCCAAAGAATTGTGGTGCATGAGAGGGTTAATAAATCTTTAAGTTTCTAAGGTATGTTTGTTTAAAAAATTCCAGGATGCTTTTAATCATTCCAAACAAAACATTTATATACCAAAACAGTCCGACTTTACTTAAAAAAAAACAGTTTTTAGTGTTTTTATTTATAAAGTTATAAAGAAATACATTAATTTTTCATTAAACGATCAATCGATTAACAGCGAATTTTGTCGATTTACCGACCCGAATAACCGGCTAATCAATTTAAGCGATTTTTCAAATAATACCTTAACCGGTTAACCACCTAAGTCGAATAATTGGAAACACTAACTATTGCCAAGTATTAATGATACGAAATGTAATTTTCAAAAGAGAATTTACAATAATTGGCCAATTCGTATCACAAATACTGGTATATAGTAGATATTGATGGACAGAGATGGGTAGCGTTTGAATTTACCTTAATTCACACGCATCGATATCTACTATTTTTTACCCAGTATTGATGATACAAAATCTTATTTTCAAAAGAGAATTTACAAAAATTTGACAATTCGTATCATCAATACTGTGAAATAGTAGATATGAATGGATGTTGCAATTCGCACGCTAAATTTAAATTTATAAAGTTTGTTATACAGTCAAATCCCGCTATAACTAATATTAGATGGGTCCCGGGGCACAGGGACATACCAGGGAACTGTAGAGCTGATGAGCTTGTAAGGCTAGAAACCACCCTGCAAGTTTCTGCGGAATTTGCAGGAGTTGGTGTTCCCCTAGCAACCTGTAAGCTGAACAATCGGCTCTACTCCGAGGGGGCGACTGACCTTAGGTGAGCTAATGGCGTGACTTGTGTGGTGAAAAGGCACATCTGGCCGGCTTTGGATCTGGGGCGAACGAGGGCGCTCCTGTCGCTTTCCAGGGGGGAAATCTCTGACATGGTGGCGGTGATAACCGGCCACTGTCTTATTGGCAGGCACGCTCGTAGGTTGGGGGTGTTATCGCCTGACTTCTGTAGTAGCTGCGGGGACGAGGAGGAGGAGGAGAGTATTGAGCACTTTCTCTGTTCATGTCCTGCGCTGGCGCTACGTGGGAGGGCCTCACTTGGATCGGCGTTCTTTCACGATCTTGGAGATCTTTCAGGTGCTGGTATTCCGCACCTCCTTAGCTTCGTAAGGAGCTCTAACTGGTTCAACGGTGGAGTCTGATCGGTAATCCGTCAGTCTCTTTGGTTTTCTTGAATAAAATCTAGCGTAGAGTACTCCAGTATTGTGAATCTACCTTTCATTTTAGAAATACATTCAAAGCCCCGTATTACGGTGACTACCTTATATAAAGAATTATTTTTAAAAATGTATACTTGATGTAAGGGACATTAAAAATTATCCAAAATTAAAAAAAATTAAAAAAAAAAATTGTATTAAGAACAAACTTTATTGTGGGAGAACCTCTTAATTTAGGCGTGTACCCATGATTGCAGTATTATTTTCAATTAGTAATAATATTGAGAAATGTTTAATGTGCTGTCGAATTAGTACAAAAAGTTGTTGCGATATAACGAATATTTCGATTTAACGAATGGGCCTAACAATATATCATTCCTTACACCGGACGTTGACTGTAAACTGGAAAGAAGAACCCTGTAGCTTGTGTACAGCTAGTTTTGGACGACACTGTATAACCGTTTTATTGCTGTTTTCTTGCCTACTAATATTTAGCAACATTTTTTGTTGCTTTTGCGGGTAAGTGTCATTTTGTAATCACCTAAAAGTTTGTTGATTTAATATTTTTGTGTTGACTGTTTTTCATATTAATACATAGAGTGTACGAGGATATCATTTAATACATATTAAAACTGAAGCAAATTTGTTTAGATTAAAAAGGTTAAAGGTGAGTTAACAGTTTTGAAGTAATCTATTCTGCAGAGTGAAGTGTACCAGCATAGAGATGGCATGATACAAAATATGTGTGCGAAGAAAAAAGTCACAAAATCTACTACACAATTGTGAATCCAGCTTAAGCTTTTTTTTTTTTAAAAAAAAGAGAAGCAACACTCAGGAAATTCTTCCTATTAATTAATGTGTTGCTTTCTTTGGAAAGTGGAGAGATGAAAGGTGGTGAAAGATGAAGGGCTTCAAAGATGGCAACACCGTTATTGCGCGAGTAGATAAGTCTTAGAACAGTTGTTGTTCGCCACATGATGTAGAGTTGGCAAATTTATTGAAGCTTTTTGTTTCATAGCCCTGATTCATTATTTTACTTCGGTGGGGTTAAGTGCTATGGGAACACCGAAGGTGGGCGCAGCGATACATATAAGTGATAGAAAACTCATACATATTATTTTTCTAAATTGATGTTGTCGTCACCGGGAATCGAACCCGGGACCATCTGTGTAACAGTCCAACGCGCTAACCATTACACCACAACGCCCACCATATAAGTCCTTAAATAATTTTCTTAATAGGTATTTATTAAAATCAAAATTTAAACTCTATCATACTTAGGAAGTTTTTATTGGCATTGAAATTTAATTGAAATTATCTGTGGTCAATGCCAGTGCCAATGCCAACAAAAATTAGCATTGATTAGACCAATGGCAATGAAATGGCTCCAATGCCTAAAACAACCAATTGTAATTGACGGAAAGATAATTGTTTAACAAAAGTGATTTGTTTTGGAAAAAAAGATAAAAATTTAAGTCCTTACTTAAAAATTATTCGCTATTTTATGCAAGTTTTATCATGTATGTATACACTATTCTTGTTTGGTAATGATTGATCAGCTATTAATAAAATACCGAATATTTATAAAATTAGTACGCAAATAAAGGATTTTTTTCTAAATTTGGAAATAAATTTTTTTTTGTAGACAATAGTAACAAACAATTATAATTATCAATTATAATTGTCTGTTAAAGGAATTGGCATTGATTAATGGCAGTTAAAACTAAATTAAATGTTCATTGTTTTAAGCAATTGTAATGCCAAAAAATTTAATTGCCATTGACATCAAGCAATGCCGATTAAATCGTCAATGAACTAGTCCCAAGTATGGTACATACACATTCAATTAACGACATATGGAAAACATTAAAAAAAAACGTATAAAATAAAACCAAAGATCAATCTATGCGACCCTTAAAATTGATAAGAGTAAAAAACAAATAGAGCTACGTTATATAAAGGAAAAAATAAAACAAAGACGAAATTAGTGTAGGGTAGAAGGAGAAGCATTCGCCACGTTTTAAAGCGCTGTCGTAACCCAACCAACATTTTTTTTTTTTTTGGAAAAATTCTTTTTTATCTAAAACTTTACACACACATCTAAACTTTGTACTTTTAAAACATAAATTATCTTTAGTCCTTATATTTATTTTTTTAATATTTCCAAAATAACTCAAATCGGCTAAACTGCCCCACCTACACTGAAAGAATTATCCTTCATGATATTAATGAAACAATTTCACAGAATTGTTTTGGTAGATTCAATGGAGAATGTCATTATATTTAAGCAATTTTATTAATATTAAGAAATTTTTCATTAAATTTTTTTTTTGTGAAATTTCATAGGTCCCCTGGTCAACTAATTGAAAGAATAACATTTAGGCTAAGATTTGAATACAAAATTTTGGTGATTGCATTGGCAATACCCACTATATTATTAAATTAGGTTAAGATTTGAATACTTGTTGTAAATTTCCAAGGAAAGATCCAATAATAAAAAATGAAGTTGAAAAGAAAAAATTTCATAGTTTTATAAAAAAAATTCATTCGATTTCATAAATTATCTCTTCATAAATATAATGAAAATTTTCTTTAGAGCTATGAAATTATTTCAAAGCCTCATTTTTTTATTTTTTCCTAAAATTTCAAAATTTTTTTAATTTGTATATATTTTTTAATCATATGAAGCGCTTCCAATTTCTCAGTTCCAATACATTTTGCAAGACATTCATGAAGAGTTTTGATAATTCAAGGAACTCTTAATATTACAAAATTTTACGAAACTGTTTCATTAGTTTTATGAAGATTTTCATAAATTCTACAGAACATTTCATAAACATTGACTTTAATGAAGCTTGTTTCATAGATTCTATGAAGTTTCAATGGACAAGTTCCAGTTACAATTTTCATTAAAGCTATGAAGAAATTCATTACTGAAGTGAATATAATTCTCTCAGTTTATGGGATAAATTCACCAAGTTGATATTGGGAATTTGTCAGCTAAAAATATAACGGTTCTGGTTTAAAACTTGTATTTTCTATTAAATAATCATAAAAAATGGATATCAATAGCTGTAATTTCAGCAAAAAAAAATTTAAAAGTTTATTTTCTTCGAATTTGTTGCAGGAAAACGACGTCTGACCCGTGCAACACATATAACCATGTAAATAATTTTATAGTGCTGCCAATTTTTTCTGACGAAACGACCAAAACTGGTGATCAGGTTATATGATTTTATTTTATATATAATTTTATAGTTTTTACACTTTTTAGAAATAATTTCTAAAAACTTCGTGTTATTACTACACAGAGAGAATTTCTTGGACGAGTTTTAATAAAATTTGTCCACTAAACTAATGAAGTTTTCTTCACAATGTGAATGATAAAATTCTTAAACTTCATGAAAAAGCTTCATAGTTTTAACGAAACTGTTTTTAATGACACTTTTTCATTATTCGTACGAAATTTATAATAAATAATAATAAATTTTTCATTAAATTGTATGAAAACCCGCATTAATTTAATAAAAAGTTTCAACGGACGAATTCCAGTGACAATTCATAGATCTAATGCAAAAATTCTTTGATAACATGCAGATAATTATCTCCGTATGTAAATTAATACGCTTCGACATCTTAAAGGTCATTATGTTTTAACATTAAAAAAAAAAAAAAACACAAAATCATCTATCCTCGACCACGTATGAAGTACAAGTGTAAAATTTGGTGAAATGAAAGAAGACCAATAACTGCACAAGTTATGGAAATTAACATTTTAATAACTCTTTTAAAAACAGCAACATCGGGGGTGACATCTGTGCCCCAGTGGCGAAACCTCCCCCTTCTACCCTACAAGATTTATTTATTTATTTGAGGCTATGGATACAATATTATCCTTACGTTGTAGGTTGAATAAAAACTTTTAACTTATTCTAGAAATAGGCTACGTTAAAAAATAGTATACCTTCACAAATTTCCCAAATTATATTTAAAAATACACGTTTTTTTGAAAAAAATCACGAAACTGCTTATCACTTTGTTTTAAACTGTCTTTTAAATGCAAAAATTTATGTTGCAAATATTGTAAATTTTCTATATTTGTATTAAGATTTTCACTTAGCAAGGACACCATTCAAATTTTTTTTTACAAAAAAATATGTAATATTTTTTTTTTCAAAAGTTTGTAAAGACAAAAAGATAATACAATTTCTTCAATCCGCTGATTTTTGTAATATAACTGAACACTCTGTGACGACGTGAAAAATTATTCTGAAAGCTTCTCTTGGTATATCAGGCTTTTTATACATCAACACGGAGTGTTTTTTTCAAAAGAGATAATTCTGAGATTAATCATTAAAAAAAAATAAAGTTAAACGAGTAAAAATCCGTATGCACGTATGCCTTAGGGGTATAACTTTTGAATTTTTTTTTTTAAATATCAAAAATACTCATGTAAAAATCCAACTAAAAAAATCTTCAGTACCCTGTTGAAATCGACAATATGGATCTATACATGAGCACACATGCTTCATACATATCCACATGCACATGTTCATATGTTGGACCATACATGTTCATGTGTGCGTATTAACGAAAATTGAGGTAATACTTACATTATGATCACATATGAACTCTTATGAGCATATATGTATGAATCCTATATAGTGGTATATGACCTCGAATGACATGTTCATAAATGGATGCATATATCGCTCATTTACTTCAATGACGTCATAACTAAACAATATTTATTTTGTAGAAAATGAGTTTAAAGTTTTCAATTTACTCCCACCTTGAAGAAAAAAATAACGACATACTTTCTCTCAAGAGGTGAGTATACAAGATATCAAACGACTTTTTTACACAATATGATACGTGATATAACGAATAATTCTGCCTTATTAACTCAAAAATCATGTCTGCGTCATTAACTCAAAAATCATGTTTTTTGAGTTGTGACGTTCTTGAAGTAAATGAGCGATATGTTGATTTTTAATTAACACAAAACAAATTAAGAACAATACTCTAAAGTTTTTACCCATACGATTTTTTAACGATTTGTTGCGAAATATGGCGATTTTTTGCTTTTTCTCTGTAAAACTCACTGTTACGTTTTGGACATTTATAATTAAAAATTTTCGGATCAGTTTAATTTTAAAATTAACAAATTTTTGATAATTTCTACGAAATTCAGACGTTTTACGAATAATCTAGCCCATTTGTTATAAAAAATTTGCATTGTTGGTGTTTCAGAACGGCCATGAATAATACATGTCATTTTGGTAAATTTTTACATTATCGTACATGACCCCATTCGATTATTCTGTTAACGTACAGAAAAGTGACGAGTTTTGGCTGGAGTATAAGTTAGTGCAAGCACTTTTAAATAAAGATAGCTTTATTTAAAAGTGTTTGCATATATATATATGTGTTAGTAACTGAACTCCTCCTTAACGGCTGGGCCGATTTCGATGAAATTTTTTGTGTGTATTTGAGTTGGTCCCTGGATGGTTTAGATTTACAATTGACCTATATAGGTACAATGGGCGTGGCACCTCCCATACGAAGTAAAAATTTATTACTGCATATCTGGAGTACTATTATAGTGGGAGTCTTCAAACTTTGTGTGAGCTACTTTGATAATAATGTGCATAATCTTGCAAAACGTGGCCGGGATCCAAGCAATGGGCGTGGCACCTCCCATACGAAGTAAGAATTTATCATCGTATATCTCGAGTACTATTACAGTGGGAGTCTTCAAACTTTGTGTGAGCTACTTTAATAAGAATATAAATAATCTTGCAAAAAGTGGGCGGGATCCAAGCAATGGGCGTGGCACCTCCCATACGAAGTAAAAATTTATAATTGCATATCTGAAGTACTATTACAGCGGGAGTCTTCAAACTTTGTGTGAGCTGTTTTGATAATAATATGCATAGTTTTGCAAAAAGTGGGCGGGATCCAAGCAATGGACGTGGCACCTCCCATACGAAGTAAAAATTTATAATTGCATATCTGAAGTACTATTATAGCGGGAGTCTTCAAACTTTGTGTGAGCTGTTTTGATAATAATATGCATAGTTTTGCAAAAAGTGGGCGGGATCCAAGCAATGGGCGTGGCGCCTCCCATACGAAGTAAAAATTTATAATTGCATATCTGAAGTACTATTACAGCGGGAGTCTTCAAACTTTGTGTGAGCTGTTTTGATAATAATATGCTATTTGTTGAAAAGTCATTAGCCTTAAATACAATTTTAGGCAGGACAACGTCTGCCGGGTCAGCTAGTATATATATATATATTAGGGCGGGTCGATTTAAAAATCGCTCAACGTTCAAGCAAAATCGTATTCTAGGAATCAAAATAAGAAACTTTGCCGAAGGAACCATTCCTCTAAAACGAATTCTGATGTCCCGACTTTTGACCCGTAGGGAACCCCCCTGGGGGGTTCCCCATACAAACATTTCAAAAAATCACCATTTTACATGAAATAGATGTAAAGTGCCAAAAATGGTGATTTTTTGAAATGTTTGTATAGGGAACCGCCCAGTATGGGGAAGCCCCCCCCCCCCTCACCAAACACTTTTTAAAGTCAAGTGTCATAAAATAATAAATAAACTGGTATTGGTAGAGAATGGTCATAAAATACTTCCACCTGATTCAAAAGCTTGTCGCTGGGGCACCTGATATTTTGACAATAAAAACACAATTAATATCACGTGCGCTCAAAACTATCTATATGATTGACAAAAAAAAGCCGCAATGAAAGGTAGATACAAGACTCAGAAAAAATGTTGGGGGTTTAACATATTGTGAGTATTACAGTATCGAGGGTATGAAATTTAGGTATGTTACATACCATCGGAAAGGTTAATTTTTCTTGTCAAAAAAAATTTTTTTTTTGATATTTTTTTTCGAAAGATTGAAGAATTAGCTATCTAAACTATTTAGGACAAATTTTGCTAAGAAAAACAGGTAATAAGTTACATGGATGAGAAAAAACACCTGTTTGGCCAAAATGTCAAATTTTGACGTACTAAACTACTATCCAATAGGAGTAACCTTGGTGCAAATTTCATCCCGATCGGAAGACATCGTTTTCAAAAGTTGGGTCACTTGAGATGAAACGCCTCATATATATAATTATATGTGCAAGCAAACGTGTTATATTAGAAACATGGGAAATGTTTTCCAAACTAAAGTATATTACCATCATTTATATATCCAGCAGGGCTTTTTGTTAGCGTTTACACAACAGTAAGTAAGCAACGTAAGTAAGCAATGTAAAAAATAACTACAGGAATCAGGAATTGAGTGGTATTCCAAATGTTTTTTTCGGGACACCCTAATGTATAACCTAGAGGTTATACAAACGATAGTTTAGCGATGTTAAAGGATGGAAACAAAAAAATTAAGATACACTTAAAAAATTGTTTACTTATTTTTCCCATATTCAGCTCTTTAATATCCATAGATTAAGTGGTATTCCTACAGCCAATTTGAAAAATTGCCCTATTCGGGACACCCTATTATACATATATCTTTTTTTTTCGTTCGTATGAAAATTCTACGAAATTTAAGGGCCGTTATTACAACTTGCCTTTAAAGTAAATGTTAGTAAAAAGTAACTTTAGCTAAAGTGATGAATAAAGTGAGCTATAATGTTTTTCGTTATTACAACTTCCCAATAAAATAAAATTAATATTTTTTATAATGTGGCAGCACCAAACTAAAAAACCGATTATTGGTTTATGAATTGGTTTATAAAAATACGTAGTGGCAACGTACTTTTATTAATTTCTTTACAAACAATAATTTGTGAAATTCGGTATTTTCTTCTTTTTCTTTATAGAGCAGAAAATGTGGTAACTTTAAACACATAAAACTTACGTTTAAAGTTAAAGGCAACAATGTCTTCCCTTTAGCTTATGGGTCACTTTTAGCTTAAAGTATACTTATAATAACGAAAAACTAATAATCTGTCAGATAACATCCGAACTTTAGCTATTGGCAAGTTGTAATAATGGCCCTAAATAGTTTATTTTTTGACTAAAACAAACATTTAATATTTTTTCTGTTCTCGTCTTTACTAACATTTTCGCAAATAGTACACTCAAAAAAAAAGTTTGTAAAGTCAGCAAAAAATTTTGCTGAGTCAGCAAAATTTTAGTCAGGAGCGTGCTTGCGAAAAAATTGCTAATGTCAGCAAAATATTTTGCTGAAAATCAGCGAGCTGATTTTTAGCGACAAAATTAGTAGATTCAGCAAAAGTTTTGCTAACACTTAGTGGATTAGAAATAAAAAAAAAGCCTTGCTAAAAATTAATAATTTTTGTGCTGAATTTTAGTAGACTGAAAAAAAACCCAAAAAATTTGTAGAAAAATTGCAATTTAATTAATTTATTTGCTGAAAATCATAAAACATATTTTTGTGATTCTTTTAAAAATAATTTATAATAAATACGAAATATAAAAATTTCCATTTTCCTACATTGACGACATGAATTAATTTAATATCTGAAAATATATAGAAATAAATATATATAACATAACAAAAATTTTCTTTCAGCTACTTACATCAGTAGTTGTCTAAATGATGCTATCTTTTAAAGGACGCAACTGCCGAAGATAATTATAGAAACGAAACGAAAAAATAAACAAAAACAAACGAAATGAAAAAAACAACCCTTTTTTTGCAATAAGAAAAAGGAACCATAAAAATCTACCTAAGATGTGTGTCTTTGTCTTTCGCTTTACTCTGTCTACATGTCTGTATATGTTTGTTTGCAATTTGACCACACTAGATTATTAATCTATAAACATTTAGTTTAGAAATACATATTAAATTTAAATATTTTATTTTATCTTTTATTGAATTAATAGACAATTATTTTCACAAGCCGGTGACAACGCAAAATTAAAGTTGTTTTAATCCTCAATTTTGTTTTATGTATAAAAAACAGATACAAAAATCTTCCATGGTTGATTTTTGTATATGTCTTATTAGAGTTGTACTTTTTAGTATCATTTTCCTCTTCTCTTCTACATCTTGACATGCCGCGACATCTGCTTCATTCTGCGCATATCTTTCAATCTGGTTGTCGTCCACACTATTAACGTGCTTATCAGCACAATTTTTTTAGCAAAATAAATTAGTAAAACATTAGTATATTAGTAAAACATTAGTTCAAAACAGTTAAGTGCTGAATAAGTATAACAAAAACTTTAGCTTAAAATAGAATTTTAGCAAAAAAATTTGCTAGCAAATAGTATACCTGATTTACAAGACGTTTTACTAACTTTTCTACTAATTTTTTTGAGTGTAAGAATTATCAACAGTTTATTTAAAGTGTGCGAAAGTTTGAATTCGAAAGCCATTAGATCTTCAACATTCCGTCCTCACACCTATTTTTGTTACACGCATTTCACACTGCTGTTGGGGTGTATTATACTACCCCAGTGTGAGGACGGAAGGTCAAGTAAAAGGGAAGCGGCCAGCATTTTTTCAACTAATACAGGTCCGGCAAATTCGTAAGCAAATAAAACAAAAACATTCAAAATTATTTTGATAACAGTAATCTTTTAAAAGGTCAAGCAAAAAACGAACAAACAGTGAAAGTAATTTTAATGTACAGTTGCGAGCATAAAAATGCAACGCTGAGTCATATGATGTTCGAGTTCGGATAAATAACGGTATACAATTCATCGCATCTTTTGGTGTATAATTCTTGGTTTTTTATTCTTAGGATATTCACGTAGATATCAAACGCCAACAGTGAAACATGTCGGGGGATCAATAATGGTGTGGGGTAAGAAATAACACACATATTAGAATAAACGATGCTCATTTATATCTTCTGATAGGTTCTAAAACTAACATTGAAGAAAATATAAATGTCAGGTAGGCTAGTTGGTAGCGTGCAGGCTTATCAGTGCGGGGGGTCGTGGGTTCGATTCCCACCAGAGGCACTGGTCCGTTTTCGCTACAACGCGACGAAAGTCATAGTAGCTAGTGCTCGGTTAGGGTAATAGTATAGAATTTGTAATTATATGATTATTAATTAATAACAAAAAAAAAAAAATAATGTCATTAAGATGGTGTTTCTAAAAGACGTTCGTCGCTACACGAATGAGTGACACTCATGTATTTTGTTTTTGTATTAAATGTATTTTGTTATTTTTTTTTTCGCTCGTGTAAAGCAAAACGTCATCTAGAAACAGGGTTTAAATACTGCGTAATACTAAAACAACGTTTTGCTAACCTTCCTTCGTGAAAAATTTCCCTGGTGGTATATTCCAACACGATAACGATCTATTCCAACACGATGACAATCTTAAGCCCACAAGTCGCCAAACTCGAAACTTTTTAAGCAGCAATGATTTGGAAGTTTAGGAGTGGCCGACTACATCCCCAGATCTCAACCGCATAAAAAATCTATGGGAGCTTGTAGATCCGGACTCAGCGTTGCGTTTTTTTTTTTTTGCTCGCTATTGTATGTAAGTTATTTCTGGCAAGATCAATCTGAAACAAGTTTCAGTTATATTGATGAAACGGATGATTCAGATAATGATATTGAGCAACCAATTGATCGATTTTATACTAATTATCAGTGAAAGTCTTAGTAGTTTGTCAATGAATTACACTATAAGCAATAATGCTAAACTCAAGAAATTAGGAAGGTAGAGATCACTAAAAATACCAGTTAAAATTACTACAAATGTAGTCAAAAAGCCGATGAATGTATTTGTCATAAAAAAAGCATGTAGTAATTTTTAACTATTGATAAAACAACTACAGCGACTATCGAAGCGATAAAAAACAACTATAACGAGCAACAAAACAATAAAAACAATGAACATACAACAACTACATAACGCTCATTTACATACTTCAAGAACCTCACAACTCCTAAAACATGATTTTTGAGTTAATGACGCAGAATTGTTCGTTATATCACATATCATATTGTGTAAAAAATTCGTATTGATATCTTGTATACTCACCTCTTGAGAGAAATTATTTTGTTATTTTTTTCTTCAAGGTAGGAGTAAATTGAAAACTTTAAACTCGTTTTCTACAAAATAAAAATTTTTGAGTTATGACGTTATTGAAGTAAATGAGCTATAAGTTTTAAAAACTACTTTTTCAAGTTATTTTTCCGGTATTTTAAAATAATTTTTTAGTAAAAAAAATATTTTTTTTTTAGTTACAATAAAAATTTGTAGTCCCTACAACCTATTTCAAATGCGATGTCAAAATTTCAAACCTTATTTCAGTTATGACGTTTTTATGCATTTTAGATACAATGAAATATTCTAATTATTATTTACAAACTACACGCAAAGAAAAAACATGGTTGAGGGAACCATATTCGAAGAGCATCATACATTTTTGGATTTATGATTGCGACAACCATGTTTCTATGGTTATGATAACCATACTCTTATCTGCTTCTGTATCATAATCTGATAATTAGATTGCCATATTATGGTTCCAAATATATCCTTATATTATCATATTCTGGAAATTATGAATTATAATAATAAGAGCCCTACAGTATTCTCCCAGTATTCTGTTGAAGCTGGATTAAAAAGATATGCGTGTTTTTTAATAGTATATTCATTTAATAATTCACATATTTAAATAAACTTAGGTTTAAAATAATTTAAGTAATCAAATTGTCAATGCGCTGAAGAATAAGCTTTTTGAAATATTGTGTCAGCTATACAAGCTATAAATGTTATTACAGAATAAAGCACGCATAAAAATATTGTTAAGAATACAATTTCACAATACATTTATAATGATCAAGCCATGTTTGCAGCAATTATAATAATTGCATTATAACCATATTATAGTCCTAGTTATCATATTATGATCATGGACATGAATTTCGTCATCATTTATGACCATGTTATGATTATTGCAAACATATTATGATTATTTTGTACTACATATTTAAAACCACGTGCATTTTGTTTAAATTTTTCTTTCACATTTTTTTTTTCTTTAACAATATTTTTCTGCGTAATTACAAACAATTCAAAAAATAAAGCACTTTTTATCACTTTTTTATAATAAACAATAACTTTATATAAGGGGTGCTCGACAATTAAACTTTTGCCTAAACTTCCAGGGCAGACCGAGTTGAGACTACAATTTATTCCTTCTTCCACAAAATAAATCACACTTTTGCCTAGACTTCCAGGGTAGACCAGGTTGAGACTACAAACTTATTCCTTCTTCCGCAAAAGAGATCACCATTACAATTAACACCGTTGTTTCCATTTTTAATGTCTTTTTGTTTAATATTATTTAATTTGTTGGGGCTGACTGTTTCTCACAACTTCTTATCACAAAATCTCAAACAAGAATGAAACTAAATGAGCAAAGACGCTCATAACAAAAAACCGCAACTCTAATATGGCTGCAGTTAGGTAGAGGAATATGATAATAAATACTATAGTATGATTGTATACAATACAATAATATGATAACTGAAAAAAGAGAAATTTTTACTAGAACATGATAAAAGCAACTATATTATTTATGAAATATGATTGATACAATAATAGTTTAAATGAAACAACCATTTATTGCTGTAGGAAAAAAAGTTTTGTGGCCGCAATCATATTGTAACCATATTTTTTCTCTGCGTGTATGAACATATCAATAATAACAAATATAAACTAAACGAGAATTTTTAAAAACTCAGCATAATCTTATATTTTTAAATAACTAACAGAAATTAACAGTTACTGCAATATTAAAATACTTAAATAACTACTCAAAACAACTGTTACTGAAGTACAGTATTTTTGGTTATTTATTTTTTGAAATGGTTTTGTTTTGAATACTTGATTTACAAATTAAGGATTTAAAGAAAAACAATTAATTTAAATAAATAACAAAAATTAACTGTTTACTGCAAAATGTCTGTTTCAGTGGTTGTTTACTAAAATACTAAAAACAACTATTCAAAACAACTGTTACTAAAGTACAGTATTTTGGTTAGTTAATTTTTGAAATGACTTCCTAAATTAGTCGTTTTTTCATTTTCTCATAGAAAAATGACTACAATAGTAGTTAAAATAACCACTACTGTTTACTACCCGAATGACCTACATGTGGTTACTGTAAAAATATTCTGAGTGCAGACTTGTTGCAGAAATGATTTGGAAAAATAGCGTAAAACGTAAATATTTAAAGTGATATTTTATGTAGATATAATTTTACAATTGTGTGTTAATTAAATAATAAAATCAGATTAAAAAGTATTTTATTAATATTTTTTTAAATGCTGGTAATGTTGTTGTAGTTGTTGCATTTGTAGTTGGTTTACTGCATTTGACAGTCAAACAACAACAAAATGCAAATGTAGTTCACACCATTTCAACTCCAAATGTAGGTATTTTAACTGCCATTTCAGTTTATTCTACGTACATAATTTTCTTAGTGTATGTGCCACTGGCTAACCTAGGAATTGTAAATAAATTACTGGCCGAACACTTGTTTCTTAAAGTCGTTTTGCCAGTATTTGTTTTACAATATTTTCAGAGGTCTTTTCTTTATTATTTTTAATAGTTTTTTTATATAACATTTATTTTTTGCGTCTGGAAAAGCACTTTTAAGAAAAATTGGGTTTGGTTGGGTTTAGGGTTACTTATTTGCTGGAAATCATAATAAATACTTTTAGATTCGCAAAATAAAATGTTTAATATAAGGATGCATTTTGAGGTTATCCCTTTCCTACCGGCTATACCGTTAAGTCAAAAAATATATTTTTTTTTATTATTATGTATACACATTATAAATGAAACTAATTATTGATTTTTAAAATTTTTTATTTGGACTCTTAGGGCCATTATTACAACTTTCCAATAGCTAAAGTTCGGATGTTATCTGACAGATTATTAGCTTTTCGTTATTATAAGTATACTTTAAGCTAAAAGTGACCCATAAGCTAAAGGGAAGACATTGTTGCCTTTAACTTTAAACGTAAGGTTTATGTGTTTAAAGTTACCACATTTTCTGCTCTATAAAGAAGAAGAAGAAAATACCGAATTTCACAACCGAATTTCACAAATTATTGTTTGTTTGTAAACAAATAAATAAAAGTACGTTGCCACTACGTATTTTTATAAACCAATTCATAAACCAATAATCGGTTTTTAGTTTGGTGCTGCCACATTATCAAAAATATTAATTTTATTTTATTGGGAAGTTGTAATAACGAAAAACATTATAGCTCACTTTATTACTCACTTTAGCTAAAGTTACTTTTTACTAACATTTACTTTAAAGGCAAGTTGTAATAACGGCCCTTATTAGTATTACTTTTAGGACCTAGACTTATAAGTACCGTCAGTCTATTAGGACCTAGACTTAGAAGTACCATCAGTCTATTAATGTCACAGATGAAAAAATAAAATAAAGGCATTAATTAAAAAAACGCTAATTATTTGCATCATGACTTTCATTTTTTCTTACCCACATCTTTCATAGACATTAAACCTTGGGCTACTGATCTTCTAAGATCTTTGACTGTAGATTTTTCAATTATAAGTCCATGTACAATATATGGGCTATTTAAAATTTTTTGAGCACCTGCTGAAACCGACATACTCTACTTGAAGGATATGACGTGCAAAGTTTTACGTTGAAAAGTCTTCACCTTAAGAATTGGTGGTCATCTAAAATTCGAAAAATTAAAAAAACGACTTGAAACTTGCAAGAGTTTTTTCATTCATTCCGTTTTCTTTGTAATAGTTTTTAGCTTGCAGATGCAAACCAATACAAAATATAGTCACTAGACTTGGAGGATATATCCACAAAAGAGAAATATTTGATATCGCTGCTGGGTGAAAAGTTGCATGGTGGTTTACAAGTGAAACCAAAATTTTCCGAATTTTGAACTTTTTGAAGATTTTTAATAGGGGTTTTGCGCAGTTTAATTAAAATGTGTTTTAAGCGCAGAATTAATAAAACGGCGTAATTTTATAAAGTTTGAGATATATAAGGTTGGTGTCAGCGCACCAATAACGTACCACGGACATCACAAACTTAAAAGAAATTAGCGTAAATTTTTTGAAAATGTATCTTTTTGCGTCTTTTAAGTTGGCTAGTGTATTGCGTGATGTGAGTAACTTCATAAAGTGCACCTCAGAGGCGAAAACGCACTTTAAAATTTTTAAACTCAAAAATTTTATGAACTTTTGAAAATTTTTGCAAAAAAAAATTTTTTAAGCTTTTTTATATAAAAACTTGGCATGGGGACATGTTTAGGTATCTCTAAATAGATTCTTCGCGACGGAGTAAACTGAGAAAGTGCAAAAAAAAATATTTTTTTTTAAATCCTGTCGCGTGCAGCGGCAGTTTTTTTCCAAACACATTTCGCTTTGTGACAACTAAAGCGCTGTATCAATTCCTCTCAAACGTACATCGAATGGAAGACTTTACTGAGCTTGATACTAAAATCGAAAACGCACCAAAAAATTTTAAGGATTTAAAATTTTATGGAGGAAACAAAATGTTTCTAACCTCAAAAAGCATCCTTGTATGAAATATTAGATTTTGAAAATTTAAAAGAATTATTCTTGAATTCGGGCTAATAAGTAACCCAGAATCCCAACAAGTATTTTATAATCGGTAAAATAATAAAATTTGTAAAAAAAAACGAGTTTTTTTTGAACCCCTAGAAAGTGAGACTATATTTTTAAACAATATTCCTGAAAAAATTGAAAACGGCTTAGAATCTATCACTGAAACCCAAGATTTAACTAACGAAACGTTAGTTACAGCTTCCAATTTGCAGAACAATTTTAATTGCAAAGAATGTGGAAACTCTTGTGAATGTTTGTAGAAATATTTCAATCGAGTAATATTTTGTATTGTTGTTGAAAATTTTGTTTTTAAAATATGTCATTCTGAAAAAATAATTTCTTGTGAACAAATAAAATAATTTGTCTTTCTCGTTGTTTTTTATAAGTTGTTGGTCAATTTTATTTCCGTATAAAAGGTTATGGGCGATATAAAGGAAATTCATGGAATCCCTCAGTTTAACGGCCAGGGATTTGATGACTGGCAATTTAGAGTGAAAATTCACCTAGATTCGTTGGGTCTGTTGGAAGTTCTTACCGGCTCTCCACCAGACGATGCTGCTCTAAAACGGGAATTTTTAAAGAAAGACAAAAAGGCAATGGATAGAATCGTGAGTTTCTTGCATGCAGATTGTATAAGTTTTGTCCGTGAGAAAGAAACTGCTAATCACATGTGGGACAGCTTGCAGTCTGTGTTTGCAAAACAATATGTGGTTAATCAGCTTTTGATTCGGAAGAAGTTAATACAAATGAAAATGAATGAAGGAGATTCCATCATAAGCCATGTGATGTCTTTTGAAAATTTAATTCGGCAACTCAAGCTTTCTGGAGCAATGATGGATGAAATCGATATTTTGGCTCAACTCTTTTTGACATTACCTGAAAGGTATGATCCGCTTGTAACTGCTCTGCAAAGCGTTGATGGTGACAAACTAACTTTCAACATGGCGAAGGAAAGATTAATTTCTGAGGAGGCTAAGTTTACAGATCGTCATTATGAAGATAATCAAGGTAAAGCTACGTTTTCCAGTAAAAAGAATTTTAAGAAGAAGCGTTTCAATGGAAAATATTTTAAGTGTGATAAGTTTGGGCATCAGGCTAAGGACTGTTGGCAACGAGATGCACGTTCGGCTAAAACAAATACTAAGGCGGTGTCGTTTATGGCGTATAAAAATAATATTTGTAAATCATCAAACAATAGAATCGTATTCAAGTTGGATTCTGGAGCCAGCGATCATTTATCAAAAGATAAGTATATTTTTACTAAATTAAATGTTTTAGAAAGCCCTGTTGAAATCTATGTTGCGAAAGACAGTGTGTCAATAGTAGCTAGGCATATTGGTGAAGTTAAAGGAATCACTAATAAAGGTGTAGAGGTGACAATGAAAGATGTACTTTACGCTCCTGATTTGAGAGAAAACTTATTATCTGTGAAAAAGTTAACAAAAGCTGGACTTGGTGTGCATTTTGTAAAAGATGATGCCATAATTTTGAAAAATGATGAACAAATTGCATCTGGCTATTTGCGTGGTAATCTTTACGAATTAAATTTTGAATTTCCAAATAAAAGTGCTCTTTCATGTAACAAAACTGATACTGTAACCTGGCACAGAAGACTTGGACACATCGGTACTACAGGTATGGATAATTTAATAAAACAAAAGCTAATCCAAGATGATGTCAAGGCAACGGAACTCGGTTTCTGTGATGTTTGTACTGAATCTAAGCAGTGTCGTGATCCATTCGATGGGACTAGGGTAAGGGCAACTCGTTTACTTCAAAGAATACATTCAGACGTTTGTGGGCCGATTACACCAATTGCTTGGGATGGGTCGAAATACTTAGTGTCGTTTATAGATGATTACAGTCATTTTGCTATGGTGTACTGTATAAAGAAAAAGTCAGAAGTCTTTGCAAAATTCCAAGAATACGAAGCTTTGGTTTCAGCTATGTTTCCAAATGAGAAGATATCAACGCTAACTATAGATCAAGGTACAGAATACTTATCGAAGGAACAACAAGCTTGGTATAAAGGTAAAGGCATTCAGGTTCAAACAACGGTTGCATACACACCTCAGCAGAATGGTGTATCCGAAAGGTTTAATAGGACTGTAACTGAAAAGTTAAGAGCTATGTTATTACAGTCTGGAGTACCGAAAAACTTATGGAACGAAGCCGCGTTCGCAGCCGTGTATATAATTAACCGAATTCCAACAAAAGCTATTGATAAAGATACAACACCATCGGAGATGTGGTTTGGTGTTAAGCCAAAACTAGAAAAATTAAAAGTTTTTGGCTGCAAAGCGTTTGCTTGGGTTCCTGATTCTAAACGAAAGAAGTTAGATTCGAAAAGTAGAAAAAACTGTTATGATTGGTTATGCTCCGAACGGATACCGGCTATGGGATGGTGATACACGAAAAGTGATTTTGGCTCGAGATGTCAAATTTGATGAATACTGTTTTCCCTATAAAAATGTGGTTGAACAAACAACAAAGCCACAAATAATTCAAAGCAGCTACGAGCAAGAGGTTTAAGAGGAAGATAATGCTGTGTCTACCGAATATAATGATGATCGTGAACGTAATGTCCTAGATAATAACTCTGGTATAGTTTCAGTTGATGATGATAATGACGTATGTGTCGTAGATGATGATGACAATGCCATTTCTGTTGATACGCCTTCATGCGAAATATTAACAAGTGAGGAAGAAGAGTCTCAAAATGTACGTACAAGACAAAGTAACAGAATAAGTCGTCTGCCAACAAAATTGTTGGATTATATTACCGGTCATAAAGCTGAAGTGGTAAAGAAAAATGTTCCTGAAAATTTTGATGACATTTTTAATAGAGAAGATACCGATGAATGGAAGAAAGCTATAGATGATGAACTAAACTCAATGAAGAGGAACCATGTTTGGGATTTAGTAACGCCACCACCAAAAACCAAATTGTTAAAATCAAGATGGGTTTTCAAAATAAAGGAAGATGAAAATGGAAATCCTACAAAGTACAAGGCGCGATTAGTTGTTAAAGGATTCCTTCAAAAGTATGGGATCGATTATCAGGAAACCTATGCCCCAGTAGCAAAGTTGACAACTATAAGAATAGTGTTAGCGGTTGGTATTTATCGAGGTTACCATTTCCACCAACTTGACGTAAAAATGGCTTTCTTACATGGGGACTTGGAGGAAAATATTTATATGGAGATTCTTGAAGGTGTAGTTGCAAATCCTGGTTTATCGTGTAAGTTGAAAAAATCGTTATATGGACTTAAACAAGCCCCAAAATGATGGAACGAGAAATTCAACAATTTTTTGCTGTCGCTGGGATTTTCAAGGTCTAAACATGATTACTGCCTCTACGTTAAGACAGATGATAAACAAGAAAATGTATTAATTATTATTTTGTATGTTGATGATCTACTGATTGTTGGTAACAAACTGGAAAGCATCAATAATTTAAAGAAAAATTTGTCCAAACGTTTTGATATGTCGGATTGTGGTCAATTAAAGTATTTCCTTGGTATGAACACGAATTTCGATAATGGTAATTTACAAATTTCCCAAGAAACAAGCATTGGGAAAATATTGGAAAAATTTGGAATGCTGGAATGCAATTCTGTTAAGTCACCAATGGAAAAAGGTCTGCAACTCGAAAGTAATAAATCAAGTTCAAGTGTTAATCAACCATGCCGTGAATTGTTGGGAAGTCTAATGTATGTTATGCTGTGCTCAAGACCTGATATATGTTTTCAAGTTGGATACTTAGGTCGTTTTCAACAAAATCCTTCCGATATTCACTGGCAACATCTAAAACGTGTGGTGAGATACCTAAAAGGTACAGTAAATATGAAATTAAACTTCCAAAAATCGTCAAGTGAACCGATTATGGGATATGCTGACGCTGACTGGGCTTCAGATCTGTCAGATCGAAAGTCAGGAAGTGGTTTTATATTTAAAGTTTATGGTTGCACTGTTTCATGGTGCAGCAAGAAACAACAAACTGTGGCAATTTCTTCTTCAGAAGCCGAATATGTAGCGTTAAGTTTAGCTACAACAGAAGCAATATGGATCCGTGGTATAATGGAAGATCTTAAAGAAGTTAAAAGCTATACCGTAAAATTATTTGAAGACAACAAGGGCTGCATTGGTATGGCTAGTAATTTAGAAAGCAAAAGAGCAAAACATATTGACATCAAGCACCACTTCATAAGAGACAATATAGTAAATGGTAGTATAAACGTTGATCATATAAGTACTCAATTCCAGTTAGCTGATTTGTTTACTAAAGCTTTGGATGCCAGCAGATTTGTGAAGTTACGTAGTGACATTGGTCTATTCGATTGAGAGGGGGTGTAGAAATATTTCAATCGAGTAATATTTTGTATTGTTGTTGAAAATTTTGTTTTTAAAATATGTCACTCTGAAAAAAAAAATTTCTTGTGAACAAATAAAATAATTTGTCTTTCTCGTTGTTTTTTATAAGTTGTTGGTCAATTTTATTTCCGTATAAAAATGTTTGAAGGTAACAAAATCAAAGGTAACAAATCAAAATAACAAAAAAATCATGAGTGGTAAAGTTTAAATGGTTATATCTCTTAAACCATTAGCGATAGGCAAATAGTTTTTTCCCAAAATATTGCAAATTATGTCTTATACTAGCCGCAATTTTGTAAAATGTTTAACAATTTTAAATAAATTTTTTTCAGTGTTGTTTAAAAAGTATTGAAGCTTTTACAAATATCTTAGTGTGCTAAGAAAGCCCTTAAGGGGTATTATCCGCACGCGTTATCATTTTTCAATTTTAACAAAAACTGTAATTTTAATATTTTTTTTAATTTTTAACTTTAAACCGCCGTAAAATTTGCACCGTTTAATAAAAATGATTAACGCAAACGGATTTCACATGCTCAAATATCGGTTTATACAAACGCAAATCGACATTGATGTCAGACAAAAAAAAAAAAACTTAAAAAAAAAATGTCTAGGTGCCGTAAATTTTTCAAGTTGCCCATATGCATTTACAAAAGCGATATCTAGCACACCCCAAAATATCATATGCCACCATTTACGGCGATTTACGGTCAACGCAATAGAGTGCTCTCAATCGATCAGCGGTGTCAACACCTCCCATATAATCCTTTACAGATCTAGGACAAGTAATCGTAGACTTGGTTCCATTCTTCTGCTTTCGTAAAACAGTAGTTTCTTCACTGCCATGAAAATTTGAAACAAAATTAACTATTTTGTTATCTTTCCACTTCCGGTAGCCAATATTCAAATCTGAAAATCTGTAATCATACTCTCCTCCTTTTAGTTTGGAGTCGATTACCATATTACTGGGAGTGCCCTTACGGTTTGACCTTATTGTGCCGCATCCAACAGTTTTTTCACTTTATAACTTTTCGAGTAAAGAAAGAGATTAGAAGAAATTGTCAAAGTATATAAATTTTTCTTTCCCCCATTCTTGTTCAGTCAACTCCAGTACTACTTTACTTTGCGCTGATTTTATCGTCTTTTCCCTGGTATATAATAAATTTTTTGTACTCATTGAGTACAGACCTAGCCTTAAATTTTATCATAGATTCATCTACACTCAATTCTCTGGTTCCATGATAGCACTCATCAAATTTTTGTTTTATCTTGTCTAATACAGGCCTTATCTTATATAACTTGTGGGGTGGCGTAGAAGAAGTTGCAGCTTCAGGAGCTTCATCGTCTGCTTCATTTTCACCTTCAAATGTGTAAAGAGATTCTTGTTCATCAATACTTATTGGGGACTTATGAATGACATCTTCATCATCAGATAATTCTACATCTGAGTCAAAATCGCATTCTGGCATATCCTCGATCCATAATGTTTCTATTAGATCAATATTTTTAGAAAGCAAACATCTAAAAAGCAAACATTGCAAAAATACACATATAAAAAAACAGAACTCTAGTGGGCGTTGTGGTGTAATGGTTAGCGCGTTGGACTCTTACACAGAAGGTCCCGGGTTCGATCCCCGGTGCCGGCAACATCAAAATAATATGTATGAGTTTTTTCTATCCCTCATACGTATCGCAATGTCCACCTTCGGTGTTCCCATAGCAATTAACCCCACCGAAGTAAAATAATGAATCAGGGCTATGAACCAAAAAGCTTCAATAAGTTCGCCAACTCTCCATCAGGTGGCGAGCAACAACTGTTCTAAGACTTATCATCTCGCGCAATTACAGTGTTGCCATGTCTGAAGCCCTTCATCTTTCCCAACCTTTCATCTCTATACTATCCCTTTCCAAAGAAAGCAACACACTAAGTATAGGAAGTATTTCCTGAGTGTTGCCTCTCTTTTAAAAAAAAAAAAAAAAAAAAAAATGATTAAACTCACTGTCATTACTTGTAAGTCCCTAACGGTTTTTGCAGATTTTATGCACATAAAATGTATAAAATAACTTTATAATAATAAAAACAGTTTACAACAGGTTGTAAACTTACTATATATAAAAAATAATATTACTTGCCTTGTAAAATCTATATATATATATATATATATATTGCAATGAAAAATGGTATTTTTTGTTTTTCTAACAATTCACCTTCAAATTCAATGTGATACTAAATGGCAATTTTTATTTTTTTTTAACAGAATATTTTTTGTTAGACAGATCAATTGTTTTAGAAGATATATTGAAGCAGAGCATAAGCTGCTACGATCTCATGTTTATTAAATTTACCGTTACAATTAATTGGTACGAATTAGTACCGTCAGATAGGAAAGGGTTATGAAAATTTTGTTTACTCCATAAAATTCAAAGTCCTTAGAATTTTTTGATTACTTTTAGATTTTAGTATAAAGCTAATTAAAATCTTTTATTTGATATGCGTTTTGGAAATTTTTGCGTTTCAAATTTTTAAAATGCCTTTTTGACCCGGAGGTGCCTTTTATAAAGTAACGCAGTTCACGCAATACGCAAGCCAATTTCAAATATAATAGTAAATGTCAGAGGCATAAAACATACATTTTCAAAAAATTTACATTTCCTTATAAGTTTTGTGATTTTTTTTTATAGATCAACATTCGGGGGATGCCCCCTCTACATTCCAAATTTGGTCGAGTTAGGTAGTGTAAATACGGAAAAGGTCAGATGGTGTAAATTATTTTTTACACCGCATTAGGAAGTCTAAGCACTTCCATCGGACATCGCAATGTATTTTCATGCCCAGAAGATGAAGAGCGTCTGATTGTTTGGTATTTACACCGACCAAGGCTAAACACGGTTTTGGTGTATTCTCTGATTTTTTATGCGTCAGCAAGCAAAGTTGGATCAGACATCAAAAGCAGGTCCCGGTTCAAAGTATCATTCATATTTTGTCTCATGAGCCAATCTCGGAAACGTTTGGCCTATTGTCGAATGAATATGAATGACAAATGCTACTGTCGTCCGCGATATAGTATATTGGGTTCTGGGTAAGATTCAATAGATCATTGATAAAAATAACGCATATTGATGGGGAAATAACTTAACCCTGTGGAACCAATGCATTTATTACGAAATCCACGGAGGAAAAGCCATCTATAACAACACGTATGGTACGCTTATTGAGAAAGCCCGAAATGAATCGAAGGGATTCGTCACCTACACCAAATGCAATTAGTTTCGACAGAAGTGCTTCATGCCATACTCTGCTAAACGCCTTGGAAACATTCAAAGCAACAAACTTAGTCTCACCAAGGCGGTGAATAGCACGACTCCACTGCTCAGAGATAAACGCCATCAGGTCGCCCGTAAAGCTACTCCTTCGAAAGCCATACTGTCGATCGTTCAAGAGATTATTTAACTCCAAATAGTTCACAAGATGAAAGTTAATCATGCTTTCCATTACCTTCGAAAGCGCTGAACAAATCTCTATCGGACGGTAATTAACGGGGTCAGTAGCCGAGCTCTTTTTAGGGATTGGGTGGACATTAGCTAACTTCCAGCAAGAGGGAAAACACCCGGATGATATAAAAGGCAGAAGAGGCTACGCAATGGTGGAGCCAGCGTCAAAGAGCACTTCTTTAAAACAAGTCAGGGAAAGCCATCTGGACCAGAGGATTTACTGACATTATGTCCACTAAGGACCTTTTGAACCGCACGTGTTCGAAAAAATATCTTTGGCATACTGCAAGATACCCTCGGTAGCATAGGCACTCTTTGATTACTTGCCGGAAGAGACGAATTTTTTGCAATATCCCAGTTAGAATATCCAATATCCCTCGGTGAAGAATTCGTCATTCTTTAAAAGAGTCGGGATTGTGGAACCTGAGTTATTACTCTCTTTACGAAGTACCAAAAGCTTTTACTACCCTTTGGAGCAGCAAGAACTTGAGCGCGAAGACGTTGCTCGTCTAAGCACTTTTGCACACATATTTGGTATACCTCGAACTGTATAAAATTACACAATTTTTCAAATGTTGTTCTCAAAACTCAATTCCATTAAACGGTGCAAAAACCATATAGAAAAAACTGCGAAAGTTTAAAAATCGAAAAATGTTGCTTTCACTTGTAAACCAAGATACAACTTTTCACCAATCAGCGATATTTAAATTACATTTTTAGTGAATGTATCACCCAAGTCTAGTGAGTCCATTGTGTATTGGTTTGGATATGAAAGGTAAAAACAATGAGCAAAAAATAAAATGAATAAAAAACTCTTGTTAGATTCAAGTAATTTTTTTAATTTTTCGACTTTTAAAAAGTCGAAAATAATTTTTTTGGTGGAGACTTTTCGACGTGAAACTTCTTAAGCTTTTAAGTATAGTCAAGCTAACCCTGTCCATCGTTCCTCTCAATTTAGAAATAAGAGGCATATAAAGTCAGTTTCAACAGGTTTCGAACATTATTAAAATATTGTGTTGCTTTTGAGAAAAATTACTTTAAATCTTACTTGCCGTTTTTCTCGAAATAACGCTTTTGGTGTATGGCGTATACCAATAATAACGCAACGAGGTTTATTAAAATTTATGTGTAGTAATAATTACCTACTATTTACTCTTTTTTTATTTCCTTTGCTTTCTTTAAGTTTATTTTTTAAGCTTATCTAATATAAATTCCTTTAACTTCAGCTGCATTAAGTTCGCTCAAATTTCGAGCACGTGTCTCCTCATCGTCATTTTTATGTGTTAAAAAGTGTTCACGCACAATTTTTACACTTGGAAATCTCTGAGGACAAAACTCACACTGATAAACATTTTGTCCTAAATGACTGTGTAAATGTTTTTTCAATTCATTTGATTGGTTGTAGGCCTTTTCACAATAACTGCATTTAAAAGGTTTTTCGCCAGTATGAATACGAGTGTGACGAATTAATTTATCTTTTGTAACAAATCTGAAAATTAAAAAAAAAAAAAATTAACCAATAAAATTTTAATATAAAAGCACGTGAAGAAAATCTTACCGTTTTTCGCAAAATTCACAACCAAATCGCTTATCATTGTTATGGTACCTTTGATGCTGTTTCAGTAAAAATGTAGTTTTGAAGCCACGCCCACAAATATCACAAATATGTTTTTTTGGCATTTGTTTATGAGTATTAACATGGTTAAATAGACCATTTGAAGTTGCAAATGATTTAGGACAGTGTGAACAAGTAAACTGACTTTTATTTTGATGTCGTAATGAATGTTGTTTTAGGCCACCGGAAGTGTTAAATCCTTTACCACAATCTGAACATAAAAATGATAATTCACCTATTGATGGAGAGTTAAAAAGCAATAATTAATAGTAGTCAACTATGAATTTACAATCAATCTTAGGAGTTGAGTTTTAAAGTTTAATTGTAAAAAATACAACTTGATATATCATACCAATGTGTGTTCGCAAATGCTCCTTTAAATCATAATTTTTTTCAAATACTATAATATAGATAATAAAATGAATTGCTAGTTAATAAAATATAATTTTGAATTTAAATTAAACACTACCTTTATTACATATATTACATTCATGTATGCGGTCATCCTTCTCTTTTTCATTGTGTAGTTCTTGATGGCTTTTAAACGACTGCTCAGATTTTAATTTCCTATTACATTTATCGCAGGGATATACTTGTTGATTATCATTTCCTCTATTTCTAACTCTTTTCCTAGTAGTAGAAGGTTTTAATTGTTTTTTAGTTTTGGCTGATGATCGTTTTTTTGTAGTTGGTTTCAATATTGTTTCGCTATCATCGTCGTTGCAATATTCATTAAATATTTTATCATCGAGCAGGTCACTTTAAAAGATAAAAGAATCGAATAAATATTAAATGGTCTGTTAGTTAATGAACTAATTTTATACTATAATTAAAAACGAACGAAAATAACATCTCTCACATAAAATTTATAGATCAACAATGCAGTAAATAAAAAATTTTAATATAAAGAGACAAAATATGAATAAAAAATATACTTAAACGAACTGACAAACATAAAATATGTTTAGCTTTAGTTTAAACTTAAGCCTTATTTTAGAAATTATATCGATATTTTTCACCGTTACTAAATCAAAAACTTTTAAAAATGTAGATCTAATGTTAATTTTTCCCTCCGTGTGTGTAGTTGCCAGACCTCCCATCGGACGCGTCCCCAGGTAGCGGATTGGGGGAGGGGCTGTGTTTGTGGTAGCGAGCTTCATTCTTGTTTGTCCTAGAAGGGATAAAACTGACTTGTTATTCTAAATTGGGCCCTAGGGGGTTTAAGTACCACCCGCGGACCAAAAACTGGATAGGGGTCGCTCCCGAAAATAGGCTAAATAGGGTTAATGTCAGAAAGAAAAGAAAACTTACGGTGCAGGCCCTAAATAACCCAGTAACGGCGGCTGGTGAGGGCGCCATCATCAACAGACTGCAAGACGCCTGTGGAGGTGGGTAACTTGGCCTCCATAGACGGTAATGTGAAAAGCGATCTCTACTCTGAACGACAGGGTTCACAGCCAGTCTTCAATGAAGAGAAAGTCAGAAGCGAAATCGGGTAAGGAACATCCCATCTCTTATGCGAAGATAGCTAAGGGGTCAGTCATGGACGAGCTAAGCTACGCTGTGATTGACCAAAATAACACTTCGGGTAAAATCCCCACAGCCCAGAGACAATGTCTCGAAGAGGCTATTAATACAAGGATTACGCAGTATGTCTTAGAGGAGGACGACGACGCAGCTGCAATCCAAATTAATAGCTACAACTTTTCGATGGATGTCCTTATGCTACAGCTGGCCTCGAAAACTCTCATAGGTATCCTGAGAAAGTTGGTGGAAGACATTCCTGCCCCTTGAGAAGGCGCTAAGCTGGCCCTCGTTAATAAGGCGGAAATTCCATCCCTGACCAAGACGTCAATTTTTATAAAAGGTTGGGTTGGCAAATATTCTACGGCGCAGATCCTAAGGGTCGGCAGACAAAACAAGGGTCTAGTCGTGTAAAAAGGGGAGATTTTTCACAGGGAGGAAACCCCAACAGGTACTCTAATAGTTGTGGAAGTCGACCAGGAATTGTAACTGCTGCAAGGCAAACAGGTAAGGAAATTCTTATAGGTTGTGATGCGAACTCTCACCACATAGCTTGGGGTAGCACAAACTGCAACAAGCTAGGGGACGCATTACTCGAATTTCTAAACTCAAATAACCTCTTTACCCTGCATATTGGTAACACGGCTACGTTTGTTAACAGATTAAGGGAAGTGGTATTGGATATGGCACGTCTAGAACGAACATTCCTTTTCAGATCATCGGTACATTCTCTTTAGGCTAGCAACCGATAACGTACCGGAACAAGGCTAAAACGAATTGAACAAAATTTAGGGATAAACTACAGGACCGTTTTGGCAAGCCCCACGAACACCTTCAGAGTGGGGCGGACATAGACAGGGAAGTGGTTAGGATAACGGGCGGCCTTATTGAAACGTTTAAGGAGTGCTGCCCACTCCGATCGCGAAGATCTCCTCGGGAAAAACCCTGGCTGACGGGGAATTTGATCAATCTCGGGAGAGATGTCCGCCGATTTTTAATATGGCCCGCCGAAAGAAACGATCGGTGTACTGGGATGACTGCATGGATTTGATCGACGGCAGTCTGGTAAACATTTTCACTGCGTGTCTAAAATTCGCGTACACTCCAAGGTTATGGCAGGAGGCTAAAGTTGTCTTTATTCCTAAACCGGGAAAGGAGAGTTATGCGAACCCAAAGGCTTATCGGCCGAAGGGCAATAGGATGTAAATGGGGTCTGAATCCCAGGATGACACACTAGCTATACATTAGCGTTGTCAGACCTATACTGACATACGCATCTGTAGTACATCGATGAGATTTGGCTTGTATGTGGGACTATTGCAGAAGGTACAGCGCCCATGCTGTTTGGGCATTAGTGGCGCAATGAGAACCGCATCTACTAGGGCTGTCTAGACTATTCTAGCAGTTCACCCAATTGAGGTACAGGTGAAGTACGAGGTCGCATTGCCTATGATGCGGCTGAGGGCTACCGGGTCACCGTACTATTTTGGACCAGTTTCCAGGGTATTGCGTCCCAGAATGGGACTGCGACAGGATTTCAGAGAGGTCGGTCACGACGCTCTGTGACACGTTAATCCCCGGCAGTGAACCATGGTTAAATGGGACCTTCTTGGGGAACCACCCGGGGATCCACTTTTACACGGATGGATCAAAACTGGATGGGAAAACGGGTCTGGGTTTCTGTGACGCTGTCTTCAATGTACGCAAATGCTTCCGTCTTCCTGACCATAATACCGTAAGCAGGTAAATTTCATGGGCTTGACCGGTGATATTGTGATTTTCACGGATAGCCATGCGGCAATCCGGGCTCTATCTACAGACTCTGTGGGATCAATGACGATACTCAGGTGTAAAGAGGAAATTAGCGATTTCTCTGCACGGGGACGCATTGAGATTATATGGGTGCCGGGACACTGTGGTATAGCGGGGAACGAAATGGCTATTGAATTGGCTAGGGGATGATCTTCCCTGGAGTTAGTCACTTTGGGGAACGCTGGACCTTTTCGAGCTCTCAAGGCGGAGCTGGTGGATTGGGCTCACACCATGCATAGGATCATCTGGGAGAATGCGGGTGTTGGCAGGACCACGGGGATACTCTGGGGAAACCCGGACAGGGACAGGACGAGGGAAATTCTGAATCTTAGTAGGAAGGAACTGAGTCTTTTGATGGAAATCCTCACAGGACACTCGACACTGAGGACCCATCTCCACCGTATTGGTAGAGCGGACTCGGGAGTGTGTAGGGTCTGTGGGGAGGACGAGGAGACCTTCGAACACTATCTCTGTGAATACCCGGCATTTGCCGGGATCCGGGTCGAAATATTATCCAGTGACCCAATATCCACATTGGGGGATCTTAGGGGCATAGAATGGAAGAGGTTGAGGAATTTCGTCAGTGCGACGGAGTTCCTGGGGTAGAAAATAGACATGGGACCGATTTTTTAGAGCGCACAACAAGCCGACATTCCGGCGTAAGTGTAAGTCCTCAGGGACTTGAGTCAGATTAGGGAAGCATTTCCCTTCTCCGAATCCTCTTTTCGACCTAACCTAACCTAGTTTTTCCCTTGTAAATGTAATGATTTGTAACTACATTATCACTTGTAATTACGAATTCGTTAGAAATATATATTTATTATTTACAAAAAAAATAATAATAAATAGTTAATATTTACCATGTACACTTTTAATTCGCGGTTATTAACATATTTTTTAAATTAATCAAACATATTTTTTAAAATTGTTCAATTACTGCGCTTATTAAAAATGTAAGGGGTATAAAATTTGATCCTAAGTCAAACGAACTTTTTTTAAAAAATCTAAAATCTAATAAAAAACAGAATTGTTTAAATAATCGGACTATAATGTTGGTTCAGTTTCTTAAATTTCAATTTAAAAGAACATATGTAGATTAAAAAGACACATCCCTGCCAAGTTTTAGATGTGCAGCGATTTTTTAAGACGCCATTATTTTTTTAACAGGCTGACGGACTTGGCTAGTTGGTCCTCCTATCAATATTTCGACATATTGGGTGAGAATGAAATAATATAATTTATTCCAAACTATGACAATTTTCAACGATTTAGTACATGAAACTGTACTGGTACTATTTATGGTGCTTTATTTATATATATTTATGGTGCAATGTCGCAAAACTCCAAAATTTTACTCATGTTGCCAAAACACACAAAAGCCCTAAATTGGTGCTTTCGTAATTTATCTTTAGTGCTTTTGGTGCTTTTTAATCAATTTCTTTTAAAAGATTAGAACTTTATTTAAAAAGGCCTAAAACTGCAATAAATAAAATAAAATAAATAAAATCTATTAAAAACATCCATTTTTTGCAGTCTTAATGAAACTATAATCAAATGTCGTTTTTTTTCGCTACATTTGAAATTGTCTAGTGTGTGAAATTGATTCGAAAAACATATTTTTTTTTATGAAGTTTTGCAAATATTTTTGCAAAATTACGAAAAAAAAACACCGAAATTGTCGGTGAAGAAATAAAGCTGCTTTATTGTAGCACTAAATCCAATTACTAAACTTGTGTCCTTTTCTATAACTTTGTAAAAATATATAAAAATAATTGCTTTGTAGAATAATAAATACACACAGAGAAAAATTTAGCTATTTGCCAACTGAAATTCGATTACAACGACTCAAATTCGGCTTCTACGAATTTGAGACGGTTGACAGAACTGAACATTCTTTTTTACAACAAAGTTCGGTTAATTCAACTGAATTTTAGTTGCACAACCCAAAATATTCAGAAACCCAATGTAAATATCGTTGTACTAACTGAATTTATAAGTTGTTACCATTAATATACACTTTTTCGGTTAGCACTTTATTTATCTGTGTGTAAATAAAAATCATACTCTCTATTTCGCAGTATTTTTACGTTACAAGTTAAAAATTTCACATAAAAGTTAAAAATTAAACATATAGAAAGTTTACGAAAGTCTAAAGTATAAATGTCGGTAATTTTATTATAATATTATTTCTCTTATAAAATTTAGGTGCTGAAAATTATGCAAACTTTAATAAAAACATTAAAATTTTGTTAAATTTTTTACAAAATAAGCAATTTTTACAAAATGTCCTGAAAATGAGTAGCTCCAAACAGAAACTCGAATTATAATTTTTCCAATTTTTTTTTTTTAATAACAGTTATTATATTAAAAAATAGCAAAACGACATGTCCAAATTATTCATATTAAAAAATCTTTAAAATTTATTTTAAAAAAATACGTTTTTGCATTTTAATCAAATTCATGGGTCATTTAGGATTGCAGGCTAAAGTGGGTTAATGATATCCATGAAGTCAAAATTGCATATCTGAACAATTTTGAGTATATTTAACAAATAAATGAAATTAAAAATAAATTTTTTCGAAACTTCGAATTTTGGAAATTTTTAATAATAATAAACTATTTTCCAAAATGTGCCATTTTCTGCCGTCTTGTGGCACGGGTTAACGATTGCCAAAATAAAAGATTTCTTCCATTTGGAATCATTTGTAATAAAACTGGGAGGGTGTAATGAACGAAAATTTTAAGGGACATCCTAATATAGATATATATATATATATATATTTTTCAAATTAATGACGAAATATGGAATTTTTAACAAACAAAAATAAATCCGTTGATTAAAAAATAGCCCTAAAATTTCTATTTCGAATTTTAAGTTTGATAAAATTTAAAACAAAAATGGAATGTAAATACAAAGTTTAAATAAGGTTGTCAACCCGTTTAAATTTGGGGCTTTGACAATGGCTATATTTTAAACCGTGTTTTACGTTGGAACAAATACGCGTTGGGAAAACGTCGCCAAAACGATCGTTATTGCTGCTTTGTCATCTGTTATAGTAAAACGATTTGTTTTTTGTATCATCCACAATTTCTGACTGGGTGATAATTAAATTTGAACTGCGCATCTTAAAGAAAATAGTAAAATTAATTAAATCTGAACTTTGTCTATAATATGAAAATTATAGCGTCTGCAAAAATGACACAGGGACACAAAATCTTAACTTTAAAATATTAATAAGGTTATAACAACCAATACTCTATATTTCGGGCAAGCTGATTTCAATGGCGTACTTTATTTTTCGATGTATGTTACAGTTTTTCATAAAATTACTTTAAACTTCGATGCACGCAAATACATTTTTTTACATATAACATTTTTAAAATGAAGTCAATCTGACTGATTTCTGTTGAAATGTAAAGAAAATCACTGCATTTTTATTTGTTTTACATGTTTGATTCGCCAAAACTCAAGATTAAACACGCTATTTAGCGGTTTTTTAAATTTTTACGGTTTAATCGCATTTTCTTTTATCAAGCAGTAGAAATAGACTATTGGGAAGATCAAGACCTAGATGATGTAAAAGAATATATTCACTTGAGATCTATAATTGACAAAACTGGAGGTAGTGCTGCTGACATCCAATATCGTTTGAATAAAGCTCGACAAACTTTTGGCACGCTTGGAAAATCAGTCGTTTGTGAACAGATGTTTTCGACGCTTCCTGAAGGATGGTATTCTGGACGAATACCATCAGCAACGACGAACTTTGGTATAAAACTCAACAACCGCAAATACCGGAAACTATAAAAATTCGTAAATACAGATGGCTCGCACACTTTCCGTTAACCACCAAATAACATCACAAGGAAAACGATTGAGTTTAACCCCCAGCACACAAAAAAATAAAAACCCATTTCAATTACGAAAACTACCGATTCAATAACTTTATTTGCTGAAATTCCGACAACAACGAAAATTGCTAATTGAATTATAAATTAATAGCTCTGTACTTGAATTTTTTTTCGATTAAATAATAACTCAATTCATTAAAAAGTGATCAATATCGCATACCTTCCCAAAAACCAAAAAAAAAAATTGTTGTTGCCATACCAAATGTGTTTTTATAGAAGTGTTATTGCCATACCAAATTTTTTTAACAGCTTGAATTTTATATTCAACTTTTAGTATGATATGTGAATACCTTTGAAAAGTATATCAGCCAAAAATGTTTATATTTGAAAAAGTTTTTCTTACAAAAAATATACCGAAACGGAGGTTTTTGTTAGGAAAACTTTTGCAAATATATAAATGTTTCTGAAAAGTATTTACATATCATACTAACAACTGTACCTCGTGGTCACCCTGGAAAGCTATGCTGCCGTGTATATTTTTTTGGGAAATCGCAAACATTGTATAAAAACGCTTTGATAAAATAACTTTTTTTTTAATTATATAATTCCTCATCAACGACTTTCCACTGAGTGAACATTTAATTAGCTAGTTTAATTGCATGCCCAAAATATATAGAATTGGTGGTCAGAACTTTATTCATTTTTTATGTCGTGCAGCGTAACCCTTATTGGCATTATTATTAAATTTAAAAAAGATCATAGCACTTTTGACAACTTCCCGATCCATCACTGGATCTTAAAATGTTCAAGATCACGGAACGCGACTGGTAGTTAATATTTTGGCATTTAAAACTTTTATATAGGCACATTTTTAGATAGATCAAATTAAATATAAAGGTATAACCAGTGTTGCCAGGTATGTTGAGCATAAAATCGTCAAATTTTCCAATAAAAATCGTCAAAATCGTCATTTTATTTTCAAAAATCGTCAAAAAATCGTCAAAACAAAAAATATTTATTACAAGTGGGATAAAGTTTTAATAAAAAAAAGAATAATAATGTGATTCACATTTCAAATGCTCATCGGTGTAATATAATACGATTTTTTACACTTTTCTGTAATTTAAACTTCGAAAATCATGATATTTTATAACGATAGCACTTTACCACTTTAACTGTTATTTCCTTCTACATAATTCTGTAAACACCACTTTTTTAAATCTTAAATTCTTTTACATTGTTTAGAAATTCTTTAACAATGTTATTTTCTTTAATTATTAAATTTGGACTTCCATTAACGAATTATAGTTTCAAATTGCATTACATGTGATGACATAGTTTAATACAATAAATTTTGAAATTTTTGATTATTTCATAGTTTTGGGTTGGCTTTTAATATTGCTAAAAATTATTTATTATTTTATTTATTATTTATATTATTATTTATTTTGATTTAAATATTGTTAATTACTGCATGTTTTTCCATTTTCAAATATAAATTGTGAATATCTGAAGTTTCACTTTGGAACACTTTATTTATATTATTATTAGGCCTGTTTTTTAAGCACCGGATTTATTTTTGGATTTATAAATCAGAATATTCGAACTCGATGGTTGTTTCGCAAAAACTTGGATGTTTTTTTTTTTTTTAATTTAAAAAATATTTTATTTTTATCTCAATCTTACACTAATTAAACTTTATAAAAATATAAATGTTAAAAAATGCAGAGTTGGCATTCAATAACTTTTCATAATAACGATTGGGTATCACAGTAACACTAATAGCGGAATGGAAATTTAAAAAAAGCGATTCCATTAAAGACATCTTTCTCCTTATGTGAACGGTTTTAGTTTTCTGTTTGATTTATCTTGAACTAGTTAAAGTCGAAATAACGCTAAAATACCGAAACGACGATTTATAACGTTATTTTGTTGATGTAACAAAATTTAATGGGTAGAATTTTGAAATAAACCCTGTAAAGACACATGCCACTATTGGAATCGTAGCTTTAAAACGTTCATAACGGCATTGGTGCTGCCGTGGCAGGCAACTCTCGTTGTAATGAAAAGCTAGTGTTTGCCAACCATAAAAAAAGTAGGCACATACTCAGGGAACTTCTGCTGTAAATATTTGTCGTTGTTTCAGTTGTAATAAAGTATCTTTATTTTTAAGTGAAAAAACAGTCATTTGTAGAAGAAATTTAATTTTTGACTACAATTGTAGTTCATTTAAAAAACAAACCACATTAAATTACAGTATTATGATTTTACATTCATTTTATACAGTATTTTTTTTTTATTTAAAAAAATAAAACAAATTAATGTTTGTTTATTTTTTACTGCACTGACTGAACCACTCATTAATAATACAATTGTAGTTAATTTTTTGAACAGTAAAAAACAAATGACTGTTAGTTGAATTTACCAAAATGTAAGTCGTTCGTTTTTCAAGTGAAATTTCATTTGTTTTTAGCTACATTTGCAGTGGTCTTTACCTTTAATAAGTGCAGAAAATAAATTAAAATAAACCTAACATGAATCCATAAAATAACTTTTTTTGCTAAACTTTCAATAAAAAATTGTTTTAAATTTTAACGAAATAATAAAAATCCAAAAATAGATCCTTTGATTTTTTAATAATAGCAAATAAACTTGTTTTGCTGACATATTAAACGTTTGTCAAAAAATCGTCATTTTGGAAGCAAAAATTGTCCAATCGTCATTTAGTAATTTAGGTACTAAAAATCGTCAAAATGACGATAAATCGTCAAACCTGGCAACAGTGGGTATAACCACAGGTATACATATCGATGCTTTACTCGGATTAGTTTCAAATTTCACGATCAATAGAATTTCATGATGCTGAACTCAAAAATACCTTTATTTGTCGGCGACTCACGGTTCCCGAGTTATTGACCTCAAAAGTTTGGATTTTAAATTCTTTGTATCTTCGACATTTGTATTCGGTTCGAAGCTATCGATCGATACATATAATTTTAAAGTTAATTGAAGCACCTTTCATTTGAGATATAATACTTCCCGTTACATTAACCCATTAAGCGTCAAATTATAAAAGTCTGTTTTTTGACCGAACTTTTTAGAAAAATCCTATTTTTTCGATATTTGACTACAATTAAGTTTCAAAATAAGTTTTATTTTATTGTAGCTAACACTTTAAGCTTTAATTTAAGATATTATGTTCCACCTTAACGCTTCTAACACTGCAGATATTAACAGCTATATTCGATATTTAATATTTAGTGTTCCCAATTATTTGACCAAGGCGGTTAACCGGTTAGGGTATTATTCGAAAAAAAAAAACGCTAAAAAGGATTAACCGGTTATTCGAGTCGGTAAATCGACAAAATTGGAGATTAATTGATTAAATGTTTAATGCAACTTAATGTGTTTTTTTCTTTTTTAATAATAAAAACACATACAAAGCTTTATAAAATATCAGTGCTGGGGGCATGCGTTGTTTTTTAATTATTAGTAAAATGAAAGTAGTACAATCTAATAAAAAAATTAGTAGAAAATTTAGTAAAACGTTTTATATCCTAATTTTTAGTACAAAATAATTTTTTAGTAAACATTTTTCCTATTCTTTATTTACAAATTACAATTTTTACGATTTTTTGTTGCTGATTTTAAATATTTCAGTTGCTTTTTAAACCCGAGTTTATAGTTAAGAGCAGTTTTTTTAAAGTTTAAAATTTTTATGATCTAAAATACAAAGAAAATGCAATGTTTTATAATAGCCATTTTTTTCTAAAGAACACAGGACGAGAACTAAACCTGAGACTATAGTATTTTTTACAACGGTTTGTTCGTTTAATCCGAATCTGACCTCAGAATTTCTTCATTACAACAGGTTCTCGAAATGTCTAAACATAATGTTTATAAAAAGTCATATATATATATATATATATATATATATATATATATATATATATATATATATATATATATATATATATATATATTTGTGACTTTATATCATCGCGAATTAAGCTTTATTCAAAAAACTATTCATGTCTTCTCAGAATTTGATCTTTTGCTTTTAATTCAGGTTTAACCTTTATAATATCTTTTTACTTTTTGGGGAAATCATGCGCTGAAATTCAATGGTATGGTATTTTCGCTATTACCATAAAAACCATAAATACCACGCCAATAAATTTAAGTGAACGATTTCTTCGAGAAGGTTTTGAAATGGTTAAACCTGAATTTTAAAGGCATTTAAAAAAAAAAAAAAAAACCCCGATATTTTAACGCCCCTGATATAGCAAAAAATTGTTTTTTTTTTTAATTATAGAACTCTAGATTTAGTCGGCCTGTGTAATTTAAAATATTTTTATTTGCTTAGTAAATGCAAAAACATTGATAATCATGGCAACCAGGAATATGCTCAAAAAAATCGATTTTATGCCCATAAAAAATGCCTTAACAACCGAAATTATGCTCTTAAAATTTTAAAAATATGCTCTTAAAACACATTTTTCATTAAAAAAATCGTATTTTAAGACTTATTTTCTAGTACATTTTGCCTTTGTTCTGAACATATGCTTTTGTTCTAAAAAGTACAAAAATATACTCAAAAATAAGACTTTTTATCAAAAATAAGATCAAAATATGCTACATATTTAGAGCAAAATATTCAACGATATGATTTTACAAATCAATGCCAGAATTCGTCCATTGCTCTGAAAAGGTTAAATATCTCATACATTTTTCAATACGACGCACAGAAAATCATGATACATCAAATTTCTAGTTGCCCTGTTGATTATGTTACTTAAAATAATATATCTTAAGGAGCTCTTTTACTCTATTTTAAAATAATTTGATGGTATTTTAATGAGTGCTTGTTTTCTCAAAGCTTTTCGTGTCATTATGTTAGCCAAACTTATTTATGAAAAATAAGGTAAATATTTATATAACATTTTTAATCGGCTAATCGACCTGTTTTAACCGATTATTCGTTTATTTGTTTCGACATTAACCGAAACAGAGGAATCGGGTAATCGATTAACCGAATTGGAAACACTAATCTATATACTATAAATAAATAACTTTGAAAACAAGTAATTTTTCAAGTAATTCAAATTTGCAGCATCGAAAGAATTGTTTTAAGTTTTAATAAAAATTTTAAACCTTAATATGTATATACGGTATTATGTAAACTATTATATAGATTATTATTTGTAAACTATATAAAGTCACATTAAATTAAAGTTTGAAGTCTTGGTCATAGATTACATAGATCTTCAACTCTTTGGCATTAACTGTTAGTACACGTAACTCTTGAGAATGTGTTTTACATCCGTGGTAGAGATGGGAGCGTGTTGGATTTTTTCAACACGACACGACACGACACGAACACGAAACCCAAGATGTCAAGCACGAACGAAACACGCACGGCAAAAAATTTCAAAACACGAGACCAACCGACACGCACGAAACTAAATTCAATAAACAAAATTTGCAACTAAAAATTTAATTTATTAATCTATTAATTTATAATTCTCATCATTTCGACGAATATCTTCTTGAATTTTATCCTTCATTTTGCTCACACGTTTATTTGTATAGCTTGATAACTTTTTTACCAACAGCTTTTCAGTTTTTACACAGAACATTAAACTAAACCCTCCATCTAGACGAGACAAAATTTTGTTAAGATGTTATGATAAAAAATTTCAACAAAGTGTTTTGCTGATATTTTTTTTACTGAATACATATTTTACACCTACTATCATTTCGTGTTTTTCTTGCTCAACACGACACGACACGAACACGAAAGAAATCTATTTTTTCAACACGAACACGTCGTGTTGATCGTGCGTGTTTCGTGTCACGAAAAAAACACGACTCGCGCCCATCTCTAATCCGTGGTATACCTATACAAAAAATGTTTGAATGTGTATGAAAAATATTGTTTGTGATAAAAGAAGAGTTTGAGATCTATGGTATGTAATACATACTATGTATTGGCTATAATTGAGAGTTTATACCTATTATAGCTACCGGATGAAAAAAGTTCCGATATAGGTATATACAATCATATATAGTCGTATATATGATTCTATATCACATTATATCTCAACTGATAAGAAAAATGGTATTGTAGGAGTTTCTTCCAAAAATAATCGTTGGTTTATAATTTTATTTATTTTATTATAAACTTTATTCAAACTTTAATTTTTCATTAATATTTATATATATATTTATTTATTTTTTTTTTTATTTAAATTCAAGTTATAGATATCAGTAAAACAAAAATCTTTACTTTTCAACGTTACAAATCAATTTAATTTTATATAAACATGCTCGCAATATCAAGTGTTTAATTTTTTTACAATTATTCTATGCCAATAACAGGTAGTTATATTTGACCTAACGGTAATAAATTCTTTTGTTTTAGCTAAGGTATAATATTTCATATTGCGTGACAGGGTATCCAATTCAGTTTTATTATAAGAGTTACGTTTTGGGTAAGAAATGTCCAAACAGGCATACAAAACCTTATCACATGTGATCCCATGGGATCTCCTTTGATATCATTTGATCCCAAAAATGGGTCTATCTAATTAGATCAAGTTATATATAATGTTATACAATTTGATATAGCTTCATAAATGTCTTTGGAAATTTGTACTACTATTTTGCTTTATATTTCAAATAATAATGAAAATTTAAATATAAATCAATGGAGCGAAAAATTAGAAATTATTTCAAGTTGACTAATACACATTGTTTCAAAGATATAATGTCAATTTAGTTTTCCAATTAATTCTTAAACAACTAAACCGTAGATGATGAAGATTAACTCATACCTAGTCTTCGCTTTCGATTGATGCAACATAGAAAGTTGTTGTTGTATTAATGACATCACCTTACATATAACATAATATATAACGATATATGATGAGATATAGAGCTATTTTAGAAATTTTAGTAAAAATATGTGTAAGATGTAAATATATATCGTTAAATATGGCCACATATATAATTATATCTAGGTATATATGACTACATAAAACTTTTTTCGTCGGGCAAATATATATATTTTTATACAGTGCACTAGCAGAAACGGGAACATCCAGTAACATGAACGTCCCAGAAACATTAACACTTTGACACTTTTTTTTATAAGAAATGTTTCTTTTTCTTCAATATTTTAGTAATTTTGGGAATCCCCGAATAATCATTTTCTAACGTGAACAGAAAAACTCTAACACTTTTCCTGTATCTCCGAATACAAGAATTTTTTATACCAAAATATTCAAATATTCAAAATCTTTTCATATTTTATTTTTTTGTTAAATAATCAATATAATGATTGGTTCTGAAGTACTTGGAATATAATTTATTATAAGTAGGATAAATTCTGTAGTAAAGTAGTTAAAAAAAATTCCAATCACAAACGTGAACAAAATCAGAAACGCGAACACCCCTTGCAAAAATTAGTTCACGTTTTTGAGAGTTCACTATATATGTTTTGGCATATACATATGTATACCCAGGTAGAAATTGCCAACCGTTCATAAAAAAATAGTACTGGGAAGCCATAGCTATTTTTTTAGAATCCACAGTGTTTAAAATTACCTAAGGCGCAACTAATATTGAACTAGAAAAGCACTATTTTGTTTGCAAAGCATGTGTTTTGATATGCCAATATTATTTTTTTTTTTTACCAATATTACAAAAATTAGAAGCATTTTATTTTTCTTATATTTTATTATATTTTACACATATAAATATGTTTTAAAAGAACACGACCGACTTGTATTGCCATATGTAAATGTGTTTTATTACACATATTTCTCAAAATTAATTAAATTTAAGGTATTTTAAAAGCACCAAATTTTTTTAATTACCAACGTTGTGACAACGGTGGCAAGTTTGCTTAAACCAACGGTTGGCCACTGTTATCAATCTGGTAACAAGACAACACTGTCAAGATTGTTAATCCCACGTTCTGCCAACGCATAACCGACCCTCGCCGTCGCTTAGCCAACACTGTGCCGATTGTATTTTTCTGCATCGGTAATTATATATAAAAATAATACGAGATATTTTTCATTAAGTGTACAATATACACTTACATATGATCATATATGCTAGAATATATGGTCATATATAAATCTATATCTATTTCATATGATCAGATATACAATATATGCTAATATATAACATACGATACAATGATATATGATTATATATTATGCCATATTAAAAAATGTTCATAAACTAAATATAAGATATGATTATATATCGTAATAAATTGCCACACATAAGCATATATGATATCAAGTTGTATACGAGTATATAGAAACTTTTTTCATCGGATACCTTATATTTGAAAAATTTTGAAATAATTGGATTTTTTTTTTAAATGTCAGTTCAAAAACCCAAACTCATTAGTTTTGCCGCAATGGGTTAATATTTTTTGAATTTTGATACCAAATTAAAGGTCTTTAAAAAATCTTTCTAATGACACCCATTTTTTGTTCTGACAACGCATGCCAAAGTTAAATAAATATCCACTAACTGAAATATTCAAACTTTAGAGACCAATAACTTGGAAAATATATCACCTATTTTAAACCTAATTTCGCTTTTTTAGTTATGTCCGTAAACTAGATTTGTTCTCATATTTAGTAAAAAATTAATAATTATAATTTAATTACCGTTGTATTTCCCAATCACTGCCACTCTCATCATTCGAAAGAAAATCGCGACTCATATTAATACTATTTTCAATTAATTCTATATTTTTAATGTCCTCTATTTCATTGTCATCAGATTGGAAAGAAATTTCTTCGTCATAAGGCTCACTAAGTTCGGTTTTTAAAAAATTGACATCATACTTGTTATCATCGAACGAATCTTTGGAATCAGATTGTTCCAACATTTTGTAGAATTGTTGTTCAACGTATAGGCAATTTTGCTGAAATGTATATATTTCTTTAATTTTTTCTAAACATTCTAAGCATACAATTTTTGGCAACTGGTCATTTTCTTTAATTATTAATTGTGGTGCAGTTGTCTTTAGAAGATCTATTAAACATAGTTCATCTTTGGATTCCTCAGGCACGGTCAAAATGGACACCATTTGTGACATTATTATTTTATTACTGTTTAAATTATTTTGCTGTTTTGATTCGTTACGCATACAAGTGCGACACATATTTTGCAATGATGGAGACATATTTTAAAAACTATTTTACTTTTTTAATTATTATTATTATCTGTATTAACATTTATTTATTGTAAGAACAAAATACTAAACATTTTACTGACTCGCGCTGCCAACTATTTTGAAGGTTTACAGTAGAGTTGTTAAAGTATTGATTACTTAGGTACTGAATAATCAATTAGGCTTGTTTTTCGAGTACTCAAAAATAACTTAATACTTTCAGAATTGCATTTATCCACATACAATATGCATAATTTTGGAATGAAAATAAAGTATTAAGTTGTATTGAGGACATTTACGATCGTCATTTGCACACTATGCAGAAAAGGTAAGCCTGATAACGACATAGAGCGTAGAACTTCAAGAGAAACCAAAGTAGTAGCGAATGATATTGTGTTAATACTAGTTACTGTTTTTCAATGCATTTTTTATGTAAACTTATGACAGAGTTCATAAAACTCCAAGAGAAATTAATTTGGTCTTAAGGGGAAATGCGTTACTTTTTCAATGCATTCCTTATCTAAACTTACGAGTGCGATGCCACTTTTAATTGGCAAACCGACTCGTTCATCTTGATATAAATGTCTTTGCTAAAGAGTGAGATACCACTATTATTTGACAGTATAATTGTCTTTGCTAACGAGTGAAATGCCACTTAGTTAGCAGCAATCCCAACTTTAGCGACTTTGGCTATCCGAGCTGTAGTGTTTTTCTTATAATAGTTGGCAGTGCTGTAACCAACATTCGGTAGAGCTGTAAGTTCTGGATACATTACAATTCCGTACCAGTTTAATTGAGTACTCGATACAACTTAATACTCTATTTACCAAAGAATTATTTTACTATTGCACAGAGTTGCATGTTTATAGGTGATTTGGTGCAAAACCAAATATATATTTTGAAGAAAATATAACTCTTAAAGTATTGAGTAACAACCTGTAGGTACTGAGTACACGGAAATACAGTAGGATTTTAGTACTAATACTTAAATACTCTATGTTTTAACAACACCAAAAATCGCGAAAAGAAAAAGTCGTAAACAATTTGAGACAAATTGTAATTTTATTAACTTTGCAACTTCAAAAAGAAAATTTAACTAAACAATAAAAACATGTCTTTATCCATTCTAAATATGTGTCGCACTTGTATGCTACACGAATCGGAACAACATGAATCATTAAACAATAATAAAGTTCTAATCAATATTACACAAATGGTCTCGATTTTAACCGTGCCCGAAGAATCTAAAGAGGAGCTTTGTTTAATGGAAATTTTAAAGACATCTGCACCACAATTAAATATCGAAGAAAATGATTCTTTGCCAAAAATTGTATGCCTACAATGTTCAGAGAAAATTAAAGATATCTATAAATTTCAGCAGAATTCTTTAAGCGTTGAACAGAAGTTTTACAAAATGTTGGAACACCATGATTCTAAAGATCCATTCGAAGACTTTGAAATACCAGTAGATATTTTAAAGACCGAACTGGGTGATCTCGAAGAAAATTCTTTGCAATCTGATTTGGCTTTAGGGGAAAATGATGAAATATCTAGAAAGTTGGAATTAATTGAAAATTCAAGTGATTTGAGTGTTGATTTTATTTGGGATAAACAAAGTGACAGTGATGGGAAATGTGAAAAACTACAAAGGTAAATATAAATATCGACCCATAGTTCGAGATTAAGCAGACTAGCTAAAGCTGCATTTACATTACGAACAAAATCCAGTGTAAACAAGACGTTGAAATCTAGATCGCGCATCACATTATAGACTACCATAAGATGGAAATCTATATTCAACTGGATTTCGATGGTAATCCCTCGAAATCTAGTTTAAACTAGATTTCGAATTATTGTTCGTATATTACAATATACTTTCATAATGATTAAAGATATTTTACGAGAAAGCAGAATTTTAATCAATTTAAATAAATCGAAGTCATTCCGTTCCGATTACCGTTAGATTCTCTCAGATTCTGATGACTGATTTTACGATTGTGTTATATTCTCTAAGATTCTGAAGACTTTTTTTTTATAGAAAACACTTTTTCTTTATAAGAAGTCCTAATTTTTTAATTCCACAAATCTGTATTTTATTTTGTCTAAAAGAGTTGACCCAAATTATATTTTCTTATTGTTTATCGTTCGAAGTAGATCTAAAAAACGTAAAAAATCAAAGACTGAAAAAAGTGAGCTAATCGATGATGAAAAGAGCAATGACGATGTGGCAGACAACAAATTAAAACCAAGTATAAAAAAAAGAAGAGCAAAGAGTAAACAAATTGGATCTGAACAAATGTTTCCCTGTGGTAAATGTAAGAGAAAATTACGATCACAATTAGCTTTAAAAAAACATGAAGAATTACATGACAAAAAAGACCAGCAAGGCAATTCAAATAGAGCTTATAAATGTAAAATTTGCGAAAAAGGTTTGTTAATATTTTCAAATTAAACACCAAGCTCCCTTTTCAAAATGCAACGTTAATTACAGTGGACGAAATTCATTTGGGCTCAACAATATTTTTGGATTTAAAGCTTTTAAAAATCTAAAAACAACAAAATGATCCTTATTCGATAAATTTTCAATGACTAAACTTATTTTTTTAATCGATAAATATTTTTGATACTAAAGTTCAATTCAATTGGGCGCACTTCAATATAATTTAAAAAAAAATAAAGTATGTATTAAATTTTGAAAATTTGTTTGCTAAATATATTAGAGATTATTTTAAGGTTTTATTGATATCATTAGCTCTAGTTGGCTTCTCTCGATCTACAGGATTTTAGGTGTAAGTTCTTCGGGAAGGTTTTCATTGACTATTATGGTCGCTATTATAAATTTTCAATCTGCCCTACAAGTTCCTTATTCATTTCAATAGCTACTTTTTACTTACCAATTTACAATGTTAATAATACATTAATCATTTGAAGGTTTAATGCGAAAATCCTGGAAGTGATTCTGCCATCACTGCACATTTTGAAATAAGCAATAAGGATATAATCTTGTGTTTTGGCATAATTTATCCAAAAATGTTTAACGTTGCAAAGAATATCTGGAACTTTGTTTTTCAGATAAAACACCATATATTAGCACAACTAGTTTAAACTTGATTTATTTCAAACATATTCAATATTCATGGCTCAAATAAAATAATGTTTGTCATGACTAGAAATTGTAATTTTAATCGGAGATGATAACATTGTAATACTTTCCAATTTTTAATGCAATTCCTTAGGGGAATTTGTTGCATTTTATGTGTTCTGACTGATAAGCACTGTAACTTAATTATTTGTACCATTAAAGTATTTTAGCTGCCAATTTTTGGTGTATTTTTGAACATTTTGGGAAGTCAGACACCAGTTTTAAAGTTACAGATTCAAGTTAGGTGGCCTTACTTACCCGTATCCAATGCTCTCTTCTAAAATACTGTTTTTAAGAGAGTTTCGAAAAAAATCTGTTTGGAGCGGTACTTTTAATCAATTAATTTTCAAGCTTTTAAGCAATTTAAATTTAATTTTTGTTGTTTAATGTATTTTATGCATAAATTTTGTATAATTGACAATTTTTTTTATATATACGAAAAATAAAAAGCCTTTAAAAAACAGGTTCTCTTAAAACCAGTAGGCATATAAAATTTAACAGATATTGAGTACCTTGGTCCTTCTTTAGTCTTTATGTTCTTTGATCTTACATTAGTTTATTTTATAGGTGATTTCTCTTTTAATGTTCAGATTTAATTATTTGGGGCAAAATATTGATTTATATTTTTTCTACCAAGATGCTTTTATTTTCGCTGTTTATTTTGCAGTTAAATTTATCAAGTTGGATAATAATATTTTTTAAAGATGCTAACGACTCCAATATTGGAATAAAATGCAAAGGAAATTCAAATTTATTCAGTCATATTACAAAAACCAAAAAAAAAATTATATAATGCGTGCTCCCAATTAAATTTCGCACCAATTTAAAATCTTTTGTCTTATTTATATCAAAAATATTAATCGATTAAAAGAAAGTTGTATTATTGATAACTAATTAAATAGGCATCATTTTGCTTGGTTTTCTTTCTAACTTCTCCCTTTATTAGTAAAATTCAAAAATATTGCTGCGCCCAAAGGAATTTCGTTCACTATACTAAATGCAATCCTATCGGACGAATTTGTCCCATTAAAGCTTTTTAAAAAGGATGCTATTAATTTAAATTAAAAAAAAACATGCTATTTAATTATTTTAATTTTTAAAGTATTTTCAGAACGAAGTCTTTTAAAGGAGCATTCACGTACGCATATTGGTATATATATATTGTTATTGTATAGTTATCTTATTTATTATTAAATATTGTGTATTTCTAAAAACTTTTTTAGGAGATAGACCATTTCTATGTTCAGAATGTGGTAAAGCCTTTTCCAAAGCAGTTGGTTTGAAAGAACATACATTACGACATCTAAATCAAAATCAGTTTCCTTGCCCGGACTGTCCGAGAGCCTATAACACCAGAGCCGATCTGGTAAAACATACGTATAGTACGCATCAATCCCTACCCAAAAAATACATATGTGATGTTTGTGAACGTGGTTTTACACAGCCCTACTTACTAAAACACCACAAAATGTATCATAACAATGATAAGCCCTTTAGTTGTGAATATTGCGAAAAAAGGTAAATATGCAAATTTTTATTTTTTATATTCTTCATTACATTAATTTTATGTTCTCAGTTTCGTTACAAATCACAAACTCAAACGACACACTCTTACTCATACTGGTGAAAAGCCGTACAAATGCAAGTACTGTGAACAGGCCTACAATCAATCGAATGAGTTAATAAAGCATTTGCGCTGTCATTTAGGAGAAAATGTTTATCAGTGTGAAATATGCCCACAAAGATTTCCAACTGCAAAAATTTTACGCAAACACTTTCCCACCCATAAAGATGACAGTGACGAAACTAGAACTCAAAACTTGGCTGAACTTAATGCAATGGAAGTAAAAGGAATTTTCTATAAAAATAAATTTTCTACGAGTTAATGTTTGTATTAAAACATATACCTTAAGAAAGGTATGACAAAATATATATTGTATTATTTAATAAAAAAAAAATTGCATTGAAAGCGTTGTTTTGATATTTTTTTCAATTGATGTCAAACTGAAACGGAAAAAACAACTTATGTGCTGCTTTTTAAACAGTTAATTTTCTTTAGTTATTTTAAAAACAGAAAATTAAGTTGAGTAAGAATTCTTGCTTAGCTCATATTTCGTCGTATGAATATTGGTGAGACCTATAGACCATTTCTGGCAAAATTGAGTTAGGAATTGATTATATATGATTATTGTGTCCTCTTTCTAAATCTTTAATCCGTTTTTATATACCTCGTATCAATTAGGAGATATCCAGCCCCATATGTGCTGCGTATCCCTATTTTTACAAATTTTTTTACATTGGTATGGTGTATTGACCACTTTTTGGCCAATGAGTCAAACTTTCTATAGAAAAATAAAAACATTATTCATCAATTTTGGTTTGACACATTTGAAATAAGCAACGCATATAAAACAATAAAAAAGTTTAAGCATTGGTTTGCACTATGACAACCTAGTTTTATAATGGTTAAAAGAAAAAAAAAAACTTGACCTACTTGAAAGAAAAATAATAAAATTGTGATAAAAACGGCTTATAAGTCATATAATAAAAAAATCTTTTTTTTTTTTAATTGTTAATAACTCTGGATACTCAGTGCAAGAAGGCGTAAAAATTATAAATATTGTTTATAATAAATGCAGCTATAGATATAGCAAACAAAAAAATTTTGTTGTACGAACCTCTTACATTTAGACTCGATATCCAGTTTAAACTAGATTTCGAAATCTTTTTCACCTAGATGCCTAATGTAAATGCTGCTTAAGTGTGCATTTACCTTCGAAAACCAGTTTATAAGTGCTAAAGAGTATCAAAAAAAATACCCGAAAATCAATCAAATGCCAATACTGCTCTTCTGGATGTCTCCCATCACTGGTATTGAGCAGAGATACATGCCACCGGCTAGTTGCCGCAGCCGAACACATTTTTTGTAAGAGTATTAGGAAGTTTAGACAGCGAAATTAATCTACTTGATAGGAAATTTACAAATAAAATTTAATCTCCTAAAAAATGGGATTACCTGCTTAATCAAGCTTAAAACAAGGCGATTAAACAATTTGTAATCTTTTTATTAACAGTTAATCTAACATTTTATGTGAAAACTATTTCTAAGCGAATCTGTATTATACTACTAATTGTGTGCAACTCTGTGTTTTTATATAAGTTCGGTTGGCAGCGCTAACAAAACACACTCAAAGTCAGGTAAAAATTAACGTTAAGAGGATGCAGCAAAAAATATTGGCGCTGTCGACAAACATATTTGCGAACGCCGGCTTTTTAAAAAGTTAATCTTTTGGCTGTCAAGTTAATAAAAAATTGCTTATGTAAACGAGGAAGATTAAAAAGGATGATTAACGTTCAAGTAGATTTATTTCACAGTATAAATACCTATAACATCTCGAATCGACTATGCAGCCGCCGCTATTTTCAGTTGGCTTACATTTCTGATATCGAGTACTCGGTTACTCAAATTCTCATTACTTTTACATCTCTAGCTTTAAAGCCCGATATAAACAATTTGTGAAATTTTATTTAGCTTTGCTTAAAAAAATAAATTTAAACAATTAAAAAGGCAACATTATGTCCTCACCATTCCAAAATATGTGCCGCACTTGCATGGTGAACGAATCGAAACAACCAGAAGTAGTGAAAAGTAAAGTAAAAAAGAAAACACGAATGGTCTCAATTTTATCCGTTCCCAAAGACTTTAAAGAAGAACAAAGTTTAATTGAACTTTTAAAGACGAGTGCACCTCAATTGAAAATTGAAGAAAATGATCAGTTGCCGAAAATTGTGTGCTTGGAGTGTTCAGAAAAAATTAAAGAGCTCTATCGTTTTCAGCAGAATAGTTTAAACGTTGAACAAAAATTCTACAAAATGTTAGAACATGCTAATGACACATTCGACGATAATGGAGATGATATCGACATTTTCAAGACTGAATTCGATAATACTTTTATTGAAGAGAATTCTATGGAATCTGATGAAGATTTAATAGTAGAAGATGACATTAAAATGGAGTCAGTGGAAAAAGACGAGTTCACTGGAAATTGCAGTGATTTAAGTATAGACTTTGTTTGGGATGAGAAGAGTGACAGTGATTGGGAAGATGATAAACCACTTAAAAGGTAAATAAAATCAAAAATTAAACTAAAAATTTCCCTTTTCAAAACACCCCGTAACACTAAACGGGCCTGAATAATTTAGTGTTGTTTGCCCATATACAGTTGCGTGCAATAAAATAGCAGTACCTAATACAATTTTGTATAAGTGCTAAATTCTTTAAATTAATTGAATTAAGTCTATTTTTTTAAGTGACTTTTATAACTTACGGGGCTAACTTTGAAATCTCGTACAATTTTTTTCAAAACACTTTGATTTTTCAGAATTTTTAAACCAGAAATAAAATTGTTCTAATTAAAAAAAATTCAAGAAGAATACTAATGGAAGCTTTTGAAAGTTTTTTGGGTTTATAAAATGGTTTACCCATGGAGTATTTTCGTATATAATTTAAACCATTGTTGATTTGCATAAATATATTAAAGAGTTTGAAGCAATGGAGAGGCGATAAATATATTTGAATTATTAAAACAAACTTTTTCTAATTCTTTTTTCAATGATTTTATATTTATACATCTAAATTATTTTTTACGGCTGGGGAGCCAATAAGTTAAATTGATGGTTGCAGTTATTTATGCATGATTTATATTTACATAAGTTATTTGTATAGATTAGGTTAAGTATTATACTCAGGATTGTATTGCTATGTAATACGTTTTTTGGCTTTAATGGCTTTGTATTACAATATGGATTAATAAATAAATAAATTATTTATTAATAACACAAATTTTTAATTTCTGTTAAATTTATTTAAAATTTATTAAATTTGTACTTATTTCCAATATACCCAAAAATAATATAATATAATAAAAATAATTGCTTTAAATTTATAAAAAAAAACATATGCTATGAAAATACAACAATCAAATATTTTTATTTTTATTTTAATAAAAATGTAAACCAATCGGAAATGCAAAACGAATAATTTTTTTAAATAATAAATAAATAAAGTGTATATATTTATTAAATCATGCAAACAAAGTTTAAGAATTCGTTTTAAATAACCTTATAAATTCGTTTGTATAATGCAAATATATTTATCGCCTCTCTTTTGAATCAAACCCTTAAATATCAAATATATGCAAATCAATAACGGTTTAAATTATATACAAATATACTCCTTTTTATAATCCCACAAAACTACAATAAGTTTCCATTAATATTCTTATTTAATTTTTTTTTTAAAGTAGAACTGCTATTTTATTGCTCTTTTAGTAGGGAGATTGTTACAGAAAAGTGAACCCGTCTCTGGAAAATCCAAGTATTTTGAAAAAAAATTTACGTGGATTTAAAGTTAGCCCCCGTAAGTTATAAAAGTCATATAAAAAATTTATTTTAAAGCATTTATGTTAGGTTAGGTCGAAAAGAGGAAAGGAGAAAAAAATGCTTCCCTAGTACGACTCAAGTCCATGAGGGCTTACACCTAAGGCAGAATGTCGGCTTGTTGTGCGCTCTAAAAATCGTTCCCATGTCATATTCCTAACACATGAACTTCGTCGCACTGACGAAATTCATCATTCATCCATCCTATGCCCCTAAGATCCCCCAATGTGGATATTGAGTCACTGGATATTATTTCTACCCGGATCCTGGCAAATGCCGGCCATTCACAGAGATAGTGTTCCAAGGTCTCCTCGTCCTCCCCACTGGCCGTACACACTCCCAAGTCCGCACGACCAATACGGTGGAGATGGCCCTCAGTGTCGAGTGTCCCGTGAGGATTTCCATCAAAAGATTCCTTCCTACTGAGATTCAGAATTTCCCTCGTCCTGTCCCTGTCCGGATTGCCCCAGAGAATTCCGTGGTCCTGCCAACACCCGCATTCTCCCAGATGGTCCTATGCATGGTGTCAGCCCAATTCACCAGCTCCGCCTTGAGAGCTCGAAAAGCGTTCCCCAAAGTGACTAACTCCATGGAAGATTCTTCCCTAGCCAATTTATTAGCCTTTTCGTTCCCCGCTATACCACAGTGTCCCGGCACCCATATAATCTCAATGCGTCCCCGTTTAGAGAAATCGTTAATTTTCCCTTTAAACCTAAGTATCGTCATTGATCCCACAGAGTCCGTAGATAAGGCCCGGATAGCCGCTTGGCTAAAGAATTTAGCACTGGCACAAAAATGTATTAGATACTGCTATTTTATTGCACCCAACTGTACAATTTTAAATAGAACTGTTCGTTAAACTTAAACCTATATAAAATTATAAAAATAAATATGAGAAAGATTTGTTATAGTTTCACAATTTAAAAACTGCAATAATGACTTTTATCGGCATGTCTTGATTAGTTTTGGTCTGCTTCACTAGATTTAAAAAAAAAGTAATGTGAAAGTGGAAAATCCTATATACAATTAATGATTTCTGAAATACAATTGATAATTTCTGAAATTCAATATGATTGACAATTTTTGAAATACAATTAACAATTTCTGAAATACAATACTAGTTAAACAAATGAAATACAATTGATAATAATAATAATTGATAAAAAAAAATATAATTGATAAAAATAAAATACAATTAATATTTTCTGAAATACAATTCATAGTTTCTGAAATATATTTTTGATAAACTTGAAATTCAATTAATAATATCTGAAAAACAATTGATAAATACGAAATACAATAGATAATTTCTAAAATATAATTGATAACTTCTGAAGTACAATTGAAAATGGTGTATTTACATATACAATTAAAATTAGGTCCATTCGTTTACACCAAAATTTGCACAAATTTGTACAAATTTGTACTGGATTTTACTGAAATGCGTTCGCGTACACATAAATTTGCAAAAGAGAGCATCTACTAAGAGAGTAAAGTGACAGTTGTCAGCAAAAAAACCTGCAAATTTTTACTGGACAAGTTTTTGCCAGTAAAATCCAGTAGAAAACAAAAACATATGATTAAATTAAGTAAACAAACAAAAATAAGCATACATTTAGTAATAAAAACATTTAAAAGATTAAAAGCTGAATTAAAAGTGCGGCAAAAACTGAAAATAATTATTTTCAACCTGAAACAAATTAAAGTAGTCAGTTACAATTATTATAGTAACAATTTATCAGTTTTCTAATATCTGCGTTAATTGTTTTTATTTACATTAATATATTAGAGATGTAAAGCTAATGAATATATGAATACTTCTTACTGCATATTATTCAGGGTACCGAATATCAAAAATATAGTATTCATGTATTTTCGTATGTTATTTAACTAGAAACAAAATTAAAAGTCATGTACAAACTAAACAAGTCTAAGAGCTTCCACAAAAGTTTATTTAATAAATACAATTCCTACGAATTTATAATTATTAAAATGCAATGCCTCAAGTACCAAAAACAATATGTACTGGGTAGTATAAATAACACATATTTTACAACACTAAGCTTTTTAGCGCTCATATGTTTGAATTAACCTGCAAGTTTTTGCAATTTTTCCGTTCGTTTACTTTTTTGTGCAAGAGCCGTTTTGAGAGTAAAATTTTCATTTTGCCCAAAATTTACTCATCTACTGGATTTTACTGGAAAAGTAAACGAATGGACCTATTGTTTACTCTCCACATATATCGTATATTTCGGAAAAAGCCGAAGTTTAGCTATAAAATTATCTGCTCGGCCATCGAACTTTTTCCGATTTGGTCGAACAGCGATTTTTTCATTGCTTTACTACTATCTTTCCTTAAACTTTCCATTAAAAATTACATCAAATCAGCTCAACAAACACTTTTCCATTTGCAAAATATGTTCATTAAAATGGTTAATTTTTTTTCCAACAAACTAATATGGTAAACAAACATTTTTTTTGTTGCAATATGGTTTTAATTAATTTATTTTATATATTTAGACCCATATCATTTGGATGAAAATTTGTTTTATAAACAATTTATAAAACTTCAAAAATGATTATGCATATGATCATTATTGATATTTATTAATAATTTCTTAGAATCACAGCGAAATAAATTAAAGATATGAATTTGAATCTTCATACCTCTTAAGTTTCTTTGCTCGTTGGTTCAATTATTTTAAAGTTGACTTTTCTTAAAATCGGAATATATTTACTTAAATTGAATAATTTAATTAAAAAAATGCAGGGACGTAACATTTATAACTTTTGGGGAGATTCATAATACGCTTCGTATTTGGTGTATATGTATAAGTGTTTGGTGTATAATTCCACATATTATTTCTACTCTTATTAAAATTATTTATTTCCATATTTTTAAATGTTTGAAACATTGAAATAAAAACACTTATCAAAATGTATAATAAACTTTTTTGAGCTAATGTTGTAAAAATACGGTGTTGACACTATATACGACATTACATGAATAAGTCTATTATGTTTTATATTTTTGTATTTTACTTTTTAATTATTTAACATTCAAACAAAAACTTTCCAAAACAACAACTTTTTTTATTTTGAATTTTTTTTTTTAGTTTTTTTGAAACTTTTTTGTTTTATCGCAAAATAATTGTTGCAAATAATAATCAATAGCGGAATAACGTACAATCGCGAAGTGAAAAGAGTTCGTACTTATCGGAAATGTATTGGCAGAGAGTGTACATTAAAATATTTGAATAAATCTCGAAATAAACCAAATCATTTTTGGTAAGAATTCAAAATCGAACAATAACACAACAATAGAAGAAAAACAAATAAAATTTTTGATTTTTATTTTAAAAATGAAAATAAAAGTTATGTAAAAATTATTTAAAAAAAAATCAATAGAAATTATAAGATCGCAAAATAAAAATTGAAAAAATAAAAGTTTTTTTTTCGGAAATGTTTCAATTTTCAATTTTAAATGCTATTTTAACGTCAGAGCAATTGCAAATACAATTTTTCTATCCATTGACTTTTTTGAAAAGATAACAGTTATTTTGGGTATCTGAAAAAAATACTAAATTTCTAAAAATATTCGGTGTTTGGTCAAACTCTAAAGCCGAATACTACCTAGGATACTTGAACAGCAATTGTTTATGAAATTTAAAATTTTCACAAATATTTGTCTCACTGACATAGTTATAACTGCTATGCAGGCTGACAGACGATATATTTAATTCATAAATAAAATTCACAAAATTTTAAATACATTTAGCTTATAAGAAAAACAGTCCAGCAAAAAATACTGCTTACTCAGAAGCAGTTCTGGAAGACATTTTTTAATTACCCAGCGCTTCATTTAAAAGTACTTCGTCCTTTTTTCTGTTGGGCTATGTTCACATTTTATTTCCATTTTATTATTTAGATTGATTTCTCAAATATCAAATTTTAATAAAAAAATGGAGATATTATTTGCGGGTTAATTACGCGAAATGAGTTGTGTATCGTAAACAATTCAAATGTCAGGTATACCACTCTTAACATCTTGAGTTTAGTACGGGTAATAAATATTCACATGTTTTATTTTCAATTTGTTATTATTTCCGATTTGAAAAAATTTTAGTTTTTCGGAAAGCTTATTTTAAGGGATCAGTAAATCAATTAAGATGTTTAGGTGTTTTAATTGATAGTAATCTGTCATTTAAACCACATATTGATGTCCTACGTGGTAGAGTGTGGGGGGCATTACGTAGGATTTATTCGTCGAACATGTACTTACCCCTTTCCGTTAAACGCAAGTTAGCGCATGTTCTCTTGATGTCTCAGGTTCTTTAGGCCTCGAGGTAGTTTCTACCACTATTTGTATGAATATTACAAGAGTCAGGCGTCTAGTGAATACTAGCAATCGGTTGCCCTTAGAATAACGGGGTTTCTCTCAATCAAATAGCGCCTTTCGGTTAAAAATCTTGGAACATTTTAATGGTTTTTCAACTATTTATTTTTGTTTTTGAATATTAACATTTGTTGGTTGGTTAGGTATGTATGCAATGTTACCACTGATAGAGTGAAATGTTTTAATACCTTAATTTTTAAACTTTATCAATACACTTTTTATAAATATTGTGGCTGGGGAGTAAATACGTTAGGCTATAAAGTAAATTTTTATATTTTAGATTAAAACTCAGTTTTTTATTATTTATTATTATTACCTTTTGGGCTTTAGTATTATAGATGAATTATATTAAAATTACCTTTCTAGAACTATCAAATATTAGGCATATTTAAAAACTCGCTTTTCGAATACTTAAAAAACCGAATTTTTCAAAACTCGGTTTTCGGTTTTTTAAATAATAACCGGTTTAAATAACCGAACTTTCAAGACCTTTTCGACTAAACTTATTTTGAATAAATTTAAAGCATTAAGAGTATAATTGGCTAACATGAAGGGTCTTCAACCGGTACACCCACCGATGTGGTTTAAATGTGGAAATGTGACATTAAAAAATAAATAGTAGATAAAAATGTCAAAAAAATTAAAATGATTTTAACAAACTTCTTCAATAATGAAGTTATTATCGTTATTATATCAGAGAAGACAAAAAGCAAAATTCAATCTATTTAAAGCAAAAATATATTGAAAAAATAAAACGAAAGCAAAAAACTCGAAAAACCAGATAAATAGAAAAACACCTGTTCATTGAATAATTCGGAAACCTTTCCGTAAAGCCAAATTTGTTTTAAATGAATTTATTTTTGCGGAAGTTATAACAAATTAAATATTAAACACATGAATATTTACTATCCGTACGAAGCTCAAGTTGTTAGGGTAGTATATCATCATATGACCATGTTTAAATAAACGTTAATTACTGGTTTTAATTTTTAAAATTTCTGTAAAATAAAGTTTAAAATTTTGAAACAAATTTTACTTTACCTTCTTTTAATCATTTAAAGTGAATCTAAAAAAACTAAAAAATCAAAGACTCACAAAAGTGAGCTGCCCGATGATGAAAAGTTCAAAGCATTTTGCAATGCCGATAAGGAAGATGGCAAATTAAAACTAACTAGAAAAAAGAGACGAGCTAAGGAGAAACAAATTGATACTCAACAAATTTATCCTTGTGACAAATGCAACAGAAAATTAAAATCACTGCCTTCATTTAAAAAACACCAAGAAATGCACGTGAAAAAAGATAAAGAACGAACATATAAATGTAGTATCTGTAATAAAGGTAAATTGTTGCAAAATATATAAGTAAACTAACAAATATTTTATCTATCTCTTTTTGTAGTATTTTTAGAATTTTGTGACTTAAAGGAGCATTCACGTTCACATATAGGTATGGTGTATGTTTATTTAACTTGAGTTTATGGTTCACTTACTACTGCTATTCTTTTATGGATCATCAATAGGTGAAAAACCCTTTCTATGTTCAGAATGTGGTAAAGGATTTTCCAAAGTTGGTAATTTGAAACAACACTCATACCGACATCTAAATAAAAATGAATTCTCCTGTCCTGACTGCCCGAGATCCTTTAATACCAAAGATGATCTCAAGAAGCATTCCAAAAATATCCACCAAGCATTGCCAAAAAAATATGAATGTGATGTTTGTGGACGTGGATTTAAAAAATCATACGTTCTAAAACAGCACAAAATGTATCATAACAATGAAAAGCCATTTAACTGTGAATATTGCGAAAAAAGGTAAAATGTGCTTCGTAGGATTGATTCTAATTTACTTTGTTTATTCATTGGGCATTTTTTATTTCTCAGTTTTATTACAAATGAAAAACTCCAAAGACACACTCGCATTCATACTGGTGAAAAGCCATACAGATGCAAATACTGTGATCAAGCCTACTGTCAATCAAATGAGTTAATAAAGCATTTGCGGTGCCATTTAGGCGAAAATGTATATCAGTGTGAATTGTGTCCTCTAAGATTCCCGTCTGTAAAAATTTTACGTGAACACTTTTCAACTCATAAAAACGATGACGAAGAAACTAGAGAACGAAATTTGGCTGCTTTAAATGCAATGGAAGTTAAAGGAGTTCATTTTAAATAAAAATTGTATGTAAATATTGTATGAAAGTAAATGTTTAAACTATGTTTCCACTTACGTGTTTTGGGCAAAACATTTGTTTTGGTGAAAAAAATTTATGTTTTCCCATACAAAACATGTGTTATTTCGAAACACGTACAATACACGTTAAGTGGAAACGCAGTATAAGTATGAATAAATATTGTGTTTTAATGGGTTGTCTTCTTTTCAATACTCTTTTTTTTAATATATTTTTATGACGTTTCATTATATTTATGGATTTCTTAAGTCTTTCGGGTGAATAATTTTTCTATAGAAATCGTAATAAATCTATATCCTGGGTTGTGACTTAAAATAACCTCTGTGAAGTAAAGTTTTAAAAGTTGAAAACAAATTTTGTTTATCTTTTTTCATCGTTTAAAGTAAATCTAAAAAAACTAAAAAATCAAAGACTCAACAAAATAAGTTGATTGGTGACAAACTGCAAAATCATGACATATTAAAGCCAACTAAGGCGAAGAGCTCAGTTAAGGAGAAAAAATCGAATACTACACGAGTGTATCCCTGCGACTTGTGCAACAGAATTTTGAAATCAGAATTATCACTTAAAAAACATCAAGAACTACACAATAAACCCGGAATATATTCACGCACACATATTGGTAAGTTAGACTAATGGTTATATTTTAAAACATCTTTAAAATATATATACAGTATATTCCCGATTTAATGTTTTAAGACTTTAAAGGGGATATGCCTAATGGCTAAAAATAAATCTAAGGGGTCCATGATTTTTAAGTCGAGATTTTTTCGAAAAATTATAATTTTTCGGTTAAGAATAGTTAAAAAAAAGAAACCAATTTGAACAGTTTTGAAAAAGTTAGTTTTTGCGAAATATTTTGCCAATTTTATTCTTTAAGTTGCATTTTAAATTTGAATTTGTAGCCATACAATGCAATTGCCTCATTTTAATCATTGCGGTTCAGCTCGGATACGACCTGCACGCATAATCTTGTATACGTAATTTCAAAGTTTGAAAACATATTTTTAGTCTAGATTATAAAAATCTTAGTCAAATAAAAATTAAAATTATTCAAGTTCGAGGCCATACTCTATATTTCTTTATTAGGATATTGTCTTAACAAATAATCTATAGAGTTTTTGTTTTTAAATTTATTAATTGACCACTTTCAGGAATGTGTTGATAGATTTAATTCGGTAATTTTCTAGGTTCCCATCATCAGAACACTTTTGAAAGAAGTGACAATCCCATGCAAAACATCAAACATTCATATAAACTAGTTTTCCCACTAAGTGAGAACTCCCCCCTTTACATCTTGTTTTTAAACAAAACAAGTGTGAAAATAAAAAGGAGAACAAAACAAAATGCGTGTATTGTATATCTACCAAAGGTAGAGCTTGCACATAGTAAACAAGTTTTCAATTTATTTTTGATCAATGGTGATAATCTGTAACTTCGAGCTTATATATTAGTTCTTATTAAGTGGGAAAATTAGTTTATATGAATGTTTGATGTTTTGCATGGGATTGTCACTTCTTTCAAAACGTGTTCTGATGATGGGAACCTAGAAAATTACTGAAATATATCTATCAACACATTCCTGAAAGTGGTCAATTAATAAATTTGAAAACAAAAACTCTATAGATTATTTGTTAGGACAATATCTTAATAAAGAAATATAGAGTATGGCCTCGAACTTGAATAATTTTCATTGCAAAAATAAGGTAAATTTTGAAAAAAAAAATTAGTGGAGAAATTGAAAATAACTGAAAAGGGATCTGTTTATTTATTTTATTTTTTTATTTATTTCATTCATTTGCAATACAATAAGCCTTAAAGGCCAAAGACGTATTGCTAGTGTGCTACATAAATTCAAGAATATATTTACAAATAGCTTAGATTAAATTCAATAAACAGTATATATATATATAAAAAAAATACGAAAATATCCTTAGAACAGGATAGCAATAGCTATAAAATTATACACTTTATTTTTGGATATGGTTCAGCTGTTTCAACATAACTAGGAAAATGTAAAAAGTCCATACTGGAGAAAGCCTGACCTAAAACAATTTAAAAACACTCATTCATACAGTGTCCCGGAAATGTGACAAAAGTCTGTTCCTAAAAACATTATACGATAATGTAAAAGTACGTAAATTCAAAGGCAAAAAGTTCCAGCTTCTAGCAGTTCTAATAAGTAAAGATCGTTCAAAGATTGTATAGTTTATAAGAGGTTCAACTATCTGAGGGTTTCTCTCAGACCTAGAAAATATAAATTCAGAACGTAAGTAATTGGGTACACCAGATCTAATGACCTTATAAAAGAACAATAAATTGCGAAGTTCTATATACTGTGTTAGGGGGCAACCGAGAAAGTTAATAACTGCACTAGATACGTGATCACGAAATCTAATTCCATATACAAACCGCACAATTCTTATATGTATAGGAATAATTGGAAAAATGTGCAATTAATGTGCAAATAATGTGACGCAAACATTGTCTATTTCTCTTTCTGAAATAGAATTAGAGATAATGAGGAACAACGGAACACAAATTTAATATAAATTTGTGTACCAAAGGATTAATTATTAAGAATTGACTTAGAGGCCTATTCTTCCGAAAAAGTTTGAGACTATAGTTAAGACTGTATTCCCCATGTGTTTGTTGTTGCAAAAGTCACAAGAAATTTTATTTATTTGAAATTTTGTTTAAAATAAAGACCTTGTATACCCATCATCATAAAATGACAAATAAAATTTGAATTTTATTGTTGTTTTGTATAGAAAGTTAAGACTCAATTTTAAAAATGGTCTTTTGACTACAACAATTTTGCAAATTTTCCCAAGTGGACTTGAAATAATCCAAAGATTAGAAATAATCTAAAGTTGGTATAATCATAATTTTAAGAATTTTTAAAACAATTTAATTTATACATTTTTTAAGTTTGCTAGGTTGATATGCAGATTAAATTTTGACCACAATTTAAGATTCAATTTAACGTTAAATTCCAAATTCATTAAATCGGAAATCCACTGTATAATTGTTCAACCTGATAAGGTAAGGCGTAGTCGATGTTCAGAATACCGTCAAAATCTTTTAAATTATATTAGATTTTGTTTAGTTGTATTAAATACCTTTCCGAAAAATTTTGATTATGACTCCGCTTTCCATTAGCAGGCTGATAGCTCCTAAGATGTTTTAATTTTGATATTCTGTAATACTGACCACTATCGTTTTTTTTTGTCCAATAATATGTAGGTAAAATATCGCATTTATGTTCAGAATGCGGTAAAGGATTTACCACAGCTACTGGCTTAAAACAACATTCATTTCGACACATAGGTAACAATCAATATCCTTGTCCTGATTGTCCCAGATCATTTGCCACCAAAGTGAATTTGTCAAATCATTCTAATAATATTCATAAAGCATTGCCAAAAAAAACACATCTGTGATATTTGTGAGCGTGGATTTAAAACCAAATATTTACTGAAAGAACACAAAAGGTATCATAGCAGTGAAAAACCTTTTCACTGTGAATATTGTGAAAAACGGTAAGAATAATAAAACGACTAGTGATATTTTTTCAAAATTAGCATTGTCAAATTTACAATAAATGCTAATTTACTACTAAAAATAGAACAAACTGTAAATTCCATTATTAATTTTTTTATATAAAAACATATTTTTTACAGTTTTGTTACTAAAGACAAATTAAAACGTCACACTCGTATTCACACTGGTGAAAAACCATACAAATGCAATTATTGTGAAAAGGCCTACTGTCAATCAAATGAATTAACGAAACACTTGCATTGTCATTTGGGCGAGAATGTTTATCAGTGTGAATTGTGTCCTCTGAGATTTCCTAATGTAAAAATTGTTCGTGAACACTATCAAAGTCATAAAAACGACGACGAAGAAACTAGATGTCGAAATTTGTCAGAATTGAATGCAATGGAAGTAAAAGGGGTTTATATTAAATAATATTATGTACTTGTCATATTTAATTTTTCTAATAAAGAACATGCTTATTTACAAATAAATTTTGTTTTAATACAATTAAAAAAACCTACAAAAAATTTTGCTGAGTTAGCAAAATTTTTAGTCAGGAGGGTGCTTGCAAAAAGCGATATGATTTTTAGCAAAAAAAAAGAAGTAGATTCAGCATGTTTTTCTAACACAAGGTGAATCCGCAGAGGACAACAAAATTTTAGACATGTATTTTTTTATACGGGTTAAAAAGTGGGATAAAAAATACCCAATTTAACGTATTTTAATATATTTATTACATAAGTTATTAAACTATTAAGTAAATTGGTTGTGAAATGAAAAGTATTTTCATCCTGTACTGGAGGATGATGTGTTTTATGCTCTTTGTAGAATACGTTCAAATGCAGCGGGTTATGATTGTATACCCCCAAAATTTATTAAGACTACCCAGCCAGAAATTAACAAACATAGAAGTGTTCTGAAAGCACTACGTATGGTAGTTGAAACGTTACCAAAGCAACATGTTTTTAATGATTATAGTGTTCTCAGAGCACTCAAATGATAACCCAGATTTACGGTCTCATGTTGGTATTTTAGAGTATTCTAAAAACGTTACAAAAACCAAACATAAAGTAGTTGTAAAGCGCTACGTCTTTTGTTTTTAAAACGCTTCCAAAACATTTGAAAACCCAAAAGTATAATGATTTTAAAGTGCATTTAATGCAAAAATTGACTGCTTTCATAGAATTTTAAATACAAAATGTGGAATAATTTTCCAGTACTCCAAATACTGAAAAGAAAGTAATTTCCCAGTGCTAAAAACACATTAATTATTTTTTTTATATTTTATTAGTAATTCAATTTTTTTTAAATAATAAAGTAAAAAAGTTATTACATTAAAACGTAATAGACAAATACGTTGAATTTTCATGGTGTAGGGTTCTGCGGACTAGACTAAAATACACTCACAAAGTTTTACAGTAGAATCTACTGAAAAAGACTGTAATTTCAGTTTAACCCATTCCTGCCTCTTGGGTATTTCAATACCCAAAAAGGAGCCATCTTAAAAAAATTATAGCTAAATCCAGGTAAGAGTTGCATCAAATTGATTTATACAGGTAGGTGGAGAAAGGATTAGAATACTTTATGAAAATGTTGGTGTAAAATTGGGGGTTGGTAATTATCTGTTCAATTGGCTGAAAATTTACATATTCTGAAAAATTGAAAGAAAGAATTGAAATTGCCTCTGAAAAATTGGAGAAGCGACACATCGGAAAACTTTATTGTTGGCTAATAGTGTTAGGTATTCTTTAAAGTGCAAAAAATTTGTAGCTGGGTAGGACCACTCACTTGGGCTACAGGTATGATTTCATGACATGACCATTAAAATACGTATTTTACAGTTTTATGAAGTACCTTTGCTTGAAATATCGATTATTTTCAAGTAAAAATGAAGAGTTTTACATGAAAGAGCATAACAAAATAATTTAATTAAAAAATCACGGAGGAATTATTTTTTATCAGTGGTTAATTCATAAGTCCCAAGTATGGGAAATCGAAAAGAAAATTATATCAAATAACTTCCAAAACCTTTAGTAAAGAATGTGTGAAATTTCATCGATATTGGACAATGGAATCGGGGGTCAGGCATTAATGGGTTAAAAGGCGACAAAGGTAATTACAGTTAAAACAACTAAAAATGTATTTGTTTTTAACTGTTAAAAAACATCTAACAAATGTGGTAAAAACAACTACCAATGTCTTAAAAATAACTGACAATTTTTCAATACAAACATTTTGAAACAACTGTAAAAATTAGTAAAAACTACTGTTTTTGAAGGTTATTTTTTTTTGGTATTTAAAAAAATTTTAATTTTTTTTTCTTCATTCAATTACAACAAAATTTAGTATTTCCAGCATCTTACTTAAAGTCTCAAGTCAACATTCCAAAACAACTGTTAAAAATTTTAGTAGTTTTCGTTAGTTGTTTTTGAAAACAACTGTCAAAATAGTTGTTTTGCATTATTTCATACAAAAACAACTGTAATTACAGTTAAAAACAACTACTACTGATTACTACACAAACAACTGTCATGTAGTAACTGTAAAACTTTTTTGAGTGTATCCACATTTAAAAGTTTTATTGACTACACTATTTTATCAAAATTCCACAGATATCATTTGTATTTCAATAAACATCAGTAAAGTTTGTTTAAAAAGTGCTATTAAAGTAATTTAAATGTTTTTTTTTTGAAACGTTCTCAGAAAGTTTTGGATTTGGTATATTGTATGCTTTGATAGTACTTAGTTTTTTGAACCATCATGAATTTCTGGCTGGGTATATATCCTTATACATGTGGTCCTTTCACTCATGTTGTGAACACAATTTTTATGACATCCAAGTTTCCTAATGATTGGAAGATATCACGTGTTGTACAGATTAAGAAGGATGGCAGTTCTAATTTGTTAGAAAATTTACGTCCAATCTCTGTTATTCCCATCCTTTCAAAGGTTGTTGAACACATTATTAAGGATCAAATGATGTATTATATTGATGGCAATAAACTGCTTCATCCAAGCCAATCTGGTTTTAGGCGGAATTATTGTACTGCAACTCTTCTTGTTGGGCTGACTGATTCCATAAGACGTAAGCTCAATGAGAAAAAGTGTGGTGTGTTGTTGTCCTTGGATTTATCTAAGGCTTTTGATAGTGTTGTGCATTCTAGATTGATAACTAAATTATGTAGTTATTTTAATTTTTCTAAATCCGCTTGCAAACTTTTAAGCTCATATCTTGAAAATTGGTCGCAGTTCGTCTCGATTGGAGATAGGAACTCTTGTACTTTGGAGGTTACCAGTGGTGTTCCGCAGGGATCGGTAATTGGTCCTATTTTATTTATGATTTATTTGAATATGCAGATGATGTACAGATTTTATTTTCTGGAGAAAGACAATTCTTTGATGTTTTGGAGGCAAACATAGAATTTTACCTTGTTCAGATTGCACGGTGGATGGACACAAATGGGTTAGACATAAATCCTAGCAAAACGAAGGCTATGTGCTTCGGTTTTGATTCCCGTGATTTAAGTGTATCATTGAGAGGTGTTAGTATCAACTTTGTTTCGGAAATGAAGTGTTTGGGTGTTCTTGTAGATGATAAGTTACGTTTTTTCGAAACACGTTGATTACGTGTGTGCTCGAGGGAATGCTACGTTGAGACGATTATGGTCTCTTGATCTTTGTTTGCCTCTACATGTAAGGAAACGTGTAGCTAGTGCTCTTCTTATGCCCCAGTTAATTTATGCTTTGGAGGTATTCATCTTACAGTTAACCGTATAGTGAGATATGTTTACAGATTGAGGATAAGAGCACATGTCTCTCCGTTTGTGTTGGTTTTTCTTTTGAGAATTTTATAAAACTGAGAATCTTGTTATTGTTTTACAAGCTAATTAGAGCGAACTGTCCTGGTTACATTGTTGACAACTTTAGATTTACAAGATCGAGTAGAAACCCTCAGATAGTTTTTCAACGTATAAACTCTTCTATTTTCGAGAGATCCTTTAATGTGAGGATAACTAGAGTCTGGAATTCATTACCTAGATTTCTTAAAAGCTTTGTTGTTGCAAGTGCTACGTTTAAACGCAAACTAAGGCAGTTTTTTAATCACTCACTATAATTTTGATAATTTACGATCATTTTTCATATTTTTTTTATATATTTTGTTTTATTTTTTAATCGTCTACTTATTTTGATAATCTTATTGCTACATTTTGGACCGTTAAACTTTAGTTATAATTTTATTTATTTTAGGCATTTCTTTAAATTATAAATTTATTTTTTGTAAAAATTTATTGTAGAATACGAACCATATTTGGCCCTATGGGCTTGGTTTTTGAATTAATAAATGAAATGAAAGATGTATCCACTGGTATGTCGTGTATGTCCGAACATTTTGTTATTATCGAATACAAAATTTTTATGATAAGCTTCAAATAAACATATAATAATGCTTATTTAATTTTTGTCAAAGGGCTGTCTGTGATTTTTCAATTTTCGTAATCGTTCGGCCTTAACACGACTTTTCCCGACGAGCTTTTATAACCCATATTTTTATTATTTCATATAAGTGGCAACCGTGGACCCACAGCATTGGCAGTATGGGTATCAAAATTATTGTGTTCTCTAGTACTTTAATACGGAGTACAAAAAATCTGAATTTCTAAAATTTTAAAGACTCAAACAAAAATGTTGTAATTTTTGACCACCTTTTTTAACCACTAAAGGAGCGATTGTGCACAAAAATACATGTCTAATATTTATTATCCTTAACAACATATCCAAGTTTCATTAAAATCTGAGGATTCACCACAGTGATGTTGATTGCTTAGTAGGCGAAAAAAAACAAAATGTTTTTAAAAGTTATACTTTACTTAATTAATTTTAAATCTTAACAATTTGTAATTCTTTTAATTGAAGGGCTTATTGTAAAAACATGATAAGCCACATTTTATTTTTAGTTTTAAAAATAAAATGTTGTATTAAAAAATACAAAAAAAATATGAATTTAGCGGAAATGTATACACCAGGTACTTGTAATAAGTGTTAAAGCAAAACTTCTTTCAAATATTAATCAATGGAAATCTAGAAAACAGCAAAAAACAATAAATGTGGCTTATCAAGTTTTTACAATAAGAACTTAAATTATTTTACGTTCAAAATATAAAAATTTCCATATTCCCACATTGAAGACATGAATTAATTTAATATCTGAAAATATATAAAAATAATTATATACATACATATGTGTGTATAACATAAACAAAGTTCTGGATGGGGGAATTGAAAACGTAAAATTAAAAAAAAAAATTCGTAAAATTGAAAAATCCGTGTTTTTGAATTTGCACGTTTTGGTGTTTTCAAAGTTTTTGTTTAAAAAATATTTTAGCTGTCAAAAATTTTGCACATACAAAATTTAAGTAGTCAAATTGCAAAAATAGATGTGAATTTAAGAAAAATTTGTGATTTTGTAGAAATATTTTTTTAAAGATAGAATTAAAACAAAAATTGAAACTAATATAAAGAAACATGAACCATAACCAAATAAAAGTATATTTTTTAACCACCAGAAAGGTTATTATATTTTTTTTGAAGTACTACTACATATATTTGAATTTAATGAAAATTGTATTCTCCAGTTGATTATTCATCTCCCCCCATCACCTCTCCGAATTCGACAATTTTTTTAACTCAAATTTCAACATTGCCCATTTTTGGAATATTAAAAATGGTTGCAGGTTCTCCAATTTGATTCCATTTTTGGTTTTTTTTTTACAGATTTTTGGGAACTCTGGGAATTGTTTTCGTATATCAATTTTTTTTTTCTGTTTTAATAAAAACAATAGCATGGTACAGCTTAGTGCTAAATTTCTTTACAATATTTTCATTAACAAATATTCTATTGCAAAATAAAAGTTTGTTTAAATTTAAACTAAAAAACTTTTATTGATGTTTCAGAAAATACGAATACAAAATAAAGTAACTGTCATAACTTAAAAAATACTTCCAAAAATAATGTTTTTCCCCCTTTAATAGATCTATTGTTGTGCTTTAACCTAAATAGAAAAAGTTGTTTTTATATGTTGAATATTTTAAAATTTTTTTGACTTTTCCTGGTTTTGCTTCTCACTCCTTTAAAGAGTGATGTTACGAGTACGTTATTTTGAATTTTAGATATAATAGTTATGGTAATATTTATCATTAAAAATATTTCACCCCGTAATTCTTTAAACCGCGCATGTGCAATTCAATTTCAAGTTGAATTTTTCTTAACTTTAACCTCAATTTCCGGACTTACGAGAAGCACGAAAAGGTTAATCGAAAACGTGTAGTCGCATACCCGAAAAATCCAAAGAAATTTTAAGCGAACATTTTTGCTGTTTTTTTGTTTAAAACTTTTTCAGCCCGCGAACATATTATTGCTTTTGAATGTATTTTAAAAAAGCTTATATAGAAAAAAATTATTTGCCACTAATTTGACATTTTTCATTTTTAAAATCTGAAATCGTACAGGTGCAAAATCAGAAAAATATTTTGAAGATTGTTCTGAAAGAGTAAATCAATAAGTACCAAAATAAGTTGCTAATCAGTTTTTGATCATACTTTTTTAAGAAACCGAATGTTAGTTGGAAATTGCTAAAAATGTTTCTCTGTGTAGATAATTTAGACGATGTACAAATAATAACGCATCTTTAACCCTATCATACCCAATGATGCATATTAGTTTTCTAATATTTAACCCCTGAAACTTTTTTTTGACTTCTCAAAATTTGGTAGTTGCGATTCTTGATTCTATATATTTTCTTTCATGGTATTCCCTACGAGTGTATAGACGGTAATTGGTAAGTGTCTTTAAAATTTTTTTTTTAAGTTAAAAATTTATTTTATTTAAATGTTAAAGATTTTAACGAAGTACATAAAGTTCATAAAAAATATTTCTTTGGCATAGATCTGTGTTTCCAAAAAGTTTATCGAGAAAATTCCCAGCCATTAAAATAAGTATTTTTCAGGGTTAAAGTGTTTTTTTTTTTATTTAAGAACGGTTATAATGTAATTCTTCGAGATTGTGTAATAAAAATGTAGTGATTATTTATTTCATATGTATGGGAGGTGGGCGTGACAGTTCGTTCTATCGTATAAACATCATGTACTGTGACTTCTGGAAGTATGCACTTCCCATAGGATAAAGGAGCTATTTGGTGATTTTTTAAAACTTTGTTATACATATGGATAAATACATGCACCTGATTTCGATTTAAAATGCATATATCGTCGGATAGCCTGCAAATAGGGACATGTGTTATTTTGAATTTTTTTTTTTGTTGTACTATTGAGAAGCTCTATTGGGTTTAAAAGTTAGCAAAAAGCGCTATCTGTAAACCATTTACAAAATATTTCTGCAAAAAGTGTTATGTGTTGATTTTTATATAGTATTTTTTGTTAATTTGATAAGAAGTTAATAAAAGTTGTCACGATCGGTTTGTTAACTTAAAATCTGTTACCATGCATTAATTTTAGCGAACACCACTCAAACATAAGACTTCTAAGTTTTAAGCAAAAAAAAATCATTTGCACTTACAATTAGTATTTGTTTTGGTTGCTCCGTAATAATAAGTTATTAATATTAATTTTCATTTAGCTATGTATATGTTAACCTGAAGTAAAATATACTTTTTACATTTTTATTAATTCTTAAAAACTTCAAGTTTTAAGCCTTCATTAGTATATTCTTAAAGTAACAAAACGTATCTGTAGACTAATAAATGGGTTAAAAAAGTATAAAAGTTTTTTTTTGTCTTTGAAACAGTTGCAAAGTAATATTGTAGAAAATATCTGTTAAAAAAAGAAATTTTCTACTTCTATACTTGACAATTAACTCTATGCACAAGAAAAAGATAACTAAACTATTTTTTTACTCCTTTTATTCATTACAAAAATGCTACGATACTTTTTTACTTCTACTTCTAAACTAATAAAGCCTTTAGACGCAAATTCTTACAAATTATAAAGGTAAGCTTCTATAAAATTCTTACTGGCAAACACATTTTTTTATAATTCTTGCTCTGTGTAAAGATATAAAATGGAAGCTGATCCTGCTTTGGTTTCAAATGAAAAAACTGGATTAAATGAAGCTATCACTGACCCCTGCATAAGTGACAACGAGGAAGATATCGGCGCAATTGGTAATAAGAGAAGCATCAAAAAGAAACTGCGTTTATTAGGAAAAACAAAGCGTGGAAATTTAAAACCCAGAAGTTTGAAAGAGAAACCATGCCATCATTTAGCAGAAATTAAATCCAAAAACTCGTTTGTGTGTGCTGCGATTGACGATAAGGTAAGAGAGGAAAATTTTCGATATTTTTGGAGTTTGCCCTCATGGGATGCAAAAAAGGCTTATATAAAAGGATTAATTGTACATTGCGATACTCCAGTTCGTCGACGACCAACAACAAACAATTTAAAAAGGCAATATCGCTTTGAATGCTATCTACCAGCTGCTAATGGGAAAAAATTACGAGTTTGTAAACAATTTTTTTTGGCCTCATTTGACTTAGACCGTAATGTTTTTCAAAGATGGATAAATCCTAAAAAACGACAAGTCGGCCCATCTAAATGTTAATCAATTTTAGTTTACTTATTGTACTTTTACCGTATTTTTCATAAATATACCCTAAGCAAAACGTTTGTCTATGAACAAAAAGTGTTATGTGTACAAACTGGTATTAACATATTTCGAAAAAGGCTCCTTCAGAAGGTGTTATATGTAGGTTTTCTTAAAAACCGCGCACCGCTCTGTAACAGAGATTAAATCCGGATTTTTATAATGCAGTATTTTAGTAAATGAGGTCGGGAATCATTAAGGCATATGATGTCAATAAAATATCTTAAAAGGATAATATAAATCAGTTTTTCGCTCTCCTGAAAACCTGTTAAAAACACATAGCACTACTTGCAGGCAAGCCGATGTTATATCGAGTGAGTTGCATTTAATTTAGCTTGCTTTAAAATATTTTTGTTTTTATCTTTGCTAACTGATATACATACATACAAACATTCATATACAGTGTCGTGCAAAACTAAAGCAAAAAAACATATGTAAATCTGTTTTTAAATATTCCATCTTCCAAGCCGGTAAGAAAAAAAAATTTGATTGGATCTTATATTTAATATTGAATAGATTATGTAGAATATGATTATGAGATTATTTAAAATAAATATACAAGAAGATGAATGCTCCTGTGCATAACATAAACAACGAAAAGAAAAATGTTTAGCATTTTTATAAAAATATTTTTTTTTTTTTTAATTTTACTAATACCTGAACAGATACGATTAATTTTAAACTGCTTTTTAACCATTTTTTTTATTAATATTTAGTATGGCAATTCAAAATGTATGACTGGCTATTCAGAATTTACTGGATTGTAATTTGTATGATTTTGATCTTAATCGTCTCTGTTCTGAAATTAGTGTGAAATTGAAAACGTGAAATTTTTCAAATTCGTGTTTCTTGAATTCGTACGTTTTGCAGTTTTCAAAGTTTTTGTTTAAAAAAATATTTTAGCTGTCAAAGCCTCTAAATTTTTTGCACATACAAAATTTAAGACGTCCAATTGCAAAAATAGATGAGAATTTAAGGAAAATTTATGATTTGGTAGAAATATTTTTTTAAGATAGATTTAAAGCAAAATAAAAAAGGGGCATTTTAAATAACTGTCGAAAATTTATGTGTAATTTCCAAAAAAAAAAAATATGTATTTTAGATATTTTCTAAAACACCTTATTTTATTGTCGAAAATGTTAAAACTTTAAATATTGTCTTGAAATCAATAAAAATTATTCTTATTTGTATGAACCAAGTGTTTTTTATTCAAACAACTTATATTTAATAACAAAAAAAGTACATAATAATTACTGTCGCCCCCTAACACTTTGGCGAATTCAATTCCCGTAAAAAATAGTTAAAATGAATTCAAGAACACCCAGACATTTGAATTAGTTTTATTTTTTGCGGGATGGGATTCCAGAACAGAGACGAATATTTCACTAAAGATAATTAAAAAAGGTTCATAATTTTAAATTTTCATAATATGCTGAACATTTTTCATTGTGTTGCTTTCGTTTTTTGCACAACCTCATATTGGGAGCTTTCAAATTTTTCTTTAAGATTTGCTATATATTTATTTTAATCGGTTTTAAATATTCATCCCATAATATACTGTATTCAATAGTATAAAATATCCAATAATTTTTTTTTTCAAATCCACCTGGAAGATGAAATATTTCAAATCAAAGATATATGTATGTTTTGTTGCGCGACGCTGTATATGTACAGATATTTAGTTTATTTTAATATTCATACTGTTAATATAATTATTATATTATTATAAAAGTACAAATAAGCAATTCCTACTCTATTTTCTATATTTTTAATTTATATTTTTTTTTTGTTTTTATTTTTAAGAACATTTAGCTTTTATTTCAACATCTATACATGTTGAATATGGTCAAGATTAATTATTACAAAAAAATTATTGAGAAAAGATTAATTTGTAATAGAAATAAAAATATTGTTTTTAGATTCTTTTTTGTATTTAATTTATTTTTTACAATTGAAGGGCTTATTGTAAAAACATGAGAAGCCACATTTGTAGTTTTATGAATTTTTGCTGTTTATTAGACATACATTTAATATTTGATAGAAGGCTTGCTTAATCAATTATTACAAGTGCCTAGAGTATAAATGTCCTGCAAAAGTAATATTTGTACATTCTTTCAAACTTTAAAAGGCGACAACAAACTAAAAATAAAATGTGGCTTATCAAGTTTTTACAATAAACCCTTTAATTATAAGCCCTTCAATTATACTAGTGAGGCCGAGTTTTTAGGGTGTAGTATATCTTAAAACTTAGATTAACGAAGTTTTTAAATGGAATTTACTTTAATTTATTTTGTTTTATTATTATGAAGACCAAAATTCTCAGCAAGATGAAATGGTGCCGACAAAATGTTAATAATAAAATTAAAAATGACAAACAAAATTCGATATCGGTTTAACAACACCAAGTTTAACTAACATTCCAAAAACTCGGCCTAAATCATTTAAAACTGAATTTGAATAATTAAAAAAATATAAAAAACTATTAAAATATATGTTTTTACATCTTAAATATATAAAAATACAACAATAAAGACCACATAAAACTGAAAATGTATTTAGAATTTAGATTTAAAATTGATATTTAAAAATGATACGAAGGGGGTGATGAGTAATTGACCAGCGGTAGAAAAATATTCAGCGGGTTTGCTTTTCGGGAAATAAATAACAACCCAATGCTCTTCTGGTTTATAAAATTAATCTGTGTTAGCGATATAGAATGACGGTTTTTCAACAGCCATTTTTGGTAGTTTTCACATCTTTGATTTTGTTTTTCGTTATATCAATTGTATAATCTTGATTAAATTCATAGTGTCAATTTCAATTAAACTACACTCACAATAATTGTTCCGTTAAGACTACTGAATATACAAATTAAATCAATTGAAAATCAGTTAAAAAGGACTACTTACTTTTCGTTTAAAACAATTGTATTTCTTAGTTTATTTTCAACTGTTGAAAAATTAATTGACAAAATCGGTAAAAACAATAGATTGTTTTCGTTTATTTCAATACTCAATATAATATATCAACTTTTTGTTCTAAATATAAAATTATAGCTGAATATTTTAACTTATGTTGTGAGGTTTTAAATTTTTAAAATTTAAAAGTAAAACATTTGAATATTTTAACTATTACCGAAAGTCCGTTTTTTTTTTGTTTATTGAATAACAGACAGAAAGTTAAAAATCATGAAATTAAGACAACCCGAAATCCTTGTTAATGAATTTTCTTTTATTAGTTCAACACGTAATGTTCAAATTGACGTACCTCTTGGACATCTTGCAATTTTCGATCGCTCTTTTATAGTACGAGTTCATCGTGCTTGGAATCATTTACCAAATAATCTAAAACTTTTTTCATACTCATATTCCGCTTATAGAAATAAACTTCTGGATTTTTTTAATAATAATAATTAAAATTGATATAATAACGGTGAATTAAATATCACCTGGTTATAGGTAAATATTTGTATTAATTTTTGTTACAATATTTATATGGCTGGGAAGCCAATTTGTTAGGTATTCTTATTAAAAATAAGTTATATACATATAATATATATATATATACAAATAACATAGATATTTATCTTACAATACATGTATAATTGGCCATGAAGGCTTTCTTTGTATTGATATTAAATAAATAAATAAATAAACTTGAAACTTGAAAATATATTTCTCTGGTAATTTAACTGTTTATTCCATTGAAACAACTTTACCGATAAACTTTTTAAATAACTGTTGAACTTTTATATAAAAGTTCTTGTGAGTGTATCAAACTCACAATATACTAGACATGTAATGGATTCAGAAATAGGTTTCGCAAAGCGACCTTCAATGCGAACAGTTCCTTGGTTTATTAGATTTCCACAATAAGAGTTACTGTTGTGATCGGGAGTTAATACTCAAACCGGCCTAAACTTGTTTGCAATGAAATGTATACCACTTGTTCGGCACGAAAAATAAACAATATGTTCTTTTAGCAACATTTTTTCGCTACCTATTTAAAACGATATGGGCCAAAATAAGTTCAGAGCGAATCTCAAAAACTAATCCATGAAAATGAATAAGTTTAGGCATAAATTGTTCCTCTTACAAAGATATAACCATAGTCCATAAATTACACTTTTTGTGGGTTTACTTAAGAAGCTATGGCGATGTTCGTTTTTCGAAAAACGCGAGATTGATCGAAAACACACCTAAACTTCAACGTATATTGATTAAACTTAAAAGCTTTGCTAATACTAATAAGTATAATCTTTCTGTCAAATTTCATAAAAATCCGCCCATAGGTTTTCAACTTAAGACGATTTCCTTTACAAAAATAAGAGCTTTTTTGGAAAAGTTTAAGCTTCAATCTCACTTTGTGTTAAGTATCAACGGTTTCTAGTCAACATAAATATTCAAGATTTTTGAAAATTTTGTTCATTTCAAAATACTTATTTTTTGAAATTTTACTAATTTCTAACTTTAACGCTTTCTCGCTGTTATACCGTGCCATGAACACAAAAATGACTTCAGGAAATATTTTGTAAATATGGTGTTAAAACAAAGCTAATAAAAAGAATCTGTTATCAAAAAGTTCTTTTATTATTTGATGTCCTTTATCAATTTAATGTATTCAAGTTCAGTATACTGAATTGTGATTTTTATAAATCGATGTTAAATAAAGATTAAAAGTTAAGACTAATTTTGTATCTGTTTGTCTTCATTCTATTTTTACTACTGTTCATGGAGGAATTACAAAGGGGAGATACTGACATATATCAGAACAATAATATGCTTCTTCGTTTGCTTACTACAATTTACTACTTTTACTAAAACTGGAAAATGTCAATACAAAAATTGATCATAACTTCTTCGTCATTTTATAGAAAAATTACATCAATATATTTTTTTTAAATCATATCTCGTAAACCGAAACAGATAGCGCAAAATGGACTAATTTTTTTTAGTTTAGTTGAGTACTAAGACACTTCGATAGTAAAATTGAGCTATTTATATGAAACTGTTTCTTAAATATTTATGAAACAATTACAATGGACGAAAAGCAATGAAGTTTTCTTCATATTTATGAAGGATTTCATAAATATGATGAGACTTTTCCTTTGAGTGTAGTAAAACTAGTAAGATTTTTGAGTAAACGAACATACTGAATGTTTACTAATTTTCAAAAGAAATAAGATAAACTTTTTCGACATTTATGACTTGAATTCGCACTACAATATTTACTTTAAAAACACATCTATAAAGTTTCACAATTTTCTTTTGAAAATAACAATTATTAAACCAAATTTTAGTGTAGGAGTAAAATCTATTTGTGGTGCTTTTTAAGATTTAAACGTCGTCAATTTCAAATTAAAGTCGTTTACACCGACTTCGTTTTATTTTGAAAACGTCAATGTTGTTATTGTTCTGGTTTACGTCAAAAATGTCATTCCTTCGTCCATGCAATTGTGCTTGTTTTTTTATAAAAAAATTTTCAATTATAGTGAAAATAGCATTTACAAACAGATTATTTATTTTATTTTTTTTTAATCGTTTAAAGTGAAACTAAAAAACCAAAAAAAATTAAAAATGAGCTGATCGATGATGAAATATTCAAAGTATTTTCCAATGAAGACGATAATGACGAAATAAAACTAACTAAAACTAAGTTTAAACCAAAACCAACTAAATCAAAACCAACTTCGACAAGGAAAAGAACTAAGAGGATAATAAATGATACTCAACAAGTATATCCCTGCGATAAATGTAACAGAAAACTAAAAACAGAATGGTCACTTAAAAAACACCAAGAACTGCACAATGAAAATGACAATAGAGATCAAATATATAATTGTAATATCTGTAATACAGGTAATTTGTTAAATTTAAATTAAAAAATTATTTAAATACTAACCTACTATTTATCTATTTTCCAGTATTTAATAAAAAATATGATTACTATGAGCACTTACGTACACATTCTGGTAATATATATTTGTATAAGGTTTTTCACAATCATTTCTTAATATTTATCTTAAATAATTTTTTTTATATAAATTCGGGTATTAATTAATGGTTGTGAAAATGGTCCTATAATTTATTAACCGTATTAAAGTTAGCCAAGTTCATTTTCTTCTTTTGCGTTCATAGGTGAACTATCATTTTTATGCACAGAATGCGGGAAAGGATTTGCCTCTGCCGGAAGTTTGAAACAACATTCATTTCGACACTTAAATCAATACATGTTCACCTGCCCTGAGTGTCCAAAAGCTTTTCCTACAAAAGCAGATCTAGTTGGTCATGTTAATACACATAGAGAAATTCCGAAAAGGCATATTTGTGATATTTGTGGAAGTAGGTTTAAAACGCCATTTTTATTGAAACAACACCAAAGATACCATAATAATGATAAACGATTCTCATGTGAATATTGCGAAAAACGGTTAGTGTTTTTTAGAATGATTTAATATTTCCACACAATATATTCTTTTTTTTCAGTTTTGTTACAAAAGACAAATGCCAACGTCACACTCGTATTCATACTGGTGAAAAACCTTTTAAATGCAATTATTGTGAAAAGGCATACAATCAATCAAATGAATTAAAAAAACATTTGAATTGTCACTTAGGAGAAAATGTATATCAGTGTCAATTTTGTCCACTCAGATTTCCAACTGTAAAAATTGTTCGTGAACACTTTTTAACACACAAAAACGACGATGAAGAAACTAGAGCTCGAAATTTGGCAGAGCTAAATGCAGCGGAATTAAAAGGAATTAATATAAGATAAGATTAAAATATTTCAATATGGAAACAAAAATTGTATAACTTTTTTAGATTGTTTAAATACATATGATTAAAAATAAATATTTTTTTTTTAAATTTGGGTTAAAAAATATCAGAATTTTTTTTCGATAGCATATTAATAAAATTTTCCCAAATATTATTAATAAACACGTTTGCGTAAATCGCCTTTTACAAGAAAGACAAAAGATATGGTGATTTGAAGTTGGAAGTTTAAAAAATTCTTAAAAGTAGATTTTTTGTTAAATTTTTACATAATGCCTGTTCGTTTACTTACTACAAGTTACTAATTTTACTACAACTGGAAAATTTTAATACAAAAAGTAAACAAAGCTTTCCAATTGTAGTGAAAGTAGTAAGAGTTTTGAGTAAACGAACACACTGAGATTAGATATATATATATATATACACTCAGGCAAAAAGCTTCATTCTATTTATGAACAACTTCATTTATTTTCGTCCAATGTAACACGGCATAAATGTTATGAAGCTGTTTAATAAAAGTGCAAATTCTTGACAGGCTTCTTCATATTTATGAAATGTTTCATAAATATGATGATGGAGTTTCCTAACTTTTTATGAAGTGCTTTATAAATTTTATGAAACATTTCATAAATAGGATGATAGCTATTCCATAAGTTTCTATGAAATGTTTCATAAATATTAAGAAACGTTTCGTAAATATTATGACAAGTTTTGCGCTAATTTTTAGTTTATTATGTATTATTTTTAACTAAATTTGGCAAATGTTCGAAATTTAACTTTATTAATATACTACTTTTTATGGAGACCTGACGAAAAAAGTGTATTTATTACATATGTGTCCATTAGGGCAATAAATTTTTGCATTTTTTGCAAATATCAAATCTCCCCAGACAAAATCGTGTAGGGCATGGACAAATATTAAGAACTGCGTTTTTAGTTTTCGCTATCGTTAAAAAAGGTTCCGCACCAAACGCGTTAAAGTTTTGAATCAAACAAAGTTAAAAAAAAAACTTTTTTTGATGCCTCAACGTCTGACCATCACATCTATATAATTAAGGCATGCTGATATCAATAGTAAAGTCCGTTTTCGAGTCAATGGAATAGTTTTCTTCCAAATTTGCTTACTTACATATGTATAAACCATATTTAAAAAAATTGTTATTAAAAAAAAATTAAAATAAATATATTAAAGGCATTTTAGAAATCGCTGTCGGTGCGCAAGGTTTTTTTACCAAATTGAACTGAAATAGTTTTTTTTTTATCATTAATACAATATTTGCCATTAGAAAACCCCTGGGGAGAATGTTGTCCAAAAAAAGTTATCACCCTAGTGTCCATATGTAAACATACAGTAGTGGTCAAAACATTTGGAACTGAGGTCGCATTTGTTGTTTTCATTGATTTATTTTCTTCAAATCACACTTAGTTATTTATTTATTTATTTATTTATTTATTTATTTATTTAATATCAATACAAAGGAAGCCTTCATGGCCAATTATATATGTATTGTAAAATAAATAACTATGTACAGTAATAATAAAAACCTTAAATATTAAATGTAAAAACACATTACGAAAATATATTAAATATAAAAGTCCCATTTAGCCAAAGATACAAATAAACGTAGAGAGAAGAAAAACAATTTTTTGTTTTATTATTCAGTCCCAAAAGTATATTAAAACTATCATGTCTGCACATTATTAAAAAAATTTAAAAGTTTTCCCTTATAATTAGGATAAGAATACGAAAATAGCCTAAGTAGAGTTGGAAGATAGTTCCAAATACGATTGACTCTTACCAAAAACGAACGATCAAATATTGTGAGATGACCCAGAGAGAGATACATCAATTTGAATGTTGAATTTATAAATGTAAATTCATTTACAAGAAATTGAGGTTGTAATAGACGTAGTTTAAGATAATCATGAAAAGAACACCTCAAAAACTCAGGGACAAGTTCAGAAACACGAATATGATCCTGTATTCTCACGTCGAATATGTAACGAACAATTTTTCTATTAACTCTTTGAAGTCTATCTACATTATAAGAAAAAGTTCCAGAAAACACCTCAAGGCCGTAATTAAATTGTGACATTAGTAAAGAATTAGCCAAAAGATATCTTACATGTCTTGGTGTGTACGCTCTCAAAGAATATAGTCTTCTTAAAGTAAGACAAACCCTATTTGACAGAGAATCAATATGATCATCAAAATTTAGATTCGAATCCAAAATAACACCAAGGCATTTAAGAGAATTCACATAGTCAATTAACTGACCATTAATACTAATCTTAGGATTCTGATTACTAAAATTTATTTTTTACATATTCTTCATACATTGTTTTATATTAAACAAATAAAAAAATTAATTCCGTTAAATTAAAACAACAAAAAAATTAATAATAATAGATGTATTCAAAATGCAGGTGCTCAAAACATTTGCAGCTCTCATTATTCTTACTCTTAACGAAACAATTTATACTAACAAATGCTAGGATATAACGGTAATCGCATTCCTTTTTAATATGAGATTCAGGCCGTTACATTTTTTTAACAAATTTATTATAATTATTGTTCTTTAATAGTTGTAATAATATGTTGGAAGCATAAACATCGTAAGAATAATTTTTGTAAAAAATGGCAGAAAATAAATACAATTCTGATTTTAAATCAAAAGTTTTAAATGATTTTCAAAATGGGCTTTCCCAAAAAGAAATTTCTATAAAGTACTCCGTTCCAAAATCAACGACTTGCCGCATTGTTAATAGTGGTAACATCCACACAACTCATAAAGGTGGAAGACCCCGTATTACAACTGTAAGAGAAGATCTGAAAATCAAGAATTTTTTTACGAAATATCCCAAAGCAGTTCCCAGAGAAGCTAAAACTGAACTTTTAATAGATGCCAGTCTTTCCACCATTAAAAGAAGAGCCCGAGAATATGGTCTTAGAAGTTATAGATGGGCAAAAAACCGTTTGTGTCGGAAAAAAAAACTGAAAAGCTCGGCTTGACTTTGCACGCACCCATTTGAACTGGACTCAACAGCAATGAAAAAATGTATTGTGGTCAGATGAGTCTAAATTCAACCTCCGGGGATCAGATGGAAGAGCCAATGTTCGAAGACCACGAGGCGAAAATTTTAATCCCAGATACACAACCGCCACAGTGAAGCACGGAGGTGGAAACATTATGGTGTGGGGTGTTTTTCAGGAAATGGGATTGGCCCAAATCACCGCATTACTAGCACAATGGCGGCCACAATCTATAGAGATCTATCTATTTGAGTTCAGTTATGCTTCCGTATGCTGAATGAGAAATGCCACTCTCATGGACCTTCCAGCACGACAACGACCCAAAACACACGGCGGGGGTTGTAAAAGTTTGACTGCAGAAAAATTAAATTAATATCATGTCGTGGCCGGCTCAATCTCCCGATCTCAACCCGATTGAGAACATGTGGATGATTGTAAAACGGAATATCGGCAATAAAGTATTTCGAAATGGTGATGAACTTTTCGTCGAGTTGGAGAAGTAGTGGAATAAAATTTCTGACGATTATATTAAAAAGCTCATTGCCTCAATGCCTAAGAGGTGTTCAGAAATTATAAAAAATAATGGCTACACTACAAAATACTGAGCGTTAAAACCATTGATTGTATTTCCTGTTAATTACTTTAAGAGTTGCAAATGTTTTGAACACTGCACTATCGACTTATTTCGTTAAAATTACTTTTTTTATTTTTGAGAAGTTATAAATAATTTTTTTGTATTTGTAAAATAATATGCTATAACTGAATTTAATAAAAAAAAAAACTTATACCACAAATCTTTTTGATCAAAAAAATTATAATTATTTAAACCATGATTTCAGTTGGAAATGTTTTGAACACCACTGTATATACTTAGGTTAGGTTATATTAACCTAACATATATACTTACATCTCATACTTAGTTTTACAAACATTTATAATATGGCGCTATATATAATCATATATCATTATATCTTATGTTATATATAAGTTGATCTTATTTATCTCATCATATATAATTGATATATCTATATATCAGATCATATATTTTTTCATGTATAATTATATATAAAACAGTAAAACCAAGCAAATTCTATAATTTTTATATTATAATTATATATAATTCTATATCAATATATGTGTTAAAATTAAAAAGAAAAAATCAATCACTTATGATAGAAATTCACAAAAAAAATTTATCACTTTTAAAAATAATTATCAGAGACAACAAAAAACAAAATTCAATGTATTAAAGCTAAAGAAAAATGAAAAAAAGTAAAAACTTAGAAATGAAACACTTTTAAAAAAATGTTCAAAGTTAGTAGAATTAAAAATATTTTATAAGTAAAAAAAATATTTTAAGTCAGAAAATCTAAAAATAAGCAATTAAAAGCCTAAAGGTATAAAGCTTTATAACAATAAACAAATTTCTAGAACATATAAACTTCCTGGGAATTGGGTTTGCTACCTATGCACCTGAACAGGAGAAAAAAGGGAAAAAAATGAAATTAAAAAATTTTTCACTTTTGCGCGCTACCTAAACAGTGTTAAGAATCATCTCTAGGAAGTTTATATGTTCTAGAAATTTGTTTATTGAGATCTTAGGTAAATTTTTGCAGTTGATTGTTTCCTTGAATTTTGAACGGTTTGCTACCTATGGACCTGAACACGGGAAAAAAGGTAAAAAAAAATCGAATTTTTTTAAGTTTTGTGCGATTTTGATCTGGAAGGTGAAGTTTTTTTGATTTTATATGTTCGCAATTTTTGTTCTTTATGACAAGAGCTACAACTTTGCCATAGAGAGTAAATTCTGAACGGTTTGCAAGATATGAGTCTGAGAAAATTATCACTTTTTTGCGAAAATGATACCGAGGCCCCAAATCTTTGGCGGCCCATAAACAACTTTGCCATAGAGAGTAAATCGAAATTCTGAACGGTTTGCAAGATATGAGCCTGAGAAAATGATCACTTTTTTGCGAAAATGATACCGAGGCCCCAAATCTTTGGCGGCCCATAAACAAAAGAGGATATGACTTTGGGAAAAATTGGGAGACACGGGTCTTTTTTTTTTAGTCTTTTATCACGTAGTGGTGTCCGTATATGGTTATTTTGCCATGACTTAAAAAATTACACACAGTGTAATCAAACCAAAAACTACAACAATTTTAAAAATTCAGTACTAATTCCGAATTTTTAGAGTAAAACCCTTCAGTACAAAACTCATTTTTTTCCAAAAATCGTCCAATTTTTTTTATGCAGAGCACCGATTAAAGACCCGTTATTCTTGACATATGCAAAAAAAAAATATTTTGAAGTAAAATAATGTTTATAAAAAAATTTAAAAATAATACGGTTATAACGAACACCGTTTATAGCGAAATTATTTTTTAGAACCTTTACGAATTTTCATATACATTTTTACGCTTATAACGAACACATTAAGAAAGTGGAAATTTTTATGAAAAATGTGCTGCAAATTTAAAAACTTAAGCTTTTTATTTGTAACTTCATTAAATTATTTCAATATTACAAACAAAAATTATAATATTATTAGAATATAAGAAAAAATCCTATAATTTTATTATTTTTTTATGTTTACCACGCTTATATTGAACTTTGCTTATAACGAACTAAATTGTACGGTCCCTACTAGTTTGTTATAACCGTCCCCCACTGTATTACTATCTGTGACAGAGTATATACTAAAAAAAACTAACTTAAAATTTTTTCACATCCTATAAAGTAAGTTTAGCAACACAGTTGATACATCAGCAACTTACAAAAGAGAAGAGATCGATGATGAAGTATTTCAAACATTTTCTTATGACGATGATGACTTTGTTGAGGATGATGAATTTGATGATTATGAACCACATACAACAAAGAAATCAGATATTTCGAAACCATTTGTTACTCCTCAACTTTATCCTTGCAGTAGATGCAAAAGAAAATTAAAATCGAAATTGTCTCTTGAAAAACATCTAGAAATGCACGATAAAAGAGATAGCGAAGGACCAAAATTTGTATGTAATATTTGTGATAGAGGTAAATATTATTGTGTATAAGTAAATGAATAAACTTTTTAAAACGAATGATCAATTTATGTATTTATTCTTTTTTTTAGCATTTAAAGAACATTATATGTTGAGGGATCACGCTCGTACACATAGTGGTATATTTAAAAAATTATTGACAAAAAATATATATTTTTAAATGGAAAAAAACGTTTTTTACGTTCCTTTATAGGTGAAAGACCATATTTATGTTCAGAATGTGGCAAAGGTTTTACATCGTCCGGTAGTTTAAAGCAACATTCATATCGACATCTTGATGAAAAACCGTTTGCTTGTCCAGACTGTCCAAAAACATTTCCTACTAGAACGGATCTGTCTTCTCATTATGATGTTCACAAAGCAAGACCTAAAAGTCACATCTGTGATATTTGCGGACGTGGTTTTCCCAAACCATTTTTATTAAAGAAACACAAAATGTACCATAACAATGACAGGCCATTCTCTTGCGAATATTGTGATAAAAGGTAAGTAAGCCTTATTAAAGACATGTGTAATCGTTCTAATAAGATATTTGACTTTCTATCTCAGTTTTGTTACAAATGAAAAACTTCAGCGTCATACTCGTATTCATACTGGTGAAAAACCATACAAATGCAATTATTGTGAAAAGGCCTACTGTCAATCAAATGAATTAACGAAACACTTGCGTTGTCATTTGGGCGAGAATGTTTATCAGTGTGAATTGTGTCCCCTGAGATTTCCAACTGTAAAAGTTGTCCGTGAACACTTTTCATCTCATAAAAACGATGACGAAAAAACAAAATCTCGAAATTTGGCAGAATTACATGCATTGGATATAAAAGGAATTTATTGTAGATAAATGTATATACTGAACACACGATTATTTTTCTGAAAGATCATAATTATTATTAAAAATTAAAAAAAAAAGAAATACACTCCGACTATTCTTACAGTAACTACATGTAGGTCATTTGGGTAGTGAATAATAGTAGTTGTTTTAACTGCTATTGTAGTCATTTATCTATGAGAAAATTAAAAACGACTAAATTAGATAGTCATCTTAAAAAATAACTAACCAACAATACTGTACTTTAGTAACAGTTGTTGTGAGTAGTTATGTTAGTATTTTAATAAACAACTACCAAAACAGTAATTTTGCAATAAACAGTTAATTTTTATTTAAAAATAGATGAATATGTCGAGTTTAAAAAAATTCTCGTATAGTTTATGTTTTATTATTATTAATACATATGTCATTTTGTAATCGATAGAACATTTTTTAAACAAGTATTGTTATGTCATGATTTAAATTATACATGATATAAAAAAGTTTGACAGTAGAATCAACTAAAAATTACATGTAAAACAACTGTAAATCCAGTTAAAAAGGCGACAAAGATAATTACAGTTAAAATAACTAAAAAAAAACAATAATTTTTGAAAAACAACTAACAAGTGTCGTAAAAATAAAAGTCAGTTTTTACTACAAAAATTTTTAGCAACTGCAAAAATTGGTAAAAACTGCTGTTTTTAACAGTTAATTTATCTGTATTTTAAAGGGTAAAAAATATTTTTTTTAGTAAAAAAAATATTTTTTTTTTTTCAATTACAATAAAAATGTGTACATTCTACTTAAAATGCGAAGTCAAAATTACAAACGGTAATGTTTTTATACATTGGAGATACAATGAAACTTTCTAATTTTTATTTGCAAACTATGAGCATATCAATAATAACAAATATTAACCAAACGAAAGTTTTTCAAAACTCGACATAATCTTCTATTTTTAAATAACATACAGAAGTAAGATAACGGAATGGCAATTTTACTATAACGCAATCTATCTATGGAACAGACTTTCGAATAGGGCACAAACAAGCAGCAACGTAAACACTTTTAAAACCGAAATAACAAAACATTTGAACAATAATACAACGTAACTACACATTTTAAACTAAAATTAATAATTAATTTGCACTATTGTTAAATATTGTTAAACTTTGTAGTTTTTAAACTGTTTTTGATTTTTAAAATTTGTCATATTTTGTTTTTTATTTTTTAAATTGTATTACTATAACTTCTTCTAGTTCCATACTATAATTAAAAGATGTATGTCTTGTTGTATGGAAATATAGATAAATAAATAAAAAAAAAAAAAAAAAAAAAAACTAACAAAAACTAACAAAAATTGTTGTTTATTAAAATACTAAAATCACTGCTTCAAACAACTGTTGAAAAATACAGTAGTGTTCTTCAGTTATTTTTTTAAATAACTGTCAAAATTATTGTTTTTGAATTTTTCATAAAAAAACAACTTTAATTGCAGTTAAAAACAACTACTGCTGATTACTGCACAAACAACTGTTATATAGTTACTATAAAACTTTTTTGAGTGTATACACAATAATACAGAAAACTTTTTCATTTCTAAAAGGACAAAGGATATCGTTTTTAAAAAACTTTCACAATGATTTTCAAAAAGCACATTTTTGAGGTAGTATAAATAATGATTTTTAAACTTTTATATTTAATTAGGTTCTATTTTTGTTTTGAAAATTAGATCCGGTTTCATTATTTGAGATATCACAGGCAGAAAAATACGAACGGCAAAGTGCTGGCAAAGCACTGACGTCGTTGGAACCACTGTTGGGATACATATCCGATAAGGATATAAATCCTTTGCTAACCCCAAAATGATAACACCAGGTGTGGCTTGGCCGTACTTTTTTACAGCGTTTGCAACTTTTGTTGGAAGTAACTTGCCAACGCTGGGAAATCAAAAACGTACAACCGCTGGCAATTCATTTTAACAGGTGGTAAATGCGCTTTCCCCAAAAAGAACTATCAAACCGCTGGTCTAAAAATAGATTTTCCAAAATAAAATTGAAGAAAAATTCATTTATTAATATTCCCGTCGGGATTCGAACCCTGGCCGCCAGATTGGCTGCCGACAGCTCTGGCCAATGATCTAATTATTGATAGCTTAGAACGCAAATAAATGATAATTATTGGCTGATCAAATATGCTACGAGGGCTGGTCAATAAGTCCGTGACTTTTCGAACTTCCCTCGTAGTTATATGAAATGCAACTCTCTCAAATTTTGAGCAAGTTCCGTCATTTACTTTGCGTTTAACAGCTGTTCAAAACATACAACCTCGTGGATTTTTTTAAAAATAGAAAAAAGTGAATTTCGAGTGCTCATTAAACATTTTTTTTTTGCAAAAAAAAAACCGTCAATCAAACCAAGGAAAAGCGTGATAATTAATGGTGGTGTACTGACTTTCTTTGTGGTCGCACAAGTACAAATGACGCTGAACGTTCTGGACGGCCAATTGAGGTCAATACACCCGAAAATATCGAAAAAATCCACGATATGGTGTTGGCCGATAGAAGAGTAAAAGTACGTGAGATTGTTGATGCCATAGGCATTTCATATGGCATTGTGGTTTCGATTTTAAATGATCAGTTTGGTTTAAGAAAGGTGTCTGCAAGATGGGTGCCGCGTTTGCTCTTAATTGAGCATAAACGTAATAGTGTGACAACTTCCAAGGATTGTTTGAAGTTGTTTAACCGCAATTCGAATAAGTTTTTGCGGCGCTTTGTAACTGTGGATGATCATGGATCCATTACAACACTCCGGAGACCAAGCAGCAGTCTAAACAATGAGTTTCTCTGGGTGAACCAGCTCCGACGAAGGCCAAGGTAAGTTTATCGGCCAATAAGGTGATGGCAACAGTTTTTTTGATGCACGCGGGATAATCCCCATCGATTACCTTCAGAAGGGAAAAACAATAAACAACGAATATTTTGCCAACTTATTGGACCGATTTAAAGAGGATTTAAAAAAACGACCCCATATGACCAAGAAAAAAAGTTCTTTTTAATGAAGATAATGCATGGAGCACACGTGTGCATTCTTAATGGCAAAATTCCATGAATTGGGCTACGAATTGGTACCTTATCCGCCATATTCTCCGGATGACTATTTCCTATTTCCCAACCTAAAGAAATGGCTCGCTGGAAAGAGATTTAGCTCCAACGATGAAATTATTGATCAAACAAATGCCTATTTTATGGACCTCGAAAAATCATATTTTTTGGAAGGGATAAAAAAAATTGGAGAAACGTTGGACTAAGTGTATTGAGCTAAAAGGAGATTATGTTGAAAAATATTTTTTTTTTTTTTGCAAAAAAACTGTTTCGCTCAAAAATCACGGACTTATTGATCCTCCCTCGTAGTAGTGTCATAAGGTTTACTGGTACCGTCATAAGGTTTACTTTAAAAACAAAAGTTGGTCTTAAAAGAGCTTCTCCAGAAACAAATAAATCGATTTTATATAACAAATATATATTAAAAAGTATAAAAAAATCATAGGAAAAAGTTATGACTGAAACCGGGATCGAACCTTTTGACTACAATTTTTTTTAAGGTTTTCTAACGTTAATTCGTAAGAAAAAAGGCATTTTTGTGAATTTTTTTGGGACGACACAGTTAAAATTTCTATATTAAAACTAATAGGACATTAAAGCATGACATTTGAAGAGTGTTGTATAAAATTTCCCGAAGAAATATTAAAAAACACGGCAATGGCAGCAATTATTCGGACGTGTCTCAAAAAAAAAGTAGACTTGCGATGCCCCTCATAAATTGGTGCTGGGCCATCTGAAATCAAAGTTCAACGCTGGGAGGGTTTTTCGAAATTTTAATTTTTCACTTTTTTGGAACGCTTTAAAGGGAAAAAACGCGATTTTTAGTGAAAAAATCGGCTAATTTGTTATTGTAAAATAAAAATTATTAACAAATTTGAAAAAACTCTCCAGCGTTACCTCGTAAATTATGTACAGAAATAGTGTTCAAAATTTCAAAAGGATCGGTGCAGTAGTTTTGAAGTTATGAGGGGCACCGACTTTGAAAACGTGAGTTATGGGAAAACGCTTTAAAGTTTTGAACACTAAAAAATCTGGTATTAAATGTTTATAAGCTTACCTCACACTGAATCATCAATGCCAGGTCCATAAAGGATGTTGCTATCAACCATGATGTCTAAAGCACCTTTTTGCTCCTGTCTAAGACGAATACTGCCTTCTTTAATTTGCCTCTCAGCTTCCTGCTCTGCATTGCTTATATGGATTGTAGAGTCAGTTGATCGCGCCCAGTTATGAGCACTCCATACTCGTAACTTCATCAATTTTGCTCCAATCGACTTGAAATTTGGACAACATATTCTTAACATATTAAGCATTACTATTTAAAAAAATGCAAAAAAGAATTTAAATACTTTAACCCAATGCAATCAACTTTACTTGATATTTTACAACAAAAGCATTTTTATTATTAAAAAACCAAGAAGTGGATTTACAATCACGACCCAAATAACCGGTTAATCAGTTGAAGCGCTTTATCGAATAATGCCTTAACCGGTTAACTATTAGAAATTCGAACCGTTTCGAATAAATTATTTGAAAAATCTGTAGAAAGAAGTAAAAACTGGTTAAAATGTTAGCAACATATATGCAAATAAACCTTATTAGTTAAAATGCTAATTGGAAACGGTTTTTTGTCCGTATAAAATGCATTAAAAAAAGGAACGCGTATTAACACATTTCCACAAAACTCCGCATTAGTTTATCTTGTCGTCTCTCTCTCTTTGATTATTTTTTGCAATGTTGGCAATACAATCAACCACGAAAAGTTGGCAACACATTGCAAACATATTATTGTTTTTCTACAAGTGCCGTGAAAAAAGAAATTTATTTTAAATTATTTGTATTTATTAAAAGAAAATTTGTAAAATGAAATGTACAACAAATACACCAATACAAAATATATGCAGAACATGCATGGGAGAAGAAGAACCTTACAGTAAAAAGTTGAGCAGAAGTCGAAAAACTGTTTCGATTTTCAGTGTACCGAAATCAATGGAAACTCAAAAAACAATTATGGAAATACTTTTGTTAACTACAGCTCAATTGAATATTGAGAAGGACGATATGTTGCCAAAAATACTTTGTGAAAGCTGTGTCGACAGGCTGATAAAAGCACACGAATTTCAACAAATGTGTTTAAAAGTTGAACAACGATTTAGAGACATCATAAATGAAAAAGAAAAACCAACAACTAACCACAACAATAACACAGATCCTTTAAATGAAAATGAAGTTCCAGAAACTATAAAGGAATTAAGTACTATATTAAAAATTGAAATGGATGAGCCCTTAATAGGTCATGACGTATCATCAGCTTATGATGCGGGTATAATTGAAGATGAAATTATTAACAATGATGAGAAATACACTGATATTAAGTTTGAAACTAATAGAAATGAATGGACCGACAGCAGCGATATTGGTAAGGATGATGACGCTAGCGATAATGAAAGTGACTGGGAATTTCGATCAATTTATAAGAATAGGTATGCTTCATTACAGGAAATGAAAACTTTGAAATAAAGTCTTTTTAATTTTCAGCAAAAAACGAGTCACAAAAACTATAGTCAAGAAGTTAAAAGAAGAAACAACTGAAACTTCTAGCAATGAACAGATCCTGAAGGAAGGATTTGATGAAGCAGAGGATAAACCTAAGAAAGTGCAGGAGTTGATTATAAATCCAAATGAAACAAAAAGTCCAGATGAAGGGGATGAAAAGCATTTTGTGTGCGATGAGTGTGGCAATCGTTTAAAAACTCGTAAAAGTTTAAAAAGACATAAACGAATACATCTAAGGCAACCGGGTGGACAAAAGACAGATAATCAAAATTCAAAAACAAAATATGAGTGTGAATATTGTCAAAAAGGTAATTTAAAATGTTGTCTTAAAATCAGAGCTATTAATAGAAATGAAAGCACTTGCAAAAAACGATTCAAAATTTAAAAATCTACACATTTTGCAATTTCAATTCAGAAAATATCAATTGAAATTCAGAAAAAAACAATTGAAATTCAGAATTTCAATTTGAAATTCAGAAAATTAGAATTGAAATTTAGAATTTCTATTTGAAATTCAAAAAATATCAATTGAAAATCCGATTTTCCATATGAAATTCAATAAATATCATTTGATTTTTTTGTTAAACTTTATTTGCAAACTGGAAGTAAGAGATACAGGTTTTAGTAGTTTTTAAATGCGTTTTTTTTTTTCAATACAAATTATTAAAATGCTGTGTTAATTGTGCAAAACGTGTGTAGAGAATATGCTAAACAAAACAAATAAACTATAAAATGTCAAGTTACTTAAAAACATGCAAATAATTAATTTAAAAAAATGTAAGTGCATATTTTTTTAGTTTTTAGTGCATATTTTCCGATTTTTCATGCATATTATAAGCGTCTAAAACACTTATTTTTTGCGCATGAAGTTTCTGTCCCTGATCATCAGTAAAAACAAAGGCCTGACAAAATCTATTAATTATGAAAAAATCAATTAATGATGGGAATAAATAATTTATGTGTATACAATATAAACAGTAATGGTCCTACGACAGATCCATGCGGAATCCCACTAGTCACAGGGATCCACTTAGAATCAGAATTCCTAAGACGATTAAACTGTTATGCCATTTAAGAAAATCCAAAAATGTTTCAAAGTTTACGTATTAAAATCGATGAACTAACACGATCGAAAGTATTTGGAAAGTTTATATATATTTTATTTGGACATTTGGACACATCCATTTGTAAATCTGTCCATTGTGTGTCACTGAAAAACGGAATCCATATCGCCTTGTTTGTTGCTACGATTGCCTTAAGAACCATATTCCTGGATATTGCCTTCTGTTTGATGTACTGGCCATGGTTTGAGAAGCTCAAGAGAGTGTCGAAGACGACCCCAAGAATTTTCGTTTATCGATTAGTCGGTGTTGATGTTGAGTTCATCTCTGAATTCCCCGGTCCATGTGATAAACAGTGTTTGTTTGTTTGGACGGTTACAATGTTAAATTCCGGCTGCGTAAAAAAAAAACCGAGAATGTTTTTTTTTTTTTTTATAATTTATTTTTTATTTCAAATTCATTATTTTACATAGAAGGCATCCCACGAAGCCACTAGAGCTTGTCTGTAGGATGATAAAATAAATTATCTTCACTTACAATGTAAAGGATAGAATATGGTGACATTTGAAAATAACTGCCAGTCAAATTTCAACTTAATTAGTTGAACTGGCAACTGTGGTAATAATTAACAACTAAACATAGCTTTATAGAAAATAAGTTCGCAGTAAATTTCGTCATACTCAAACTAAGTTACGGCCTATTTTTAACCTAACTAGTTGAGTTAAATAGATGATGTTTACAATTTAACACTTTAAGGCACGAAGAATGTTGATGAAGGCCGTTGCGGGCTAGAAAGTTAACTCCATTCATGCAGGTGTCAAATAACTTTTTTCTAATTGTTTTTTCTGTTAATTAAAGTAAATTATCACAAATAAAATTATAATTTTTCTGTTAATATGGAAAAATATTCATGATCTTTAACCGAACTAACCAACAACTCAAATTAATAAATTTTTTGACTTGAGAATTCATTGCAAGCTTATTAAATAATTTTTGATTTGTAACTTGGTAGAGTTACTGATAAGGTGTTCTTTTTGTAGTTGTTTTTGTGTTGTTCGACTTTATATCTTCCTTCCGCTCGGCGCCTAGTATTATGTTGGTGATCAATGCAATGTAGAAATCTCTGGTCGTTGCCAAACTCGGAAACCAACGTTAAGTAATATATACCCCTAATATCCAGGACTTTGAGGTTTTTGGAAAAAGAGCCATCTTCGTTTATGTTGTTTTCTGTGTTGATGTTGTTCCTTGTAGATATGCGGTAGTTTTTCCAAAGGATTTTGAGTAATCTGTCTTGGGTTGTTTGTAGATTTTGTACATATGTTGCCGATCCCCATGCTGAGATGCCGTGTCTTATGTAGGATTCTACAAGGGAAAAATATGCTTGTTTTAACATACTAAGTTAAGCAATTACTTAGGTGGTAAAGCATAAAAGAGGCTGATCGAAGCTTTTTGTGTAGATACTCCAAGTGGGTCTTCCATTTAAAATTTTGGCCAGGTATTGGGAGATTCTGGCACAAATGACGTCAACATTCCTATCTGATGAGTAGATTGCACAATCATCAGCATAATACACCAAAGAGACTTCTTGTGTTTAGGCTGGTAATCCCGCAAGATATAGTTTGAGGATTATGGGTGAAAGTATTCCTCCCTGTGGCAATCCCATTTTAATCTTGCGATATCGGGATTTGAAACCTCTGAACTCTACAAACGCCCGTTTGCCATTGCCGTAGCTCCCAAGCCATTATTTGATGTCATTGGGTAGGGTAGAGTTCAAAATTTCGTGAAGCAGAACTGCAAGGTCGATCATATCTACCGCTAACGCGGTAACGTACATCTAACGCAGCTATTAATAGCATGGAGAACCAGTAAAAAGACTAGATGTAGATGTCGCAGCTTTTATGGACGAATTAGAGAAAAAAGATAAGATACAAACAAACACAACTAGTATAAGACGTACACAAAATGCAACCGCGTTTCATTTTTTTTTCTTTTGTATACACAACAAACAAATTCACGCATAAAAAATATACATAAAACAATAAATAAATTAAATAAACTTATTAAAAAAATTTACTAAATGATATTTTGATAAATTAAAGATGCATGCAAAAATAAAATAATCTTTGGTGCTATTGCACAAAACAATATTTTGATAAAAAGGTTTTTATGATATTTGCGATATTTTGAATATTTCTTTTTGTATTTTAGAATTATCTTTATTTGAAAAATGTAAAATTGCGTCATACATACATATACACATGTAAGTAATTGGAAATTATTGGTTTGCTCTTAATGTTATTAATAAAATAGTTTATTTCCAGATTTTTATTTAATTGCATTATGTTAACTATGTGGAAGTCTTGACATTTCTATTTATAGTTAAAAAAATATTAATAAATTAAGTAAAGTACAAATTTTATACTAAGTTTGTTAAGTTTTTTTCAAATTGGAGCTTAGTTCCAGCAAAAAATGTTGTTGATTTCAACAAGTCAATTTTAATTTGCATTGAACTACACTTTTGCAGATATTAGCAATTTTTCTGCAAGGATCGAACCAAAAATTTTCTGACTCAACTAACTTTTTGCTAACTTTAAGGACTTTTTTTTTGAGTGTAGAAGTAGTAGATTTCCTACAGTTTCGACGAGTTAATTGAGAGTTGAGAGCCTCGATTTAAAACAAATGGAGCTTGTAACATCTTTTTAAGTAGTATAAAGAAAATACTAAAGAAATTAATAAACTAAACCATTAGCGAATTTCACGCTGAAAACTAATTTGGGAGACTATATTGTTAAAACTATCATGTAAACAAACTGTCATAAGATATGCATTAATTTGAATTTTTAAAGGAATTAAACTAAAAATCAAAAATTTCATTTCATTTCATTTATTCAATTGTAATACATGTAGCCTAATTGGCCAATAAAATTATATTACAAGTAAAATTTAATACTATGAGAATAGAAATACTTAAATCTAAAAAAAAATCCCTGCGACTTCTCTAAAAACATACTCTACTTAAATAATTTAAAATGAAAACCCAATTATCAAGTGACATTATGAGTAATAAGAAGTAAAATACTCAAGAAGCCTACGTTTAAATGATTCAACAGAAAACTGGAATGATCGCAGATTCCTTGGCAAATTATTCCACAACCGGCCAGATCTAATAGCAAATGAATTTTCATAAACTGCGTTTATTTTCATAAACCGATATAGCATTTTCTTTGGGTTGTCAAAAAAAGTTATCTAAAGGCTTAAGAATCGCTTTCCCTTGATTTTAATAGAATTTATTTTTTCTAAGCTTTTAGCAAGTTTTGGCAAAAATTAAAAAAAAAATACATATAAAAAATTTAACCGGCTAATCGGCCTATTTTAAACGATTATTCGGGTAGAACAATTATTTGAATTTTAAATTTTTTGTTTCGACATTAACCGAAATAGAGGCGATTAATCGATTAACCGAATTGGAAACACTAATTGTTGGTGAGGGGGAAGGCGTTCGTACAGGGCTACGAGAAAGTGTTGGTGCCGTAGAAGAAGCTGAAATTGTTGTTGTTTTGGGTAAACATATGTAATCGGCCAAATTACCGCCGATTACCGATTGTCTTTTTTCGGCCGAAGCCGATTAATCAGTCGGACACTAGCAGGAAAAGATTCTGAAAATTATTGATTAGTTGCACAATTCTTGCGGAAATGTATGCCATATTTCAGTTTAGGGTTAAAAAAAATTAATAATTATACAAAAATTTTACGATAACTTTGCCATTAGACTCCCGGTTGGGAAATTTAATACCCGTTTAAAGAATATCTTTTTAATTTTAAAATTCTGTTCGATAGCTTTTCTTTTTTAATAATTATCCAAGTTTTGGAGATATTTAATTTCAACTTTTTATGGATAAAGAGTATATGGTTTTCTTCTATATTTTAACAATTGCTATCTTTTTTCAGTCTTTCAACAATCCAGTTCATTAAAGGACCATCTAAGAACTCATACAGGTGAACAACCCTATCTTTGCTCTGAGTGTGGTAAAGCTTTTAAAAGCCTAAGTAATATGAAGCAGCATTTCCTACGCCATGGAACAGATAGGCCTTATGAGTGTCCAGATTGTCCCAAAAAATTTCCCTGTCTCAGTGATTTGGCATCGCATAAAGCAGTACATAATAAAACAAAATCCCATGTTTGCGATGTTTGCGGTGCTGCATTTGTAAAACCCTATCTATTGAAAAAACATAAAATGTATCATACAGGAGAAAAGAACCATAAATGTGATTACTGTGATATGAGGTAATACAACACAGAAATAAATTACAAAATTCATTTTAGAATACAGTTGAACTAACCGGGTACATCTGTTAACCAGCATGCTGGTGGTTTGATTTATAACTCTATTAACCGTGTTTACCTCTGTTATCCGTGCTATTATTTTTTCCCTCTATTAACCGTGCTTCACCTCTATTATCCGTGCAGCACACATATTTATTTGCTTGTTTTTTCTTTTCACCTACATACAAAGAATTAAAATTCGGAAAAAATAATAACTTCTATTAACCGTGTTTTCGATTATCCGTGCTGAGTCCGGTCCCGTGCAACCCGGATAATCGAGGTTCAACTGTATTAAACATGCCCATAGGGTATTTTTGTAAATACAAAAAAAGTTTTTTAAATTGGAACCAAATTGGTAAATACAAACACCCTTTTGTTGATTTTTTTGTAATTTTAAATTTTTGTTTTTAAAGAACCTGGCCAATTCCCGAAATAGATCTATCAATACATTGCTGAAAGTAATCAATTAATAAATTTGAAAACAAAAACACTATAGATTATTTGTTAGGACAATATCATAATAAAGAAATATTGAAGAGTATGGCCTCGAACTTGAATAAATTTAATTTTTATTGTTTTTAAAGAATTTTTATATGAAAAACTACAATTTACAATCATTTCAAACAAAAAATTTTTTGAAAATAAATTTGAATTTAAAAATTAGGGTGTTTGAATTTACAAATTCCATTATTAGTGACCACAGTTTTTTTTTCTGTAAACAAATTAATTGAAAGAAACCATTACAAAATATTTTAATTTAAGGTTTGTTTTGGCTGACCAATGCCGTCGGCACATGCGTACACATACTGGTGAAAAGCCGTACAAATGTAAATACTGTGAACGTGCTTTTGCACAAAGTAATGACCTTATTAAACATTTGCGTGGTCATTTGGGCGATAATGTATATAAATGTGATATGTGTCCTCAAGGATTTCGTTTACAAGGAGATTTGCGAGCACATTTCAATACCCATAAAAATGATGATGAAGACACGAAATTGAAAAATTTACAAGCTCTTAAAGATGATGAGAAAAGACTGCAATTAAAATTTGGTATTATGGAAGGAACATAATAATACTTCTTTACCAAAATTATGTCAGTTCCCGAACTTTACCAATGAAACCCACAACCTACCAATGGCGTTACGTACTCGAAAACATGTGTAAATCGTGGTTTGGACTGTTGCAGCTAGTTTTGTGTTACCGTAATCATGTACGGAAAAGGGCATATTGTAATTAATTGATTACACACGTTGAACAAATTTTACAATAATTTTTTATTTTCCAAAAAAATTTTATCTCTTTTTAGTTATCAATAAATTTTGTATAATACCTGCTATTTTTAAGTAACTTTATCAGCGTTTTTCAAAAGTTTACTTGGTTAAAAAAAACTTTAAAAGAAAACAAAAATATTTAACAAAAAATAAATGTCATCAAATTGTTGCCTTTATGAAATATGTATCGGAATTGGATTGAAAACGGAAAAGGATTATATGAATTAAATGAATTAAATAACGTCATGAAACTTCTCCCCTTTTGAGTGGGCATGGGCTTTGAAGTTAAAAACATACAGTGACAAACAGTACAAAAGAATCACTAAAAATCAAAATTTTGGACAATTAATTTTAATATTACATGTATAAAAAAAATTATTAATAGTAAAATCTAAAAATTACACATTAACTCAAAAAAGTTTTTCAGTTATTACATTATAGCTGTTTGTGTAGTAATTAGTAGTAATTGTTTTTAACTGCAAGTTTTTTTAACTACCATTGTTTTCCAAAAAATAATACAAAACAACTATTATGACAGTTATTTAAAAAACTACTGAAGAAAAATACTGAATATTTTAACAGTTAAAAGCTGTTATTTTAATAAACAACTACCAAAACAGTAATTTTGCAGTAAACAGTTATTTTTTGTGATTTATTTAAAAATAAAAGATTATGTTAAGTTTATAAAAATTCTCGTTTAGTTTATAATTGTTATTATTGATATGCTCATAAACAAATAATGTTTAGAAAATTGCATTGTAAGTGGATTACAGTTTGGAATTTTGACTTTGCATTTAAAGTAGGATGTAGGAAATAAAAATTTTTATTGTAATTGAAAGAAAAAAATATTTTAAAATACCCAAAAAATAACCGTTAAAAACCAGGAGTATTACAATATCGAAAAAATAACCGTTAAAACCAGTAGTTTTTTTATTAATTTTTACAGTAGCTACAAAATTTTTGTAATAAAATATGGTCAATTGTTTTTACGACATTTTTTAATCTTTTTGATTAACAGTTAAAGATGCATATTCATTACCCTCGAAATCCAGTTAAAAATTGATTTAGAAATCTACCATATCAAATTTAAACTGGATTTCGAGGGTAATAGGGGATTTACTCAGAAAAGTCAATCTACTTAAAATGAGATTAACTGCTTAATCAAGCACTAAATAAGTTGATTACAACATTTTTCAATCTTTATGATTAATACGGCATTCAGACGAATGGAAAAGAATAAAGAGCATAAATACGTGTTTTGCTATCTAGTGTGAATGTGGCTTAACAGTTAATCCAACAGTTAATCTGCTTACTATTTCTAAGCGTTCATATACTAATTGTCCGCAACTCTGTGTTTTAATATAATTTCGGTTGGCAACGCTAAAAACCACACATAAAGTCTGGTATAAATTAACGTTAAAAGGTTACTGCTAAAAAATGTTGGCGCTGTCGACAAATATTTTTGCAAACGCCAACATTTTACTTGTTTCTCTTATGCCGGATCACAATCGGCGCCACCTTCACAAATTTAATATTTTACCTGACAAGATAATTGAAAAAATCAAGTAGATTAATTTCGCAGTCTAAGTCTCTATTAATTAGAGATGAGCAAGTGGGTGAATTTTTACTGCATTTTATTGTCATTTTGCCCTACACAGTGCAATAATATGTACAATACTTTTGCACAAAATATGATACCAATCTTTTGTTCTGTTTTGGAAGGATATAAAAGTTGCAAAATGTGGCCAATACACTAAAATTTTTTTCAGCTGTTGACAACTAATTAGAAACGCACTTATATTTAAGACTCTGTTTAACATTTCAACAAATATATGTATGTTTACCGTTACTTGTCCTCTCTTTTTATTTTTGTTTATGATTACTACTCTATTAATGACTAAATTCAATAAATTTTTGCTGTGCAGTTCGTTATGTGTACCGTTATCTTTTTCAAAATTTGCGTGCCTTCTTACTTTTTGTTTTTATTATTTGCGACAACTAATTAGAAACGTACACATTTTTGATGAGTGAAGCTGATTAAAGCAGAAAGTTTTAAAAAGTCTTATTAAAAATTGTGAACAATTAATAAATATTTAAATTTTGGTAAGTATTATTGTGTTTTTTAGAGCATAAATATTTTTAATAATTTTTTTCAAGATTTGATATGGGAAAACGTAAAAGTTGTACTCCACAGGAGAGAAGAGCTATATCAGCCCTTTGTGATGATGGCAAATCATATAGCGAGATTGCTGGACAACTCCACTGCTCCAAACATTTTCAAACGTTCCCCGAAAAAATAGGCCAAGGAAAACATCTGCTGGCGTGGACGTAAAAATTGTCAATATATCGAGAGCCGGCCCAAGGAAGGCGTCCAGACAAATTCAGCGCGAAATAAGGGAGCTGAAAAAATGTCCAAGTGTCGTCACGCACCATATACCGCCGTTTAGTGGAAGCTGGTCTACATGGTGGAGCAGCCAGAAAAAACCGCTTTTAACAAAAATACAGCGGAAACGACGGCTTGAGTTTGCGACGTCACACTGGGCCTGAACTAAACGTGAGTGGAAGACAGTGGTCCTTGAGTGATGAGACCAAAATAAATAGACTTGGTCTATAAATGAAGAATTTTCGTTTAAAAAAAATATCGTTTTTAATTAGTTGTCAACAGCTGTATATATTTCGCAATTTTGTTCTGTATTTTAAAAACCAAAAATTATTAAATCGGATAAAAAATTTCAGAATACAATTTTGTTTATAAAATTCTACTCACACTCACGAAAAGTTTGTTCCTACTCAAGCACGTAAGTAAATTTTGGTTTTGCTCACTCTCACGCGTGAATCGCCAAAAATTATGCTCTCGTGCCCATCTCTACTATTAATTCAACTTATTTTCTGCTACTGTTTCTAAACAACTATTCATACTACTAATTGTCTGCAGCTTTGTATTTTGATTTAATTCTGGTTGGCAACGCTAAAAAAACGCACAAGTCAGATAAAAATGTTGGTGCTGTCCAAGATATAGGTAGTCTTACTAGAACAACAACTACAACAAACAACTACAAACAATACAAAACAACAGGCATTTTGTTGTTGAGTACAGTACAGTGTCAAAACCATGTAAGAAATGTCAAAACCAGGGAAGAGGAAGCTAAACAGCTGGGCTACTACGACTACCTATATAAATATATCTTGGTGCTGTCGATAATATTTAGCCGACATTTTGCTTGTTCCTCATGATGGATCGGTATCGGCGCAACCTTCGATTTTTTAACTTCTCACGATCACGTGGGTAAATTCAAATTTTACGTGAAACATAACAGCACTGCTTTAATTCTGTAATTTATATTATATTTTAAAAACCCAAAAACAGTAAATCGGCGAAAAAATTAAAGAAAATATTTATTGAAAGCTAAAAAATGTTGTTCTATGCAATTCTACTCACGGACAAGCAAAAATTTGGATCAAACACACTCGCTCACGAAGAAATTGTTCCTACTCACACTCACTCACTTGATTAAAAATACTTTTCACTAACACTCCATCTCTATTTTAAACTATCTAAACTACCTATAAACTTTATCGTTTTTTCGACTTCAGCCGACTTTGAGCCGTCATGAAAAATTTTTTGCTTGGCCATCGACGAATATTTAGCATCGACTTGTATCTCTGGCACAGATTATAGAAAAACAGAAATATTTAATACATTGAATTGACCAACAAATTTTCAAACTATTAAGCTTATTTACAAAAATATTGTTTAAATGAATGGTACAACAATATCAATAATAGAAAATGTATGCCGAACATGCATGGGAGAAGATGAACACAATATCGGAACAGAGTTTGAAAAACGAAAAACTATTTCCATATTTAATGAACCAGAATCTATGGAAAAAAGCTATGCAACAATAATGGAATTACTAATACTAACCACACCGCAATTAAATATCGAAAAGGACGATATGTTGCCAAAAATATTGTGTGAATATTGTGTTGAAAAGCTGATCAAGGTACACGAATTTCAACAAATGAGTATTCGAGTTGAACAGAGGTTGAGAGACATCATTAATCAACAAACAATTGCAATCGACCAAAATAATGATCCATTAAAGGTGAGTGCTGTAACACAAACTTTTAATGATTTGAATAGTGTATTAAAAATCGAAATGGATGAGCCCTTAATAGATCACGATGATATTAATGATTGTGATGGTTTAAATTATAATTGCACTAGTAGTGGCGATGATAGTGAATGGGAACCTCTGTCAAATTTTATTGGGTTAGTGGTATACAAATTTAGATTTGAAAGTTTAGTTTTAATGTACATAATATATATTTCACTAGCAAAACGAACAAAAATTCAACAAACATATTAAAAGAAGAGTGGAATGAAGCTCCGATACATCAGGAATTTTCAGGGGACAATAATTTAAATGATATAACCAAGGAAACAAAAAAATATGAATTTGAATGTGAAGAATGTGGTAATCGATTAAAAACCAGGAAAAGTTTGAAAAGACATAAACTAATACATAAAAGACCACAGATCAAAAACGATGTACCGGATAATTTAGGTGAAAAACTATTTGCAACTGACAACCAGAAGATTTCAAATACAGATGTGAAAAATTCAAAACAAACAGATGTAAAAATGTTTACCCAAATTACGGCGGTAAATCTTCATATCAATTTGGTTGTGATGAATGTGGTGGCCGATTAAAAACGCTTAAAAGTTTAAAAAGACACAAGCTTATACATTTAAGGCCACAGGTCAAAAAAGATGAATCGGATAATTTGGGGGAAAAATTCTCCGAAACAGACATCCAGTTAAATTCAAATACTCTAAATATAAAACTCTTGAGTCATACTAATGATGATAAATCTTTATATCAGTTTGAGTGTGATGAATGTGGAAACCGATTAAAAACTCGTAAAAGTCTAAAAAAGCATAAAAGAATACATCTAAGGCCGCCCGGTGCACAAAAAGAAAGACAACCGAAAACCACGACGGAAACAATGTATGAATGTGAATACTGCAAAAAAGGTAAACTTTAATACAATGTATTTTATAAATATTATTTCTGTAGCACCTTTTCCATAAAATATTGTACATGTGTATACTAACAATTAGTAGTCTGTGCTTAAGATATATTGTTATTTAATTAAAAGACGATATTTAATGGAATGGGCGATATAAATTTTACAAACATGTAAAAAAAATTTGGCCTAGGTAGAAATTGCAAACCGTCCAAAAAATAGTACTGTAGTAATTTTGTAAAACCCACCGTGTTACAAATTACCAAAGGTACAACTAATATTGTAATATAAAAACACTATTTTGTTTAAAAAGCATATGATTTAGCAGTACCGCCCTTAAAATTATTGTTTTTAATTTAGTAGCATTATCTTTTTTTTATATTTTATTATATTTTACATGTTCAAGGTTAGGTTAGGTTTGGAAGGGTTATGTGCCCATTGTGAATCCCTTCAGAGAAAAAACGGTGAGAAAGAATGGAAATAGACAGAAAAATTAGCTTGAAAGATAAATATAAAGAAAGGTAGAAAATATATTTACTCCCCAGAAACCGGATCCTAACGTCCCCTTACCAGAAACAGCCGTCCCATCTCCCTGACAAATCTCAGCAAATCAACTGGATTGTATCCAGCGACACACCCGAGTTCGTCATGAAATCTATCTCCTAGCCATTTCTGTCTGAGACCCTGTAACCTAGGACAGTGGCACATTATATGCTCCACCGTCTCCAGTTCCTCAACGTCCTCGCACAGCCTGCAAAAATCCGGTATGTCCCTGTCCCATCTGCTTGTGAAAGCCCTGACAGTACAATGACCGGTCAGGAACCCCGTAAGGGTCCTGAGACCTTCCCTGTCCAGTCCCAGAAGAACCTTGGTTGCCCCTGCGTCCAAAGCGGGCCATAACGCCCTAGACACCCTGCAGTCCATTCTGTTCCTCCATGATTGGTTAACGGTTTCGCGGAATCCCTTCCGTATAACCTCAAAGTAGTAACATAAAGGGGGCTTTACCCCCCCCCCCCCCCCCCGTCTCTTACTGCCAAGTCCAGATTTGAACCCTCCCTCGCAAGTTCGTCCGCCAACTCATTGCCATCCACCTTGCAGTGTCCGGGTACCCAACACAGCCTCACCGTGAATGCCTCCATGAGCTTCATGTTCATTCTGCAATTATTTATGTAAAAGGCCAACTGTGTTTCTGGTTTTTAAAAGTTCTTGTTTTTATAAACATTCACACAATTAATTTAATTTGAGGTATTTGGAAAGCACAAATTTTTTTAAATTTCCAACGTTATGCCAACGGTGGAAAGTTCGCTCCAACCAAGGGTTGGCCGCTCTTATCAATCGGGAAACATTACAATACTGTCATATTGCTGGTTATGTGACAGTATTGTGATGTGTTTCCCTGCCAAAACTCAGCCTTAAGGACTATAACTGGATGCATATAGATGTAGTCTATTCAACATCTACATGAGGATATAAAGTTCCTTACTGTTAATTAACACTGTCAAATGCTGACTAAACAGTTCCTGCTAGAATGTCATCGGAGGGGTCACACGAACTACAACCTTACGAATTGCCACCAGAACAGGACGAAGAATAATAATAATTATATTTACAGCAACAACAACAATACTGATTGTTAATCCCACGTTCTTCCAACGCATAACCGACCGGGATTTAAAAGAATTAAGTTCCACCTTTAACTACCTATGCAATTCCTTCAAGGTAGAAATTTGAAACTTGAAATTGCAAATTTATTAAAAGAAGAAATTCCTTAAAAACTTTATTCATTTTCCCTACTTATAAATTTCCATGTTTAAAACTATCGGTAACGAATTATCGGGCTTTTAAGCTCGTTATCTATAATCATTATTTTTTCGGAAGCGAATTAGACAATGTACGGTTCACATTAATTAGACTATTTCTCAAATTCTTTTTATATACATAGCTATAACGAGATAATTGTTAGAGGCCTACACATATATTAGCAAAAAGTTACTTAATATATTCACGGTTTCTTTTATTTATACTATGTTTAGCCTTTCAAAGATCCAGTGCACTTAAGGAGCACATACGACTTCATACAGGTGAAAAGCCTTATCTATGCTCTGAATGTGGAAAATCATTTAGAAAATCGACTAATTTAAAACAACATTTACTTTCGACATAGCTCAGACAAACCATATGTTTGTGCAGATTGCCCTAAATGTTTTCTTACTTCAAAGTGATTTAGCATCACATAGAGCAGTTCATATTAAATCTAAAGCACATGTTTGTGATGTTTGTGGGTGCAGGGTTTGGAAAGCCGTATCTATTAAAAGCACATAAAATGTATCATACAGGCGAAAAGAATCATAAATGTGAATACTGTGATAGAAGGTAACAAAAAAAATATTAAACTTTATATTTTACAACGTATAAAATTATACTTTTTTATTATTAGATTTGTTACAGGTGACCAGTGCAAGCGACATATGCGTACACATACTGGAGAAAAGCCATACAAATGTAAATACTGTGATCGAGCATTTGCACAGAGTAATGACTTAATGAAACATTTGAAAAGTCATTTGGGCGATAATGTATACAAATGCAGTTTGTGTCCTCAAGGATTTCGGTTACATAGTGATTTACGTGAACATTTTAATACACATAAGCACGATGATGAAGAGAAACTAAACTCAGAAATTTAGAAGCTCTAAAGGAGGAAGAATTTCGACTTCAAATTAAATTTGGTCTTATTGGAGGTACATAATAAGAATTAAGTATTAAAAAATTAATAACTCATATGCTACAAAAACTTAACATTACATTTTATCAACTATTAAGTTGAAATCATTTTTTGTTCTTAATAAAGATCATATTAAAGTATGTAAATACATACCGTGCTGATCTGGGTTCAGAAACTTTTGAATAATAGTGCACTAAAAAAATTAATATGGTTTCTACATAACATAGTTGTTTGTGTGGTAATCAGTTGGGTTATTATGTAATTCGATTCGGAGATTTTTGTTTGAAATTTTAAATTTTTAAACTCTTGTAAAATGATATCCGCACTTAAAGTCAAACTTTTTTACTTTTCGCATTTACTAGATCATTGTCTACACGTTTTCAACATTTTACCCATTAAAATGTACTATTAATTACTTTATTTTTAATGTGAAAATTCTGTTCGAATCGAATTTCTTTTCCAATCCAATTACGTAATAACCCCCCAGTAGTTCGGTCACCTAAAATCCAAACGTCTATAAATAACAAAAAATTCCAAATTGACATTTTTGATTGAATATGATGTAGTTAACCAAAATACATCTACCAACAAAATTTGACACGTTTACATCCAAAAATACCGATTTTATTAACGAACCATCAAAAGTCCCTAATTGTATTCAAAAATCGAAAAGTGAAGTGCAGTTTTTTGCCTTTGATAGTATTTACATATATATTTTTTGTTTAAAACCAATTTTATTTTTTCAAAGAGAAATTTTCATTTAAATGGCGAAACGATCAACTTTTTTTGCTCATGTATAACGAATGACACTTTTCAACAAATAACAAATTTTCCCTTTAAATTTGGTGTATCTAAAAAAACTGTTCTCAAATGGGGTCCGTGGTCTCCATTGGCAAGAGCCACAGAAATTTTATTTATTTGATTTTTTTTTTTTTTAAATAAAGACCACAACATGGCAAATAAAGTTTGAATTTTATTGTTGTTTTGCATAAAAAGTAGTGACTTTTAGTGTTAAAATAGTTTTAATAACAGCACAGCCAATAAGAGACACGGAAAACTACTAAAAAATATCTATGGCTCAAATATTAAACATAATTATACAAAATGTTCTCATACTTTTGTGTTGTTGATGATTCTTTCTAGTAGTCTCGTACAGTAAAACTCGTTTATGATAGCCTAGATTAAAAAAATTTAAATATTTTATGGACAAGAAATTTTACTCTACTAAATATGAACCTCGCTTGCAACGAATTCATTTCTTGAGTCCCTCGTAGTTGATATTAATTGGGGTTTCCTTTATTTGGTTTTGTCATTTAAAAAATCCATTTTTTTTCGTTTCTTTACTTATGCATTTTTATAATAAGTATCATATATTAGTATATATCTCAAACTCTTCTTCTTGTTAACACAAATTAAATTTATTTTCATTTGAGTACCCAACTTGTATGTAAATAAGCATTTTCGTTTTGTGGCCCAGTTGCCATTTTGAATGTTCGGCTTTTTCACATGTGCCCTCTTAAGTGCATTTTGACTTATTTTTTTTGTTTTAGTTTAATTCGCCGTTATCGCTAAAATACCGCTAACAAAATATTTGAATAAAATTATCTTCAACAAAATTAAGTTACCGAAAAAATCTGACAAGATCAGAAAAAATAATCGCTCTATATATATTTTCCCAAAGTT